>CM024240.1:77066977-77666977 GCA_013421045.1 Propylea japonica | reverse complement strand
GAGTTATTCAGCAGCAATAAAAATGACAAATTCTCAATTTTCGTTCATAACTCTAAATCTATAAAAGATAGGTTAGATCTGTTTTCAGATTTGAGTATGTCAGGAAAGAAAGAGCCCGAAAATGTGTCATCAGTTTTCTTCTATAGCTGCTATGGTTCTCGAGATCCCTTCAGTAGACAACGAATTTTGCCCTCCCTGTACAGTTTCTCCATCTAGAAACCATTTCTAAGTCATTACGCGTTTCTGATAGTTGGAATTAAGACGAAGGAAATTAATAGTTAAAGGAAAAAATGTTCAGCAGAACAGTTTTCTTGGTAGGTACCTATATCTGAATTGTCAGATATGATATACAGATGGTTTTCCTTTTAAGTTGGCCTATTAGACGTTTTTGGAGAACAAGTGAATATTTCGTTCTGAAATTTTAGGTGGAGTCTTGAGAATGAAGGAACTCTTCGGCTAAAATATTTTCAAGTCGACAGTGTTGCCACTTCTATCTCAAACGCATATCTACTTTCTTATTTAAGATGCAACTACAGTAGAACCCCTCTAATCCGCCCTCGGCTGGTCCGTCACTCCGGTTAGTCCGACCAGGCGCCGTCCTAACTTTTACCATTGTATAATCCTTATACAATGCTTTTACTAAGTTTTATAAGCTCTGTATCTTTATTCTTCTTTCATTACTTTTATTTATTACTTATTAAATATCTACTTCTTGATTTGTACAGTTGAAACAATGTTTACAAACATTTTCTAAGATCAAAGATCACTTATTTCACTGTAAAACATGTCTGTATAACATGTTTAATGTAATAAATATTGGATTTTTGGATAATCCGACCTTTTTTGCGTTCCGACCATACCCGTCCCCCGTAGGTGACGGATTAGAGGGGTTCTACTGTACCTATATTTCTATTTTTGTATCGATTCAATACCAGATTCGCAGTTTAACCTACTAAAAAAATTTCTCTGCTATGCACTGTTGCCAAGTTGTGCACACATTCTCAAAATGTTCGACATCTGCATTGCAAGATTGGAAATGCAATATCATATAAGTATGCGAGCGGAACCAAACTCAACAGTCTCATAGTAGAGAATCCATGCATTCATGTGGTATATTCAGTATTTTGATACATCGTAAGGTTTTTCGAAGATTTTGCTCCGAAAATGTGGAACTTAAAATTGAAATATTTCGAGATTTTCAAATGGCAACGCCATATTTATTTCACAGTATTCGATTCGAAATGAAAAATGAAAGGCAGTTTCTTTTTACACTAATTACTTATTTTGGATAGTTTTCGAATGAGATAAAAAAATACTGAAATTATTCAGTATTTTGAGTTATGATCTATGGTCGTGTTTACGATGAAATATCTCTATGATTATGAGGTAAATTATTGAAGTAGATTCTAAGGCTGAAATCATAAAAATTGTTGGATGATCATGGATGTCACAGAAAAATGTTTACCCATGTTATTTAAACACGATTCAGGTTGTTTCACAATTCACGGTGAATGCCAAGCAATTATTGAAAAGACCTGTAGGACCTTCAACAATCATTATTCACATTTAGCAAAATGACTGGAAATGAATTCTGAAGACTGTTTTGGCTTTCCGTAATCCTAGCCCAATGTTCATGACCTCAACCATAGAATTCATTCCGATAATTCACACAGCATTATGTCCATAGAGCATGACTATAAATACTGAAAAATTTCAGTATTTTTCATCTCATTCGAAAACTATCCAAAATAAATAATTATTGTGAAAGGAGACTGCCATTAATTTTTCATTTCGAATGGAATGGGAATGCTGTAAAATAAATGTGGGGTTGCCATTTGAAAATCTAGAAATATTTCAATTTTAAATTACACATTTTCGGGTCAAAATTTTCAAAGAACCTTACGTATGTATCAAAATACTGAAAATACCACATGAATGCATGGAGTCTCTACTATGAGACTGCTGAGTTTGGTTCCATTCGCATACGAAATAATCGAGATATTGCATTTCCAAACTTGCAATGCAAATGTCAATGTATAGCAACTAGGTTCTTTCTTCACTTCAAAGAACCAAAAACAAATCATTGAAAGTATTTTATACAGCATTATATTTCAGAAAGTAAAACGCAAATACATTTCTCGAATGAACGAGTAGATAGAGATATGCTACCGCATATAAATCTAAAAATTATCAGGCAGGAATGAATCGGAGATTGTAAACGGTTCAAATAGAGGCGTACCAAGATAGACGAATCGATGTTTACGTTCAAATATTTGACGAGAATCCACTCTGATTCGATAATCTCATATAACATGCGTCAACTTATTTTTCGAACAAATAAAAACCGAGGCCAACGCTATAGGGGATCGCAGCGGCCATATCTATATTTATTGCCCGAACAAACACTGACTAGCATAAATTTCGTAATCGGCATCAGCAAACCGCTACATGCCACGCAAATCTAGACCTTACGGGCCATTCGCAAAAGGACGACAAATAGCCGAGCAGAAACACTCTGCAAATAATTTACAAAATGGATTCTGACAAGTTCAAGCCTTTTAATTGCCCACTCCATTATGTAAAAATATTCTCCACTAATGGTTTGTATATAAAAAATGAATATTTGCGACTAGGTATGTGGTAACACCAACTTCCGCCACTCAGACTGTGAGAAACTCCAGATAACGTAGGAGGAAACCTCACAGTCTGATGTCGTACACGTCAGCAAGCGACCTCACCCGTAGGACCGGTTCCAACTCGGAATGGACTCGCCCAAACTCCACACAGCCCCTTCCGTTTCGAGTTTATGGGTGTCATTGTGAAAGTTTGCATGGATTAAATGGGTCTCTAACTTACCAAAACTTGCAGATATCGATTCCAGCTGGTAATCCAGGGATTTCTAGCACTTTCACCGCACTTTCCACGACTCAGAATCTTGAAGAAAACTTTTTTAAAGTCCACAGTTTCAAGTATCAAACAAACGCGTCTGGGCAAAGTCTTTGGCCTCGAATATAGCCCTCTTTGTGTAGAGTGCAGCTGCTTTTCATTGGGTGTGGCATCGACCACTCATGTAAGGCTTGCAAATCGACAGGGGGGCGGGGCGAAGTTTTGATTTCTTCGATGGTGGGGCGTTGAGGGGAAGACGACTTTGCCCTTCCGGTGGGGATAGATAATGACAGCGGCGCACCTGGTCTTTCATCTGGTTTTGTGATAAATATGGAGATGCACTGTTGGATACATTGAGTCAATTGGTTGAATCGAAATTGCGGGCTTGTTTAGGGTTTTCGACATTTTGTAGGGGGTGGACCTGTCCCTGAAAGCTTTAATCTATGAAGATTTTCGAATATTCGCCATTTTGGATCGTTTTTCTATTTTCGGGTCCTTGAGAGACTTAAATATTTTGTCCATTCGATCGAGTTTTTATTCAGTGAAATATAAATCAATATCGATGACAGAAATTCAAATCAATGCGATATTTCGTGTTTTGGGCTATACAGCAGAAGCACAGTATACCTATAATATAGCTATCTACAGTTTGTGTTTTCAATGGTAGAAAGTATGAAAACAATTTTTCATGAATGGAAGTTTTTAGAAGCATTCAAGTAGGGATGAGAACCGAGAACCACGTGTTCAAAATTTCATTCGTTTTGAATAACTTATGTATTTGAAAAAGATGAAGAATACAATAATTTCGAAAAGTAACAACTTTTAAACTTGAAGTCTAACAAAATCTATAATTTTATTTGGTTGATGATATCGAATACCCGTTGTCACCGAAATTTAGAAGTGATCGAACTCTCATATGAATACTTACTATGAGATTTTGGATAATTTTTGATTAGATTAGTTAGGTACCTACATACCAAGGTAAAATAAATAATTATGTGGAAATAATGATGAATTTGAATGTATGAATTATTTTCTTTCAATATGTAATTGGTAACGAAGTTTCTTCACCAAATTCCGAATCACTGGCGCAGCTAGGGGGGGGGGGGCTTTGGGGCTGCAGCCCCCCCCAAAGATCAATTTCTTCGTTATTTCTTTCTTCCTTATATTTTTTTGCAACTACCGTTATTTGTTGTATCATCAAAAATTGTTCAGTTCAGCCCCCCCAAAACAAAATCCTGGCTGCGCCACTGTTCCGAATAAACCCCGAATTTTTTCTTGCGAATGTCGGTTATGATCTACAATCGATGCAGAGGATTTAATTTAGGTGAGCGAGTAACTACCTTACTTATATGATTTTATGTAGGTATTATTTCTTATTTATTCCCTATAGAGGGCACCAAGATTCAAGAATGATTCTGATGAGAACATTATAATGTGGTAGCTTTTTTTAAGAAACTTCTTTATGATTTGAAAATTCTAAGTTATAATCATTTAAATTTATACTTTTTCTCATAATCGAGAAGAACTCAATTAAAGAGTTGATTTTTTCAAAGGTTTTGTTCCTGCATGCAGGAACTTCCATGTCTTTTCTGCAGAAAAGACATGGAAGTCGGTTGCTCTTGTTATAAGATTATCAAGAAAGATACAGCTTCATTCCCATCAATTCAAGAATTATAAATTCACTTGACACACCAGTGAAGAAAATATTAAATAAGTACCTACAAAAAAATAATTTTATACCTCTTCAAAGTTATGCCCTTATGCCTTTCCTTCAATTTGATAATATTCAACGAATAACCCATAGATCTTTATTGACATTTAGAATACCTCTATAAATTCCTTCTTATTTTGTTCCATCTTTACAAAATTTGGCACTGGTGTTCATATTTTTCAAGGGCGTAGCCAGGATTCATAAAAGGGAGGAAGGCAAACTACGGTCATGGTCCATAGTCGTTCAAAATTCACTTGCCCCCCCTGTCCCTCGCTGGCTACGCCCATGATATTTTTACTGACTCTAAATATTGAATTCGAACCCTATCGGTTTTCTGTTGAAACTGTCATGACTGAAAGTTATTGTGTTTAAGGAGGCTTCGGTACTTCCCTCAATTAATTTTAGCACTAATCTATCCGAATATTATCTAAATAATGGCGCCTTTGTACAGACATAAGTACCTACCTATACCTACTTATCTATGCAATATTTTCCGAAATTTCAAAAGGGATTAAAGATTTAAATAAAATTCGTTCCTGTATATTGAAATTAACGGTAATTATGTAGGTAGCCATTTTTTTTTCCTTTTCAAGCAAGTGGTCTGATCGGGAAATATGGTCAAATTTAAATTATTTTCCTCTTGCACTTTTCTAGCTCGATTTTTATCATTGTTCTAGTCCTAAAAATGTTGTCTTCAGGTTGATGAAGTTGGGTTTCAATAAATATAATTCATAGATATACTATCATGAAGTTTTCAAAAATCAACATTGTTTGTAAATACCTTGTATAATTTAACTACACCAACAATTTACAGAGCGATCGCCCGTCCAGATACTGGCTTCATCAAGGTTGTTCAGATACTCACATGTACTGAATTGAATGTCACTAAATTCACAGATAAGTATTGTTAATAGTTGGATTGATATGGATATATTAACGAATTTTATATGTAAGTATTCGGGTCCAAATATTCATCAAGGCTTGAAACGAAAATTCTGACTACCTATATCAAAACTTACTCTCTTGACGGACACGACTCTAATGTCCCCACATGGATCAATTATTGATCAACTCAAAACAATAATTTGTTTATTTATAGGGTAAACACAAAATACTCCATTGTTCGCAGTGCAGAAAGGTAGTCATTGTGCATTCTAATCTTGTAAGTGGGTTTCAAACATAATACCCCCGATCCTCGCGGAAGTTATTGTGATAACAACTGTAGAACAACCATGCAGAACTCGTTTAAGTTTGTAATGGGAGTAGGAAGAATCTAATACCAATGTTCAACACTCCTTAATATACCTAGGTAAAAGGAAGATTAGAGATTGGTACATTGGAATGTTTGATTCAATTAATCAATTAATGTGACAGGAATTGATGAAATATTGTAGAGAGTGTTCGTGGCAACAATGATTGTTGCAAAAATATTGATTTAGGCATATGCAAATATATTATTTCTGGAGAAACTAGTATGACGACAAATATGAATGTTTGTTCAAATTATTCATTCATTTTCTTCCAAAATTGCATAAGAAACTAATATAGATCAGGAGCTATAAGAAGATATTTAAGCAAATTTTGACACACAGCCGATTGAAAAAAGCCAATTTTTTTTGCAGTATTAGAATTTTCGAAAATATTTTTTTCAGAATTACCTTTCTTGAGATTCCTTCGAATTTAAGCACAAAGCATTGTATCGTTATTATCTAAGAAGCTAAACGTAACATTTTGATTCCTTAAAAGCTCGTGAAATATTTGACCGAATTTGCCATTATGAACACAGCGATAATTAGTAAATTTAAAATCTCTAGCTAATTCGAAAATTGATTTGTTTGGACCGTGAATAATTGCTTTCTGTCTCGAACTCTTCATTAAGAGGCCCACTCACTAAGAAGGAAGATTGCGCAGTTAAGTATCTGCACGTTTGCTGTAAAGCAAACGTGTGCATTCATATTTCCCACACACATTCACTTTTGCGTGTTGGTTTGGATGTGCGACAAGCGTGAGATGACGTCGAAAAAAGATCTGATGTTAATGGCAGTGGCGTGTGTTGTTATTCAGGAAAAAATATCCAATGTATAAATAGGGAACCCGACACTGTATTGCTAAAAATATGAAATGTGCACAGACTTGTTGCCCATACACGGTCGTTTTTGGTCATTCTTCTACGGTGAAGAATACACACACCAGACGACGGAGATGATTGCGCATTCCAAATTTACGCCATACACACACTGTTTTAACTGTACCCCGTACAACGCGCATTCAAGTCTTCGCGCTTCCTTCTTAGTGAGTGGGCCCTTTTAGTGTCGTTTGAGACTACTTTCCCGTCAAAATTCGGAACTTTGACAAAATTGTAGATGCGCTGAAAAAATCTGTCATTTATGCATTAATGAACTAGGTCTTTGAGATTATCTTCGAAAATGAAGTAAATGTATTCAGAAATGATTTCCTACCTATAGTCCGTTCACGAAAGGTTGAGCCGTCGGTTGGCCATGGAAATTTGGCATATTCCACTGTGTATATTAAAATTTTAGGTTATGTTGTTCATTTTCTTGTCAGATTGATACGCAATGTTGTCAATATTGCATAGAGTATTCTGATAACTCTCAAGCTCGTCGGACGAGGCCGGGTACATTCGGCAACTTTGACTTTAATTTACGTTATGATAGTAAATACTGCCAACTTCAGATAAATAAACAAACGCCTACTATGCGCTCAACTTTCGTGAACGGACTATATAAATTTTTGTCAATTCATGATTGATTCTTCGAAAACCATAACTGACTCCAAGTAAAGTTTTTCCTCTGTGTTGAATTCTTCAGCAAAAAAATTAGAGCCAATAAAATAACTCGTTCTTATGAAAACAGATATTATCTCCCCTCAATCCCTCCATTCCGTTCCTCCGCCACTGTCCAGCGTAGTGGGAGACCTCATCCAATAGTCAATGTCCCAGCGATCGGCCAGATGTTCGGCGTCGGATCAAGTTCAGGAGCATGGCAGTTTCGTCGGACGCGCATGCGCTCCAGCGGCGTCCGTGAACGATTGGTAGGAGTGATACGGACCGTGTGATTTGTGTCATGCACGTGAAGTGTTCTCTTTCACCACTTGACATGGCTAATGGCTATGACGGTGATTGGACGACGAGACGTACTTCCCGTTTGGGGCTAATGGGCTATCTGAGCATTCTGAGCTTTTATGGGCTTATCAATTGGTCACACGCTGTTTGGATAGGTACAGGTTGTTGGTGGTTGTTATTTTCTTTTAAAACACTGTGAAAATTTTAAGTTTTCGAGTAATTCTTCGTGGGTACCTATTAAGAAATTAAAATTAATACCTAATTCATAAAATAAGATTTCGAATCTGTTCTGTTTAATTCGAGAACCTATTATAACAGATTTACTCCATTAACGAAATTCACATTTGAAACCCTGGGATGTGCCTTGAAATTTTCAAGTCAAACAAGTTTCACAAAGTTGAATTTCTCAGAAATTTTGATGTAGGAATTTCCACGATTAGTTTCGAAGCATTATTTGGCGCCTCGTGAATATCAATTTGTAACGAATATAGGATTCATAGTTATGAAAAAATTCGAAAATAAAATTTTAAATCATTATAACTCTCATCGATTTGGCACATTAACGAACTTAGCCGAGCTATTCCAAATCAAACAACTACTCCTAAAATTTTTATTATTATTAAATTATTCCATAGAATGAGCTAAGAGAATGCATTCGAAAGTCGGTGTTTTCACAGACGAACGAATAATAAAATTAGTTTAGACCTCGTATTCTTCGTCAATGAGTCCTACCAAGTCCTTTGAGATAACTATCTGCTCAATATTCCTATAATTTACAGTTATTTTGACAAAAACATGTGACGCTGTTTTTCTATTTTTTATATAGGTGGAACTGCAAAATTTTGACGACCCAAATAAATAAAATTTCACTTAAGCAATTTTTCCTCAATTATATGAATTAAGTTTTTCAAACAATCTATATCTAGCATTGCCAATGAATTTTTAGTTGAAACTTTTAACTTTCCTTATTTCGCGACATTTAGGTACATCATTTTCATTAACTCTGATGTTTTTTCTTGAAAAAAGATGCCTAAGCATTATCAAGTGAAAATAAATTCAAAACAAAAGTGAACATTGAGTACTTAGTGAAAAGAGAGAAAATTTCAAATCTATTTTTTTCAGAAATGGTGCATCTGGGCGTTATTATACAAGAGCATCTTTTTTCAAGAAAAAACATCAGAGTTTATGAATATGATGTAAATCTCGCGAAATAATGAAAGTTAAAAAAGTTTCAACTAAAAATAACCTTCGCCCCGCCCCCCCCAAATGATACGATTGTGCTTGACATGAAAGAAATGCACTCAATCTAATCGATGCGTATTTCTGATATTAGCCAATGTGTAAACTTTCAGCACTTTATGTGACCCCGTTTTGCGAATATGTGGCAAAAAGTGTGGATAGGACGTCATCTTCAAAGGGCACTAGCTCCTTAACGAAGCAATTTGGTATTAAGTATGATTTGGGTCGAATCTGTCTAAAATACGATCTATAATGTCCACTAGAAGTTTGTCGGTCTAATTACGGGACACCCTGTATAATCTTCTGAATTAAAGAGATAAAAAAAGGTACCTACATGTCATGTTCTCTGTTTTTGAGAAACATGAATTACTGACCGCATATCGCTTCGGTGTATAGTTTCATGCTAAACAGGATGATACATACATATGCAGGGTATCTTCTTTTAAAGAGGCCAAACTTCAAAGGAGAATTATACAAGTGATTTGCAACAAAAAATGTCATATAACACATGGTCGAAATGTTTACGGTTATTCTTCAATTTCACATTTCACAAATTCACAAAATATTTTGAGCTTTTTCTCTAAAATATTCATTATTCAGTATTTCTTGTAGTCTCATCAAATTTGACCACATTTTCGGAAATGGCAATAAATTTGCTACAAGATAAGAGAATATCACGATTCTGAAGTTAACAAAATTAGTCCTAGGTATTTTTCCAATTTTTTCCTATGAAATATTAATAATTTTGTGCACACGTTTTCTTTTCATTGAATAAATCCTCAGTTAGTGTACTTTCGAATGACATATCAACTTTGGTGCTGAAGATGAAAATTATTGCTAATCAAAAATTTTGGCTAAATTCCAAAATCACCCTGCACAGTGCACAAAAAATATATAGGGGAAAACCCGGATAGATGCCCCAGTGGGATAGATGCCCCATTTTCAAAATACCTAACTTCGGAAACACGTATAAGTAACAAAAAGTTAATTTTATAAGTAGATGTTACAGTCACCGTGAACCTTAGTTTTGTAGGGTTTATTTTGAAGTGGGGTCGTTTTTCGCTATTGTGTGCGATCAACTCCGCAGCGAACTTCACGAAAACGCCAAAGTTTTAGATGTGAGTATTTGCCGCTGTATAACTTTTGAAGTGGTAATAAAGTCAGTTATTCTTTTATTATGTCAATACCGTGTTTCATTGAGTGTACCTACATCTGAGTATATAAATAGTTGCTGTTTTCTTCTTAATTTATTCAACAAATTCATGGGCATGTTCATCTATCCCTATCGAAAAGGATAGTTGCCCTGATTTTTCGAGGTATAGGTGCCCCTTAGGGCATCTAAACTAAAACCTTATCTTCTTAGCTGATTTTCAATTCATTGTGTTATTTTGATTTTAAACTTGAGTCTCGATTATTATTTTTGAGACTTTATATTTTATTTATTTATCATGAATGTGTGGAATAATGCTTTATGATTATAAGAAGAATTCAACTTTTCGTTTAATATATGCTTTTGAAATTCAATTAAAAAGCACAATTGTGTTTATTCGATCCAAGTTGCGTAGATGAAGTTGCTGTTTTAGGCATGGAAAATCTCAATGTATTTAGTTGGGGTTTTGGTTAACATAGTATGAAGGGCATCTATCCATCCCAATATTTTCATGGTGAGGCAACTATCCATACTTGTAGGCATCTATTCCCCAAGAAAGGGTCCCACAAAAATCAAATTTTTGGGAAAATTGGGATTACTATGTCAAAGAAAAGTCACACAGCCGGTTTCTGAAAGGCCTTTCAACGCAAAAATCAACGGATCAGCTATCAAATCTATGGTCAAGCGTCATTTGCGCATGGACCTATAATACTAACTGGACGTCGAACTTCCTAACTGTCACGTAGAAAAAAGTAAGGCAAGTGCCGCCATTTGCAGTTTGGGATGAAACTCGAATATTTTGATGTTCTATGCCATCTGTGCTCGAATTTTTTTCGTTGAAAAATTGACACCTCTCAAGTAAAACCCAAACTGCAAATGGCCCCTGTTTGCCTCAAAATTTTTGACAGGTTCGCCATCTAGTTAGTATTATAAATCTATGCATTTGAGTTGCTCAAAAGAAGGTTAACTACTTTGATTCGATCATCCTGTGAACTGAAACAGTGGTCAATTATTTCACGTAAGTCTATGGTCAAGCGTCATTTCGAATTTCTGGATCGCAATTTAAGTTTAAATCAGAGATCAAACTAATGTCAGCGTGGTTTCTGAGGACCATTGATGTGATCAGTGTTTCAGAAACCGGCTGTCAGTATTTCAAATCAAATAATGGGGCTACCTACATTCATAGAAATTATACTCATATAAAATCAATATTTTCAAAAATATGAGGCAATTTCAAAAAGTGCGGGATCTATCCGGGTTTTTCCCTACAGTAGCAAGTTGCGATATTCAGTAATTTAAGTTTCTGAACAAAAGAACATGACATGTACATTTTTTCTACTTTCTTCAATTTAATAGGTGTAGCACAAAATCATCAAAATCTGACTTCTCTGTATTCTTTCAAAATTATTGTCTTTTACATTCATTTAAAAATTCGATTTGAAACTCTTTCACATAGACCCACCCTTAACAATTTTCATACAAATTTTTTACCATCCAGAAAACCACCCCCTTCATCACATTCTCCAAACGATATTCTCACCTGCGAACAGACCCACCCAAATAACCCTCTGAACCACCTCATCTTATTCGTTTAACCCCTTCCCAAGCGATCTCGCGAAACCTCCGAGGGGGTGAAAGCTTTCGCGGGGGTGAATAGGAGGGTAAGAAGCCAATGCCGGTGGCGGCCTCCAGTGGCGCGCAAGCGCTGCCCCGTGGCGCAGTCATTGGCTTTTCGACCGCGAGTGCGCAAGGGGTTGTTTTTACGGGGAGTTATTAGGCGTAGGGGAAGTTGAGGCGCGGAGATGCTAATGCTCGCGGTTCGAAATAAGGGTGGATTAGCTAGGGTTGGTCGTGGATTGTATTGTGATATGCGTTTAATTTGCATGGTGATATGTGGGATTGAGAAAGTGGAATGATGTATAGGGGATGCTTAGGGAAATTTTCAAAATGGTGGTTTAAATCGGTTTTCTCAGGGTTGGGTTTTTATAATTATTGGGGGTAATTCCGCATTCATTTCTTCGAGAAATAAAGTCTTTTTTTAATTTAGTTTAAGGGCATTTTAACAATCTTTCTATTTTTAGAGTTTTGCATAGGTAATAAAGGTTCTCGATTCAAATAAAATAAAATAGGGTGTTTCATAATATTTACGCAGACCATTAAGTTACGCTTTAAAATGCACCATTTTTGAGATACATACAGACTGTTTAAATTGAAAAATTTTTTTTCTCAAAAATCTCTGGCGCGGAGAGATTCAAATCAACAGTATTGATTGAATTTTGATCGGGATATTGATTTTATACGTATAGTCCGTTCACGAAAGTTTGAGCGCGTAGTGGGCTTTTGTTTATTTATCTGAAGTTGGCAGTATTTGCTGTCATAATGTGAAATAAAGTCAACGTTGCCGAATGTACCCGGCCTCGTCCAACGAGCTTGCGAGTTATCAGAGAACTCTATGCAATATTGACAACATTGCATATCAATCCGACAAGATAATAAACAACATAACCTAAAATTTACTTACACACAGTGGAATATGCCAAATTTCTATGGCCAACCGACGGCTCATACTTTCGTGAACGGACTATATTTTCATCCATGTCACATCAGCTTAAAATTTATTGAATTATTATAACAACATATTACAGAGAGAAATATCAATCAAGCTAATTAAAACAATTGAATACCTAATTATCTATTGATGATTCTGTTTATGATGGTTCCAAGCCGAGTTTATTTATCTCATTCTGATCGAAAGAATTATAATTAGGTATAGTTACATCAGGGGTATTACAGGGTGATCCGATAACACCGGAAATATATGAAGTCTAAAAGTTTGCTAGTCAGCGTCTGTTTTTTGAATTGAGTCAGAAGTGGCCTTAAACGTATTCATTGGGCTGTCGTACTAATTCAAACTTCCGAATGGAAGGCTAGCTTTTGAGACTTGACTTTTTAGGAAGTAGATATAGGTATGCATCGGGGTGGTAATATAGGTTGGTTGTGTTCGTTAATACGCCAAATCATATAAAAAGATCTCAGGTGATCATGAATTTCTTAAAAATTTGTTCAATACTGAGAATCCGATGGACTCCAGAACCTTTGTCCACGTGCTAAATAACCACATAAAAAATGTGCAAAACAACGTCATCAAGATCCTTCAGATAAAAAATCCAAAAATTAAAATTTTGGGACGGAGTGGCCTGAATAGATTTGAAATTATGAGGGTAGATGTATGGTCCGAATATTTTTAGAAAAAAGCATAAATGTATCTTAATAATTGGCTTTATTTCATTGCAAATTTTTGAAATACCAATTGGACACACAATACAATTACTTGTTCCATTATGAATTCTTTTAATTGAACAGTTTCTCACTATTTATTTTTACATGACTGTCGCAGTGACTGGGGGAGCTTCGAACTCCTTATACCAAAGGATCGCTTCCCTTCCATATACGTAAAAACACAACACTGCAAACATTACGCCTAAAGCATAAAGCACTTGGGCAACAACATAAACTAAGACCGCTAAACTACACATTTTTCGGTGAATTTAATTCTTCATTTCGATTGTTACGTATTAAATTTTGCCAGTTTACGAATGGGCTGTTTTGAAAATTTGACATTTCATTAGTCATATTGACATCGAGTAATCGCATTCGTAGAATATAGAATTCTGTTACAAGTGTTCCAAAAACATTCTTCTTCGTGAATCATAGTCATTTCTGAATTTCTCAAAAAATTGATGAAGTTTGTTAATACATAAATATGTTCGATTCGATTGAATTGTTTTTCAATTGTAGGTACGTCGTTTTATACAGGATTTAACAAAATCTGTTTTGTTACCCTAATTTTAGAACCAACCCTGGTGTGTTCCAGTTGTTCCATCGATTGATTTCTTATTTTATCACCGAGACACATCTTCTCTTGACAATTTAATTCTACATTCATAACAATAGCTCAATTTTGGTTGAAGATACAGGATGTTCAGAGCAACATCAAACTCCAAAATTTCGCTATGGCTATGAAAGTACTTTCACAGATTTAACCTCAAATCCAAACGTTATGAAAATAAACTGAAAACTGAGTGAAAACATTAAACAAGAGAAGTTTTAGCACGACATGTTGTTCGTATGCACCGTTTATTGGAGACGATTTCGTGCTAATGCTTTATAATGCCCGACCGCATCAACCGCATGTGGCTAGGATTGCCTACAGTGACTTTATACAAGACAGTGACGACACGGAGCCGAAATCCGCCATTAAGAGGCTAATGTCAGAATATTGGAGGTTAAAATTCAAAGTTTCTATGGTGCATAGATATACTAACCAAAGATTATAGAGTACATCTTTGATACTAACCATAGACAATTCTCATTTTCTCTATGATACTAACCTAACAATTTATAATTTCTATGGTTCTGTGCACAGAACACTAATACTGCTGTTCTGTTCTGTGTTTCCAAACACAATTAGCCTCTTAATGGCGGAATTTACTACGTGACATCCAACTACCAATAGAAATTAAGACATGAGCGTGTCGCCACTGTCTTGTATAAAGTCACTGTAGGATTGCCAGGGTGTATTTAGCAGAGGTTGTTATCCAAGAATTCAACTGGCCTGCGCTAAGCCCAGATCTGAACCCAATTGGGCATGTTTGGATGCTCTTGGGAGGAAAATTCGACCTCACGTACCAACTCCTGAAAATTTGCAGCAGCTCAGTGATGCTCTAATTCATTCAAAACCTCAATGAGGACATGCCTAGGCGAATTGCACCTGTTATCTGCGTCTGGGCGGAAAACACCTTATGTTTTTGACTTAGTTTTCCGTTTGTTTTCTTTAGGTCAGAATTTTAGGTTGAATTTGTTGAAGTATACCTACTGTTGTAGACTTAGCGAAATTCAATGTTTTACTGAAAACCTTCTATCTCCAACAAAAATGGAGCTATTGTTATAATAATTTAATTATAACAATAGCTCCATTTTTGTGACTATTATTGTCAATAGAAGATGTGTCTTGATAATGGAATAAGAAATCGCATGGTGGAACAACTGGAATACACCAGGGGTAGTTCTAAAGTTAGGGCAAAAAAACAGATTTTGTTTCACCCTGTATAAAATGGCGCACGCAGAGTTTTCTCGAAATTCAAAACTGGTGAATGATTAGGGATGAACATACCTACAATTGAAAAAAAAATCATTTGTATCGAACATGAAATAACATATTTATGAATTAACAAACTTCATCGTTTTTTTGAGTGGATCGATTATTTTGCCGGTCAGTGTATTATAATTACTTAGTTTAGGTTTCTAGAGGAACAGCGTGCTATCGCTATGATCAAATGTCATTAAATTTCAATTTTTAAGCATGTAGTGCTCTCAAAAATCTCAGTTGGACTCACTAATGATGAAGAGTTCAAGGTCAGAAGTGATTCTGTCTGACCGCGAACACAATAACTCTTGAACGGATTAAGTAATACTTTTTGATGTCAGGATCGGGTCTCGAATGCTGTGGTTATGTTCGTTTACGGCTCAAATCGTTTCGATAGTTGTGGGATAAGTGATTTCAAATTTTTTTTACTATTTTCCTTGAATTCCTGAAGCAACATAAAATCTTATCAATCCGAAATACGATAGTTATAGAAGGGGAATAATGAAAAACCAATTCGTGCAAAATTTTGTGTAGAAAAATTCGGAAACTCGACATTTTCAGGGTAGATTCGAATTCATCAATGAATAGAATGAACTATTCTATTATCCGAATTCATTTTTCTTCGCCAACAAGCTAGAGAGTTGAATTGTAATTGATTCTATCATCGTTCCATATGAAAAATCCAAAATTAAAGCAGTTTCTGAAGTATCAAGGTTATCTATTTCAAAGATTTTCTCGAAATTTCACACAAGTAGTAGTATAGTTATTGAACAGTTAAATATAAAATTTTGTCGCGATTGGATTTCTCATTCCGAAATATACAATTTCTAATAATGTTAACTCGAAAACTATTCAACCGTTTTGGTCCCTTGTTCAACCGAGATATTTAAATCCCACACTCCTACCCGAAAATATTGAGATTTCATCCCGTTCTGTTCGAAAATTATAGTGTTTTACGCAAAGTATGAGGAGAGAAAGAAGAGAAACGCCCCTTTAACTCTAGTACTAAAATCAGACTACGTTTTTCGGTTAGTTGATTAATTCTGACACATAGATGGCGCTGAAAATGATCAATTTTTCAATACAGAGAACTGTTATAATGGGCGCCAAATTCGAATTAAATTGTTCCTATGTATTTAGACGTTGAGCACAGAAAAAACATCCTAACAGATAAAACAAAGCTAGTGCTTTGCTTCGTGATCAGGATGTTATTTTTCATCTCAACATTGTTTTAAATGAATTGATATTAATGAAATGCGATATTGTATTGCTGTAGTTTTATTAGAAATCATTACTCACAAAAAGAGTATTAGTGAAATGGAATACTAATCAATAATTTTCTTACTTATCGGATACCGAATTATCAAAACAATTGAAAATAAACCACAATTCGGAGATGGAATTGAAAAGAATGGAAATTTCAACAGGATAGTGTTTCTCCGTTTGTTTTCATTCGATCATTTCGATCTGTAGAAAAATGCTCACTGCACATTCTATAACAGCTGCTGAAATTGATACCTCTTCGCCCAGAAAACTCTATACCTACATTTGAGAGCACTGAAATTAAAAAGCAATGAGAAACAGAGATACATGATACGAGTTTCAATACCTATATCCTACATTTCCATTTTCTTTGGCAATGTAAAAAATGCAAGTTCAGGATTGGCCTTTTTATAATTTTTGATGTTCATCACCATACAATATGCTCTGTAAACCATTTTGATTTTCAAAACATGCACACGCCAAATAGATGAACACAAACACGAAACGCAACTAAAATGAAGCCACGAATATGTTACTCACGTGCAATCATGGCAGTGTTTTCAAATGTCCTTGTTTTGCTCAAAATGGCCTCTAAATTCTTTGGTTTCACCCATTCTCCTGAATTTTAGTACATAATCCTGACACATAGATGGCGTTAACATCATCGTAGACGCTCCGTTTCCTATCTTTCTCTCCTCAATCTTTGGTTTTACGTACTGCTGGTCGCTGGACATAATTCATTTTCATCCCGAACTCCTCATCAGTGAGTCCAATCGAGTTTGAGACCACTCCCGGTTCAAAATTCGAAAATTTCAGACTTTGTGGCGAAAATATATCAAGTTATTTTCAGTAGCGGATGGGTTTTCTATAATAATTTGATTGATTTGTTTTTTGTCGACTATTTCCCTCGTCGTAATTTCCACCAATCAGAAACGCGCAATTTTGAATTACAAATGGTTTCTAGGTGAAAAAATCGTTGGTCAGGAGCTGTTAGCAGTTTATTCTAGTTTACCTGCGGCCAAACTTTACAGTTTAGTTGTTGTCGAATCAATTCCTATAATTGGTGCATACAGGATAATCTGTCACTCATGAAATAGTCTTGTCAAATACCATTTGGGCATCTAATTTTTCTTGTGAAAAAATCGTTAAAACACAATGCAAAGTAATATTTGTTAAAAAATAACATTGGTGCAGTGCACAAGCACTCATGCTTTTTGTCAAAATATTAGGTACTTAGCAACGTGTTTTTTTGATTTTTTCTCGGAAAAATTAGATGCCCTTATGATATTACTTACGAATATTCTGATCATATAGGGACCACTACTGAAAATAAAATGTAGGACACATCTTTATATGAATGTAGGTAAATAGATTACGAAGGTATTTTTCAGCTCTCGTGCTACTTAAACGAGTGCTATATCGTTCTGCCCAAATGTCTGTAATTTTCGAATTTTGAGCCGAAAATGGTCTCAAACGATAGGGTTCTACTCCCTGATGACGAATTCGTGGTCAAATTCAATTCTGTCCGTGTGGCCGTCCGGCCGTCCGTTAGCACAATAACTTGCGAAGGAATTGTTCTAGAGAAAGAGACTTGAAATTTTCAGGATGAGTTTGGGTATCAAATGGCTCGGTTGAATTAGTTAACCAACCAAATCGTACAGGGTGTTCCATAAAATATGGCGATTCAAAATTTTTGTTCCTCAATATCTCAGAAAATACGAAACCAATCGGAATGAAATGTTGCGGCCAAATGCACGATGCTGATGAAAAGCCTCATGCAAAATTTTGTGGCCATAATGTGAACAGAACCATAGAAAAATCAATTGGAATATTGAAAAAAAACTTTTATATTTCCATAAATATCCGATTCGAGTGAAATTTTTAGTGAATGGAGATCGATATTCTGAAAGTTCATCCAAAATTTCGTGGCCATAGTTTTAACAGAACCATAAAAAATTTAATTGGAATAACACAATATCCGATTCGAGTGGAATTTATTTTGAGAATGAAAACTACTATACTGAATGTTCATGCAGAATTTCAAGCGGGTCGCATAGAATTCAATTTTTCTAATTATTTATTTTTTACATATTTCATTTTTTGAATATAATTCCGATTGTGCTGAGTTTATACCTTTATTCGGTATCAATCTCAAATCCCATATAATAGTCTTATTGATCCACCAAAGAACGAGAGCTCAAAAGCTCCTGCTCAGGGCTTTCTTTAAATATTTCTTCAATTGTTGCATTTTTATTTCAATACAATCAAAATATAAACGGTCAACATTAAATCAATAAGAAAAATAAACGACAATATGAATATGAATAACTAATGCAACTCTTTCATTCTACAGGAAAAAACATAAAAGTTCGATTGAAACATTTGTTCCTCAAATTGTAAACACAAAAAAATTGCCCAAATCAACATCTGACCCACCTAAATATGGGTTAAGGTCAGGAACCTGATCGAAAGGCGTACGGGGGAGCAAGAAGGGTGTCAAATAATTGGTTTAGGGAGGGTGGTTTATGTTCGAGGGGAGAGTATAGATGGGGTTCATTATAACTCAGCCTGAGCACCCTCTCACGAAGCGTTCGGTTGCCTCTTCAACCCTCGCCCTCTCTTCACCGGCCGTTTTCAGGATTTGTCTTCTACCTACAGGTCGTTAAATTTAATCAGATGGCTTTTTATAGGTCTATTTATTACGGAAAAAGGTCCTTATTGATTGGGAAAGATGAATTAGTAGGAGTGCAGGCTCACCTGGAGGGAATTGTTTAGCTCCATACCTGCTCATTATGGCTTTTTTTGTCGAATATTGCATAAATTCTTCAGTGGAAAGTCGCAAAACCAACTTATGACTAGTGAAGAAACCATTTATTCTGAAAACATTTTATAGAGTGCTTTTCTTTCAATTTCTTCCTTCTCCAAATTTTTTTCAAGTGCTCGTTCTACTTAAACGAGTGCTATATAGTTTTGCTCAAATGTCTGTAATTTTCTAATTTTGAGCCGAAAATGGTCTTAAACGATAGGGTTAGACTCTCTGATGACGAATTCGTGGTCAAATTCAATTCAGTCCGTTAGCACGATAACTTTCGAGAGGATTGTCCTAGCGCCTTGCGATTTTCAGGGTGAGTTCAGTTCTGAAATGCCGCAGTTAAGTTTGTTAACCAGCTAACTCATACAGGATGTTCCATAAAAAATGGCCATACGAAATTTTTGTTCCTCAATATCTCTGACTATCAATTGGAATATTGAAAAAAAAAATCTTTATGTTTCCAACAAGATATACGATTTCAGTGAAATTTCAAGAGAATCGCATCATCAGAACCATATAATTTAATTTTTTCAATTGTCAAGTTTTTACATATTTCAGTTTTTGAATAATTTCCCAAATATTATTTCGATTGTGCAGAGTTTTTGCATATACATATATCAGGTGTCCCAAGGTGAGTGGCCTATTAGATCAAATGGCGTGTTACAAAAATTACTCCAGTTTGCTCAATATTCGAGATTTAAGTCAGAAATTTAGCAAGTCATTAGATATGGACCTGATCTATGTCACTGCTTTTGAATTATAGTTGTCAGTTATACAAGATGGACCAAAAAAATTATCTTAATAATGAAAATAATAATCTAATAGGCCACTCACCTTGGGACACCCGATATATTTGGTATCGATCTCAAGTCTTATACAAAATCTCATAATAGCCTCATCGCTCCACCAATGAACGAGCAATCACAAGCACCTGCTCAGGGCTTTCTTAAATTTTTTTAGGTGCATAGCATATGCCTACACCACAAAAGTATCCTCGGCTAGTAAGTGACGTTTGTATTCCCTTTCTGATAAAAACTAAAAATTTGACCGGAATTATGATTATACTTTCGAATCCATTCTTTATTTTCTTTCCTAATTTACGTTACGTTTTTGGTAGGAACAAATGAAGCGAAAATTAAATAGTTCCTTGATATCGGTGTCCTATACATCTATCTGCCGAATTAAGAGTTTTGTGTGTTTAAAATGGACAAAATGTCACTGCAAGTGTAATACAGTGTGGAACAGCCAAATGGAATAAATTCGATAACAAATGTGATGAGAAAAACGCTCGGACACGTCGATTTCTATTTTTAGATGCGCATTTCTTTTAAACAAAAATAATTATATAGAGTGTGTCATGTGACAGTGGCCGATACCAACTTTCTTATTTTAAATACAACCTGTATATTATTAGTTTTTTGGATTCTTCAAAAAATTCTAGATATAATTCTAGTAAAATGTCCCATACTTATCTTCAACTGTTTCGGAAATATTAAGTGTTTTCAGATGTATCACAAAAATTAACATTAAAAAAATATTTTATTTCTCGAATAATGTAAAAAAACAAGAAAATATCAATTTCAATGTACGAGATGTTCAAAATGTTCGCCGCGAACGTCTTGTGAAATAAAATAATTTTCTTTTTTCAATGTTAATTTTTGTAATACATCTGAAAACACACTTAATATTTCCGAAACAGTTGAAGATAGGTATGGTGCTGTACATGAATTATGTCTTGAATTTTCTGTAAATCCAAAAAACTAGTAATATACAGATGGTTGTATTAAAAATAAGAAACTTGGTATCGGCCACTGTCACAAAACACACCCTATATCATTATTTTTATCTAAAAATAAAAATCGACGTGTCCAAGCGTTTTTCCCAACACGCTCTCATTTATTGGTTATCGAATTTATTCCATTTGGCTGTATATTGTAATAATAACGAAGAGTAGATTAATGATTAAAAAAATCGTAAAGAATGTGTGCATCTGCTCATTCAGTTTGCTGTTGTTCCAAACATACTAAATAATATAATGATAGAAATAACTAAATTGTTGGACCATTTCATTATACTCACGGAGATAAGATAAGGCTTATCACATAAATGATAAATTTCAACAACTTCATTCGAATAGAATTTATTATGCGTGTGAAACATCTTGGAAAAAATACAATGTGAAATTGATTTTTTTCGAAATTCCTGCAGAGGGGGTCTGTTTCAACTTAGTTACCTTTGAAACAGCTTACTTTCGTGAATCTGATGTAACAGGCAGGTTATTTAGGTACCACTGATACAAATTGGTTTTTGATAAAGTCGATAAGGTAAATCCATATCCTGAACTCATCCAATGTTTCTTTCCTCTGTTCGTTATTGAATTTCAATTTGTAAACCTACAATTCAAAATTCAACAATTGGCAATTGAGAGATGATTTGAAGAACTCGGATTCGAACAATTCGAATACGAGATTGAATTAGGTACCTATAATATATTGGATTTCGCAGTGATGAATAATGCTCTTATCACAAAGCTATACCTAATAATTAACATTCTCATTTTTCTACATCTACGATTTACTTTTATACCTACTCATGTTTCAGAATTTCTCAAATATCTTTGGATATGCTATAGCTTATCATCAGGATAAGATTATTTTTCATCATTCTCCCCTATATCTCCTTATTGTTATGATCTCTTTTATCCACATCAGTCATCACATGATTAACTGAGGAGTCAGAAGTGAATGCTGACTCTTTCAATTTATGCAAATCTTATTTGGTATGTTTTTTGCAGCGACTCAGGACAAAATGTTCAAGCTAGTCAGAAAACTACACTCTATGTCGAAAATATTACCAATCTTGCCAGCATCTGTAAGACAACCATGCCTATTAAGTACACTTCCAGATTTAACAAAAGTAAGTATAATAGTGATTTAGAAACCCGAACACACAGAAAAAATAATTTTATCCACGACTATTGTAAAATCCGTCCATTGTACGTCTTTGTGCTCGGCCTTAATAAAACCCATTAATCACAAGAGAATAATGAAATGATAATTCACTGCTGTCAGATGCTTCATAGATTTTTAGCTTTGATATAATATTCTTTCAATTGGTATTTCTTTAGTATTCTAAAGTACTCCAACTAACAAATATGGGTATACCTAGTCAATCTAGGTCCAAATCTACTTTCATTATATCAATTAAAGCTTTTTTTATTACAAAATATACAATGACAAGTTCTCCAAATGTTTCTCATGTGTCAACTTGACTTTTTATACGCTTGCCATAGAAGCGTCTTGTCGCGGTCGCCAAAAGTTGAAATCTTCAAGATATTCAGTAGTCGTGGATAAAGTATAGTATGCTACTCGCGTATAATGGCCGTTATTCACTCGGTGATTTGAGCCACTCGCCTACGGCTCGTGGCCTGAACTACACCTTGCGAATAAAAACTATCATTATACGGTTGTTGCATAATACGTATAGGTACTACTATAATTTTATTGATTGCAATGTCAGTCGAATATTTTCAAGATTTCTTCTTATTCCGTTTTCATTCAATAATATGTTGATGGTTTATGGTGTCATATACACATCTATGGGTTGCATTGGTCATCGAAATTATATCTGGTGTTATCTCATTTCAGAAGAGACATCCAAACTATTCGGAAAGTGACCAGAGTGCTGCGAAATGCAGAAATAGGAAACATCATTTTCGACGATATAATCTTTAATCGTCTCATTCAAATTCACTCAAATGCTCTTCTGGTTTGCAATTGCTCTTGTTGCTGACATAACAGTTTAGAAGAAAAGTGTTATTTTTATTTTGTAATATCGGCTTGTGCTCCAAGCGCTTTGGTCTTTTTTAAACCTCGCCTGGCATCTCACGATAGTACCAAAACTTCCTTGCAGTCCAGTCTAGGATTAATATTCTAGCATGTCCAGCCTCCCTCAGTTGAAATATTCATTCCCTATTCGAAGTCGATCGATAAATAACCAGCGTTCATCTGACAAGCTCGGTAACCAGCCATTAGTAAAACAAAGCTGTTATGTTAGCTAAAGCTTCTTTGTGGATTTATTGAAGTGAATGGACTATACCTTTTACCTTAGGTTTTCTGCTCGCCAATTAATAAACGACGATATTTGAAGTTACAAATTTTGTTTCTGCTAGCCATGATTGATCCAGATTCAGTTTTAGTGTTTGGAAATAATGTCCTATCAAATGAAAAATCGTTATTATAATTTTATGGTGGTATTCTGCTTTTCGTTTCTAAGTTACGATACTGTAGCGTACTTACGATTGGTCTGTAACTGGCCGACTTTCAGATTCGTAAATAATGCAATTCTGGAATTGTCTCTGTAACTATCTTATTAACAGTCACTTTTGAAAATTGAACTATTCATCGATGAACATAACCTTAAATCGTAAGTTTTGTTCATGTAACTTATGTCTTATGAGTAAATGGTTCTGATTTAAATTTGAACATACATTTATTTTTATGTAGTTTGCGTTTGTAAATTTCATCGAGTAAAGTGAAAACAGGAAAGAAAAAATTCTTGGTAAAAATTGCTGTAGAGCATTTGTTAAGTTCATAGTACACTACTTCTTCAATCTATCTCTATGAATCTGAACATTTTCACAAACTGGGCATCCGGCATTTCAAATGGACTCATTTTATCACGCAACTTTTTCCTTCCATTTCTCATGAAGTTCCTATTATAAAGAAGAATAATTTTGAGGTTATTTATATTATTGAACAATGTTACTTACCTGTTATGATTTGATTCCAATAACAATCCAATAAACAAAGCCTTACAACCTATTATTATTCATCATGAATCTCTTATATTCAAACGTTGGTGTTCATAAAAAAAACCAACCGTTACCTCACAATATGTCATTCGATAATGCTTCCGATCACCCGCCTACTCGTTAATATTTAAAGATTTCTGTAGGCTACAGATGCCTTAAAGAGGTAATGAATTGCACTTTTCCTGTAAGCTTATGAAAAGTTATATATTAGCTTTTCAGGTCCAACTATTTACTCAACATATCATTTCTTAATTTCTGCCTCTCTGAATAGTAAATACTCACCTCTATTTCTTTTCGAAGGATCGTTACCCAAACGTAAAACGAGGCAACTACAGCCATATTGACAACAACCACTTGAATTTTTTTAAAGATCTCTTGGGTGAGACCAGGGTGATAACGGATGAAAACGAATGTCTTGGCTACAACACGGACTGGATCAAGGCCAACCGAGGTTTCAGCAGGTGCGTGCTCAAGCCGAGGACAACGGAGGAGGTGGCCGCCATCTTGAAATTCTGCAATGATAATCTCCTGGCTGTTTGCCCGCAAGGTGGCAACACTGGCTTGGTTGGAGGTTCAGTTCCTGTTTTCGATGAGGTTGTACTGTCGACGTCTTTGATGAACAGGATTATCCATTTGGATGAAATGTCAGGTATGTAATGTTTAAGCCATAAGAAAGTTCAAATATTAAAAAAATTCAAGAAAAGCCCTGACCAATTGTTATTGGTTGAGCAATAAGGCTTTTACCTCAAAATTCTGTGTAGGATTTGAGATTGATACTTAATTCAATATGTGTGCAAAATCTCAACATTATCGAAATTATAAAGGGTTTTCCAATAAGAGGTGTTCTTTTGAATAGCCCGCTATTTCGGTAGATGTCACGTTTGAAGCTGTCATTTTTTTACATTTGATAAGTGGAAACTACGCCATTAATAAAAATGGAACGATACACGCTTCAAGAACGCATTGAAATTATTAAAATTCACTATAAAAATGGTGAAAATTTGGCAGATACGGTTCGTAAAAATCGAACATTTTTGGGTTATCGTGAAGCACGTTGTCGGACCGCAATAAAGAAATTGGTGGAAAAATTAGAGCTGTTGGGACAAGTAAGGTATGTAAAGAATAAAACCCGTGCACGCCGCTCAAGATTAAGAACAGCCGAGAATTTTGCTGCTGTAGCCGAAAGTGTTGAAGAAAACCCAGGTTTGTCCATTCCTCGTCGTTCTTTGGAATTAGGCATTCCACAAACGTCATTACACCGTATTTTGCATAAAGATTTGGGTCTTAAGGCTTATAAAGTTCAGTTAACACAAGAACTCAAGCTTTTGCGGGAAATGTTTCTTGACCGTGTTATCTCTCGAAGAGGTGATCACAAATGGCCACCGATATATTGTGATTTAACACCTTGCGACTTTTTCCTTTGGGGCCACGTGAAAGAGAAGGTCTATACGCCAATAGCCCAGCGTCGATTCAAGACCTCAAAGATGGAATTCGTGGGGCTATCGAGGACTTAGAGCAGCCACTTTGCGATTTGGTTATGGAAAATTTCATATACTTACCTATATATATTCTTTTGAAATCAAGAGCTAACATAATACAATACATAAAACAAAAATAAAAATCCCTAACTGAGGTTGGTGCAAAACGGGGTACCATACTATTTTTTCGTATGATACCAGAGCTCAGGGAAAAACCCCAGTAGAAAAAACCCTGTCTCGCCGTTTCAACAAAAATAACACTTAAAAATTATTAGAATATTGAAGTATTTCTTCTTTATTTAGTCCAAACGATAACCCTCTCCAGGATGCCTTCGGAATTCTGAATCTGAAACGAAAAAATCAAAGCAGAAAAAAGAAACAGAAAAATGAAATGATTGAAACTCTACTAAATCGATTTAAAATTAACAACCCAATTCAAAAACGACTCGGTAATTTCATGTATAGCTCTCAAGCCATCCTGAAATGTATATATGGAACAATTATTTATCAGGTGTCCAATTGTCTCCTCTGCTTCTCCGCATTCGCAACTAGGACTCTCAATTGAATTCCATTTGAAAAGCATACTATTGCAACGTCCATGACCTGTTCTTATACGATTAAGAACAGTCCATATTTTCCTTGGAAGATCAAATCCAGGAACTTTATTCGAGGGATCAGTTATTAAATCTTTGTTCTGTATATTACATGAGTTCCACTCGGATTGCCAAATTGCTTTATCACTTTCATTTGAGTTCAGAAAATGATTTGACCAAAAAGGTTTACGTGATTTTAATCGAGGAATCTTATTGTCTGGAATATAGGAGAGTATTTGATATGAATTTATCGAAGAATTAAATTTGTTCCAAATTTTCGAAGTAATGGCCTGCCTGCGGATATGTGGAGGAGCAATGTTTGAAAGAACTGGTAACCATGGAGTTGGTGTTGATTTTATTGTTCCAGTTACTATTCTCATGGAAAAATTTAATTGTGCATCGATCTTATGTACATGTGCACTGTTGAGCCAAACAGGGCAACAATATTCGGCAGTAGAGTACACTAAGGCTAGAGCTGCCGTACGAAGAGTTGTTGCGTCCGCACCCCATGAAGTGCCGGCAAGTTTTTGAATTATATTATTTCTTGTTTTCAGCTTCATACGTAAATCATCCAAATGGGCTTTGAAATTTATAGAAGAATCTAGTTTTACGCCTAGATATTTAGGATTGAAATTATGTTTGTTATTACCAAAAAGTACGTTAAATTTTCTATATTTCTGATGATTATCCAAATGGAAACACGAGACTTCGGTTTTGTTAGCATTTGGACATAAACGCCAATCGAAGAAATAATTTTTTAGAATTTCTAAATCTGCAGAAAGATTATTTTCTATGGTTTTGAAATCTGAATTATGAAAAGAAAAAGCAATATCATCGGCGTATATGAATTTTTCAGATGAAGTTGTGGGGATATCACACAAATATAAATTGAAAAGAAAAGGTGATAAGACTGACCCCTGTGGAAGACCATTATTCAATGTTTTGAAATTACTACTATTCCCGTCGACAAAAACACGAAACCTTCTGTCTGACAGCATATTTTCTATCAATTTGACCATTTTTCCACATTTCAGATGACTATAAAGTTTAAAAATCAAACCATCTTTCCAAACAGTATCGTATGCTGCAGATAAATCCATAGAAGCGTGGTCGTGGTGCGGTCATTTGCCTGATGTTATTTTACACTATTAACGACATAGCTTCTTCTTTATAATGAAATAAACATCCGATCATTTATATTGAATAATGGCATTTTTCTTTGAATAATAAAACCTCTTATTAGAAAACCCTTCATTTAGGAATTTAAAAAAAAATGAAATACCTATGTAGAAAAACTATAACTAAAAATATCGTAATTTTATGGTTCTAAAATCTTAATTCACAATCCTTTTGAAAATTTGCATGATCATTCACTTCGCCAACTTACATTAGTAAACTCCATTTCATTTCAATCGAAAGTTTTTGCCTGAGAATATTAGAATGTTTTTTCGATATTACAATAGACTTTTCTATGGTTTTATCAACGCAACTCCCACAAATTTTTGCGTACTGCTTTGAATTGGTATTTAGCATTTTACTGCAAAAATTCATCTCGATCGGATTGACAAATTCTGAATTATTCGAAAAAATAGATGATTTACAAAAAAAATAAATTCTATGGTTCCGATTATACGATCGTCTTGAAATTTTGCACGAACATTCAGAATGAGAATCTTCACAATCAAAATGAATTCCACACGAATAGGATCATTTGTTTTGGAAATATAAGGATTTTTCTTTTCAATATTCCGATTGATGTTTCTATGGTTCTGTTAACACTACAACCACAAAATTTCGGATGAGGCTTCTTCTTGCACGTGGCCGCAAAATTTCATTTCGATCAGTTTTGTTCTGTCTGAGATATAGAGGAACAAAAATTTTGAATGGCCATATTTAATGGAACACACTGTACGATTTTGTTGGTTAAAATTTCGAGAGTTATCGTGTTCACAGGCGGACGGCCCCACAGACAGAAGTGAATGCGAGTAATTTGAACACGGATTCTTAATCAGTGAGTCGTACTTTATTGTTTGAGATCATTTTCAGCTCAAAATTCGAAAATTGTAGACATTTGGGCGAAACGATATGGCACTCGTTTAAATAGAACGAGCACACAAAAATTAAATAAAACAGAAATAGTTTTAAAAACGAAAAAGTGTAAATTGTTTTGAGAATATTTCTATGATGAAGTGTTTTCCAATAAGAGGTGTTATTTTGATATTCAAAGAAAAATGCCATTTTTAATATAAATGATCGGATGTTTATTTCATTATACAGAAGAAGCTATGCCGTTAATAGTGGAAAATAACATCAGGCAAATGACCACCACGACCACGCTTACAGTACCATATGCTTTTAATGAAGTTTTCCATAACCGAATCGCAAAGTGGCTGCCCTATGTCCTCGATAGCCTCACGAATTCCATCTTTGAGGCCTTGAATCGACACTGGGCTATTGGCGTAGACCTTCTCTTCTCTTTCAAGGAAGAAGTCGCAAGGTGTTAAATCAAAAGATCTCGGTGGCCAATTGTGATCACCTCTTCTAGAGTAACACGGTCCGGAACTTTTCCCGCAGAAGATCAATGGTTTCGTTGCTTCTGTAACACGTAGCGCCGTATTGTTGAAAGTGAACGTTGTCCAGATCAATACTATCCAATTTCGGCCATAAAAATCATCAATCATCATTTGTGGTATGCCTAATTCCAAAGAACGACGAGGAATGGACAAACCTGGGTTTTCTTCAACACTTTCGGCTACAGCAGCAACATTCTCGGCTATTCTTGAGCGACGTGCACGGGTTTTATTCTTCACACCACTAACTTGTCCCAACAGCCCGAATTTTTCCACCAATTTATTTATTGCGGTCCGACAAGGTGCTTCACGACGACCCAAAAATGTTCGAGTTTTCGAACCGTCTCTGCCAAATTTTCATCATTTTTATAGTGAATTTTAATAATTTCAATGCGTTCTTGAAGCGTGTATCGTTCCATTCTTATTAATGGCGTAGTTTCTACTTGTCAAATGTCAAAAAATGACAGCTTCAAACGTGACATCTAACGAAATAGTGGGCTATTCAAAACAACACCTCTTATTAGAAAACCTTTTACATGAACACCATGAAGTCGTTATAATCGAACAATTTATAATTTTCATGCTTATTTATCCTATCATACTCATGCTTGTTTTTCATATCTTCAAGGCGTTTTGACCTGTGAGGCCGGTTGTATTCTGGAGAACCTCGAAAACTACCTTGATGAACACCATCTCATCATGCCTCTAGATCTTGGTGCCAAAGGATCCTGTCAGATTGGTGGCAATGTTTCTACGAATGCCGGTGGTCTTCGGTTACTCAGGTATGGTAATCTTCATGGTACGGTTTTGGGCCTAGAGGCTGTAAGTTGAACATAATATTCCGCCATCAATAAACTGTCTTATTCTCTTATTTTCCCTTCAAGGTGACTGCAAATGGCGAAGTTCTGGACACCATGTCGTCTCTCAAGAAGGACAACACAGGGTATCATCTGAAACATCTCTTCATAGGCTCCGAAGGGTCTCTGGGAGTTGTGACCAAAGTGTCCATTCAGTGTCCACCCAAACCAAAAGCTGTTAATCTGGCTTTTCTGGGATTGCAATCTTTCGATAAGATTTTGACAGTGTTCAAAAGGTGCAAGCATGAACTCGGTGAGATACTTTCATCTTGTGAGGCAATTGATGCAGATTCTCTTGCCGTCACAACCGACCATTTGAAACTCAAATCACCATTGGAGAAGTTTCCTTTCTATATGGTCATAGAGACCCATGGCAGCGACAATGCGCATGATGAAGAAAAATTGAACAGGTTTCTGAGTGGCGTGATGGAGGAAGGAACTGTCATCGATGGAATTGCAACCAACGAACCGAGCAAAATGAAGGTTAGTTTATGACTATGATGCTGAGTATATCCAATGCGTAAAAAAATTAATGCACATTCTGAAAATCTCAACTTTAATGAAAGTTAACTCTACATTGACTTTATAACTTATTTTTTATGTTCTCTCGGGAAGGTTTTGAACGAAACAAGACACATTAAATGGAAGAAAAATTCAGGATTACCCCGAATCATATATGAAAGAAGAGAAATAAACAATTTTCAAAATACTGGAATGCTGATAAGTGATTTAATACTTGGTATTTCCACCCCTTGCGTTAATTACAGCTCGGCAACGACGGTTCATACTCAAAATGAGTGATCTTAAAATGTTCTGATCTAATCCTTCCCAGATTTCTCTGAGTTGGATTCCTAAGTCATTAAGAGTAGCTGGATGATTTTCTGAACTTCTCAGCCTTCTATTGATGTTGTCCCAAACCTGCTCAATCGGATTGAGATCTGGAGTTCTTACTGGCCATTCCATTTGAGAGACCTCAGCCTCCTCAAGATACTCCTGAACGATGCGCGCACGATGGGGTCTGGCATTATCGTCCATAAAAATGAAATTTTCACCAATGTATGGGGCATATGGCACTACATGCTCTTCAAGAATGTTCCTTATATACCTATCAGCATTCATAGCTCCATTATCAACGACCACTAGGTCTGTGCGAGCAGTCAAAGATATTCCACCCAATACCATAATCGATCTTTCCCCGAAACCAGTAGTATTCAGGAAATTGCACTGAGCATATCTTTCATGTGGACGTCTGTATACAAGGGAACGTCGATCACAATGGTAGAGGCAGAATCTAGACTCATCTGTGAAGAGAACTCTTTCCCAATCAGCCTCTTCCCAATGGATATGCTCTCTCGCAAAATCCAAACGCGCCCTTCGATGGGCTGGGGTAAGTGCTGGGCCTCTTGCCTCGACACGAGGCCTTAAATCATATTCTCTGAGGCGATTTCTTATTGTCTGAGTGCTAATTTGCACCCCATGAGTTTGCTCAAGCTGATTTTGAAGAAGGCGAGCGGTTGCAAACCGTTGTCTCAACGAAGAAACTCTCAAGTAACGTTCTTGAATAGCAGTTGTTACCCGTGGTCTACCCTGTCCTGATCTTCAGACATTCATACCTGTCTCCCTGAATCGCTGCAACATTCTGGACACACTTGTATAGGAAACTCCAAACCTTTCTGCAATTCTTGTGTATGTCCACCCTTCTTCTCGCAAAACTACCGCTTGGGCACATTCCTCTTGGGTCAAATTGTTTCGCGATGCATAGCGATCGAGTGTAGAAAATCAACCGAAAGAAAAACTATTGATCACGAGAATTGATCAAGAACAACTGATTTCAGAATGCAGCCAATACATTCCAAATCTGATAATATCATCTTTTTTTATTCCTGCTGGGAAAAAACATCTGTATTGAAGAAAAACGTTGAAAGTGTATATCAGATGCATGCATAATTCTGATAAAAATAATTATTATTGAGAACACCTTCAGTTGTAGAATAAATTTGAGATTTCCATAATGTGCGTTAATTTTTTTCCGCAGTGTATATTAGACCTATATTGGGTATGTCATTCAAAATGCTCTGAAGATTGAAGTGACCAGGAGGGATGACCACTATTGCGCAAGGACAAAATTTTAAAGCTGAATTTGACAGCAACATAACCTTCGATTTGGTATATTGCGCGGTTTGGACTATCCCTCCGCGTCCAATAACGTGAAAGCCTACTATGTTGGCTTCAAACTTTCTATCACATTCACAGTATATAATACGAGTATGTGCTGAGTAGAGGTTAATTCAAGATCGTTATAGGCAATATGGGAACTAAGGGAAAGAATTACAGAAGGTTTGATTCACGATGGTTATGTCTTCAAGTATGATCTGTCACTTCCGTTGGAAAATTTTTATTCTTTGGTTGGTATTATGAAGGAACGAGTTGGAAAGGATGCTGTCAGAGTCTCAGGTTATGGACATGTGGGTAAGTTCCGCTCATGACAATATGCCATATGACAATTAATAGGCCACTGGTAGGTAACTATGGAGATGGAGATTTGATATTTAGTGATACATTTGTGCTGTCCCGTTCCGTGAATATTTCTACGATAATTCTCCAGATTTTCCAGCAAATCACGAAAATAAAAGAAAGTTCACCCAGAATTCCCATTTTTTTCGCAAAAAATTTATTGCTCTGTAGTTCTGTCAACTTGTGCTGTTCATATTTTCAGAAAATTCCAAGATTCAGGAAAATTTATTTTCCTACAATCAATAGATTGTAGGAAAATAAGAGAAATTCGATTATAGAAAAATCTACTGATTTTAGATTCTAGAAAAATAATTTTTTTTACAATCGGATTTTTCTTATTTTCTCCGTATTAAGAAAAAGCAGGTTGCTTTGCAGTTGTGTCAAGTTGTGCTGTTCAGATTTTCAGAAAATTTCAAGATTCAGGAAAATTTAATTTAAATAAGAAAAATCCGATTATAAAAAATCTACTGATTGTAGATTGTAGAAAAATTAATTTTCCTACAATCGGATTTTTCTTATTTTCTCCGTATTAGGAAAAAGCAGATTGCTTTGCAGTTATGTCAAGTTGTGCTGTTCAGATTTTCAGAAAATTTCAAGATTCAGGAAAATTTATTTTCCTACAATCAATAGATTGTAGGAAAATAAGAAAAATCCGATTATAGAAAAATCTACTGATTTTAGATTGTAGAAAAATTAATTTTCCTACAATCGGATTTTTCTTATTTTCTCTGTATTAGGAAAAAGCAGATTGCTTTGCAGTTGTGTCAAGTTGTGCTGTTCAGATTTTCAGAAAATTTCAAGATTCAGGAAAATTCATTTTCCTACAATCAATAGATTATAGGAAAATGAGAAAAATCTACCGATTTTAGATTGTAGAAAAATTAATTTTCCTACAATCGGATTTTTCTTATTTTTCCGTATTAGGAAAAAGCAGATTGCTTTGCAGTTATGTCAAGTTGTGCTGTTCAGATTTTCAGAAAATTTCAAGATTCAGGAAAATTTAATTCAAATAAGAAAAATCCGATTATAAAAAAATCTACTGATTGTAGATTGTAGAAAAATTAATTTTCCTACAATCGGATTTTTCTTATTTTCTCCGTATTAGGAAAAAGCAGATTGCTTTGCAGTTATGTCAAGTTGTGCTGTTCAGATTTTCAGAAAATTTCAAGATTCAGGAAAATTTATTTTCCTACAATCAATAGATTGTAGGAAAATAAGAAAAATCCGATTATAGAAAAATCTACTGATTTTAGATTGTAGAAAAATTAATTTTCCTACAATCGGATTTTTCTTATTTTCTCTGTATTAGGAAAAAGCAGATTGCTTTGCAGTTGTGTCAAGTTGTGCTGTTCAGATTTTCAGAAAATTTCAAGATTCAGGAAAATTCATTTTCCTACAATCAATAGATTGTAGGAAAATAAGAAAAATCCGATTATAGAAAAATCTACCGATTTTAGATTGTAGAAAAATTAATTTTCCTACAATCGGATTTTTCTTATTTTTTCCGTATTAGGAAAAAGCAGATTGCTTTGTAGTTGTGTCAAGTTGTGCTGTTCAGATTTTCAGAAAATTTCAAGATTCGGGAAAATTAATTTATCTACAGTCAATAGATTGTAGAAAAATTAGAAAAAGCAGGTTGTAAGAAAATCTACTGATTTTAGATTGTAGAAAAATTAATTTTCCTACAATCGGAATTTTCTTATTTTTTCCGTATTAGGAAAAAGCAGATTGCTTTGTAGTTGTGTCAAGTTGTGCTGTTCAGCTTTTCAGAAAATTTCAAGATTCGGGAAAATTAATTTATCTACAATCAATAGATTGTAGAAAAATTAGAAAAAGCAGGTTGTAAGAAAATCTACTGATTTTAGATTGTAGAAAAATTAATTTTCCTACAATCGAATTTGTCTCATTTTAGTTAGCCTAACACTTTTATTTCTTTCGACGAAAATCGTTTAATCAGACTGTGCTGTAGTTGTGCCAACTTGTTCTGTTCAGATTTTTAGAACAATTCAACAGCTTTTCCCCAATACGGAGAATATAAGAAAAATCAGATTGTAGGAAAATTTACTGATTTTAGATTGTAGAAAAATTAATTTTCCTACAATCGGATTTTTCCCATTTTCTCCGTATTAGGGAGAAGCTGTTGAATTGTTCTGAAAATCTGAACAGAACTAGTTGGCACAACTACAGCACAATCTGATTAAACGATTTTCGTCGAAAAAAAAAAATAAAAGTGCTGGGCTAACTTTTATTTATTTTCGTTATTTTGCCGGGAAATCTACAGAATTTTGTAGAACGGTACAAGACAGCACTAAATGTGGCACAAGTTTTTCCATTCATTACTGAGAAGTAAAAAAAAATGTGTTGGGCTAACTTTTTCTTCAATTTTGATTTTTAGGAAAGTAGAACTCTCGGAAAAATTCGAACGGCACAACTGTATACATGTGTAGCACAATTTGTTTCAGTATTGGATTCCAATTTTTCGAAAAGTGCTGATTTGGCCTATTTTTTCGATTTCTGAAATATCTCAAGAATCACATGGTATTTAAAAAAGAGCAGCACAAACCTAGCACATCTCAGCATAATAAAAAAATGATCGAAAATCCAAAATTGCTGGGCCGACTTAGCACACATCCCTAGATGATCTCTCAGGCTGGGCCGCAGACAAAAGACTCTTTCATTTGTCTAAGGGCACACCCAAACGACAGACAGCCTTTGATGAGACAGTTTGACAGTTCGAGATGTGCGCCGGCCTCAGAGTTCCCAACTTGTACCTCTGAAATGCAATCGAATTTACTACTAGTAATTAACATAAACATATAAACATGTCTTCATTTGTTTCAGGTGATGGAAACGTACATTTGAACGTAGCCGTCAGAGAATTTTCCCAAGATGTGCTGAATAAAGTCGAACCGTTCATTTATGAGTACACCTCTAAGCTGAAAGGAAGTATCAGTGCTGAACATGGAATCGGATTCAGAAAGACGAAATATATGCACTATTCCAAGAGTAAAGAAGCAATAGATTTAATGAGGAGTATCAAGGCAATGATGGATCCTAAGGGCATTTTGAACCCTTACAAAGTTCTCCCACAATAAGTTTGATACTTTTCTTTATTGATTAACACATCATAATAATGTTATTGAGTACCTAATACATTATTGTACATATTGATTAACATGTTATATAAAATATATGATTTTATGTATCAGTTAATCAGTTACTATTTAGTTTTCAATTTAGCATATACACACATCGTCAAAAGTCTTGCCCCCTAGGTTTTCTAAAAAATAAACAATCTGTGTTCTGGAAATAAGATATGTTCCTTAAAACGACTGCTACATTATACCTCACAATACATTATTGATCCACCTTGAAAAGTCACAACTTCCAGTGCTTCTTCAAACCCTTCCTAGTCGACTATCACCTTGTGAACCGAATCGTTACTCGTCCGAAAAAAGTACGTTGCACCACCATTGACGTAAAAGCCAGTGACGGTGGTGCTGTCATTGCTCACAGGTATATCAAGGGTCTTCTTTCCTTCAAATTTGAGGAATGCAGCTACGCCTTATGATACTGAAATTTGCGATATTATATTCTCCGGAACAAGAAATGTTTTTGCTGGTCTATTATTTCCATTTGAGTGATAAGATAAGATAATGAAGATTATTCCACACAAAAAAAATTGTCATGTTATTTTAAACAAGTTGATAGGAGGGGCCAAGACTTTTGATCTATACAGGGTGGGCCATCCATAACTTTCCACCCCGAATTTCGAGCTTTGGGATGGAATAACGAGAAAACGCTCTGTCAGGTTAAATTTTGTTGAAAGGGGGACAACTAAGGGTGTTCAAATGAGTTTGATATCACTAACCCTCAAGCAGCAACCCCTAACAGCTCTCCTTTTTAAATAGGGAAAAGGGGTCAAGCAGCACCTTGTTGGAAAGATAATTCAATTTCCTGCATGAGTGTATTTTTTACAAAGTAAATTGTGCACTTTCGTTTAAATTGAAATAATTGCTGTAAGGGAAGCTGCTAGATGGTTAGTGATATCAAACTCATTTCGAAACACTAACATGTCCTCCTGTAAATAAAATTCGACTTGTTCGAGTGTTTTCCCATCTCAAAGATCCAAATTCGGCGTGTGAAAGTTATTGATGAAATACTGAGTCTCTCTCTGAATGAAACTATGAAAAAACATACTCATGCAGGAAATTGAATTGCCTTTCCAACAAGGTGCTGCTTTATCCCTTTTCCCTATTCAAAAATGGGAGCTGTTAGGGGTTGCGGCTAGAGGGGTAGTGATATCAAACTCATTAGTACACCCTTTATTCGTCTCCTTTCAACAAAATTTGACCTGTCCGAGCGTTTTTTCGTTATTCCATACCAAAGCTCAAAATTCGGCGTGGAAAGTTATGGATGGCCCACCCTGTATATCTTACTAAATGATATTATATTTGGAAGTGGGATTCATCAATAGGCTTCAATGATAAATGCGTGTAATCGAAATTGGTAATATATGTACTTATTTTATAATAAGAATAATTTACAAAATTGTATACAATAGGTATATAAAAATGGAAGAACTTTTCACGTGTAATACGGTTTCTTTTTGAACCAAGGTTGAAGACAACCAAAAAATATCTCACAAAAAGCCAGCATGGACATCAAAATAGACAACAATTTCTCCAGTTTAAGTACGGGGTTCATGAGTTTCAGCATGTAGAAACAGCATGCCAAAGTCCCTACGTTCATCAGAATCACGAAGGTGGAGCTCATTCCTGAAAAAAACACACTTTTGAATTATTTCGATGGGATTGAATTGTAGACAATGATATCCTTACTACAATAATGTTCATTGAAAACAAGGACAATATATCGTGTATCCGAAGGTGAGTGGCCTATTGAATTAATATGGAAACTCTTGATGGTAAAGATTTCAAATTTTTGTGGATCGTAATTTGCCTATGTAAGGTACATTTTTAAAATAATTTCACATTTCCAGTGTTGCCGGATGTACGACAATTTGGCAAGAACTTTGTTATTTTAAATGGGACATCCGGTATTTCTATTTTTTTATGGTACTCCATAAAATATTAAATCTATTCACTCTTACTTTTTCATGCCTATCCTTAACGGTTTTTGAGTTATTAATTATTTTTTTAAATTTTAGATCAAATTAGCGTGTTACGAAGATGACTCTAGTTCGCTCAATATTTGAGATTTAAGTCAGAAATTTAGCAAGTCATTAGATATTGTTCTGATCTATGTCACTGCTTTTGAATCATAGTTGTCAGGATGATCCAAAAAAATAATTATTACAAATCGTAAGAAGAGTGTTTTTTTAGATTAGACACCTAGTATATTTTTCAATTTTTAGAATCAGTACAACACATTCTAAAATTTTTCTATTCACGTCCCTATACCTGTCTCAACGATTTTGTAACTTAGAAAATGATGATTTTTTTGATCCATCCTGTATAACTGCCAACTATAATTCAAAAGCAGAGACATGGATCAGATCAATATCTAATGACTTGCTAAATTCCTGACTTAAATCTCAAATATTGAGCTAACTAGAGTCATTTTCGTAACACGTCAATTTCATCTAAAATTCCGAAAAATAATTAATAACTCAAAAACCGTTAAAGATAGGAATGAAAAAGAAAGAGTGAATAGATTCAATATTTTATGGAGTATCATGAAAACGTTGTTGCCAAATGGTCGGACATCCGGCAACACTGGTAATGTGAAATTATTTTAAAAATGTACATAACATGGCCAAATATCGATCCACAAAATTTGAAATCTTTATCAATTACCATCAATAGTTTCCATAATAATCTAATAGGCCACTCACCTTGGGACACCCGATATAATCTGAAATTTTTATAATTCACAGAAGTAAGACTTGTGAGTGAGGGTCTTGAAAATAACCAAATATTTCACTTCAACATAATGGTTAACTCCATCAGGAATGTGAATATGGAAAATAGGTTGTTTTGTAAATTGTAGCACAAATGTATGCATGAATTCAAATTTCCATGAGCATTCAGTTTCTGTTCTATAAAGTGAATGTTTCATTTAGTTTTATCGGTACCATAATTCCATACAAACACCCTTCAACTTTGTGAATATTCACTCTATAAAACACAAAGTGCAGGTTCATGCAAATTTGAAACCATGCATATACTCCGTTCACGAAAGGTTGATCCGTCGGTTGGCCATGGAAATTTGTCATATTCCACTGTGTATATTAAAATTTTAGGTTATGTTGTTTATTTTCTTGTCAGATTGATACGAAATGTTGTCAAAACTGCATAGAGTTCTCTAATAACTCGCAAGCTCGTCGGACGAGACCGGGTACATTCGGCAACGTTGACTTTATTTTACTTTATGACAATAAATACTGCCAACTAATAAAGAAACGCCTACTATGCGCTCAACCTTTCGTGGACGGACTATACATTTGTGCTACAAAACTACCAACTTTCCTTATTCAAATTTCTGATGGGGTTGCAACCTTAGACTATATAGTCTAAGGTTGCAACCATCTCCATGGGGTTGCTAGTAGAAACAAGCTTTGTATCCCACTATCATCAAAAATCCAGTTGTATGAGTGTTTTCACGAATTTTGATATATTGTTGGATTATTGAGGATGGACACTTTTATATGAGACACCCCCAGTATATTCTTCCTCTAACCGCAGGCTCAAGAGACAAGTAAAATATTATGATTACAGCGATAGACTGATAGAGCATATTATACTTATAAGGTTAAAGCACTTATCTGAGTCATCAAATAGGCATTTGATTTTAGGATTACAGTATAATTTCTATGAAGCATTAGTATTCAATTTTCGAATATGGTTATATGCTTTCAAGTAATTAATTTTTAACTTAATATTGAAAATGCAATATCTGTACTCGTAAATTCAAACATCGCACTATGATGACGTACGAGAAAGCCTAATTATAGTGCGGATGTCGATTCCCAACAGAGTGAAGAGGGGGGCAGTTGGCATTGTTTTAAGCTGTCATTCAATAATAAACCATTCCGGTGAATTCAAAAATTTTTTTTCGTGAACCTGACTACGAAACAAAAATCGGATAATTGCTATGATTTTTTAGAGGTCCATTATTCCCAAAGTTTTTTTCTGGAAATCACTTGGGTGGCCCATGAGCAATATCAATAATGTCCAAATCGGAGATTATTCAACCAATCTCTGTAACGTGACACAAAAATCAGTACCTATATCTTTCATTTTTTTAGTACCTGCTGGAGGTAAACAGTTCATTAGAGCTTATTCTACATTTATGTTTGGTGAAGGTAATCAATAATGCAATTGGAAAATCGGGAACTGAAGACATTTTCATTATAACTATTTGTCCGTTTTTGAACTCTAACTCTACACAAGCTACGGACTGCTCACTTAAGACTTTCTATTCAAGAGATTCACCTACATTATACATATATACTCCGTTCACATATTATTGAGCACAAAGTAGGCATTGGTTTATTTATCTGAGATTGGCAGTAAGTGCTGTAATAACGATGAACAAAGTTTACGTTGCCAATGTACCCGGGCTCGTCCGACGAGCTTCCGGGTTATCAGAGAACTCTATGTTATATTGACAACATTGCGTATCAGTCTGACAAGAAAATAAACAACATAACCTAAAATTTCAACCGACACAGTGGAATATGCCAAATTGTCATGGCCAACCGACAGCTCAATGTTTCGTGAAAGGACTATAAGTATGCAGGTGAAATTCAACAAAAATCTTGTTACTATATTCATTATTTCATTAGTACCGCTCTCAAAGCTGTTCGTATAAATTGATGAACTTCTATGTTTTTTTTTCATATATGTATGCCATAAATTCTTTACCTCTGTGGGTTTCCCTGTATTTTTTATAAACAATTACTTTGAGGAACTCGACCACTAAGACTGTAAATGCCACAGCAGCGTCTTTCTCAATATTTGGAGTATCCACTCCTACACTAAAATATTTCGAGGTAGTCATCACGAAGTTGCACGCAAAGAACATGCCATAATAAAAGCCGTTTATGTAAAGCAAACAATCGAACATAACTTCGGCATCCAGCTTCATTTTCGTTTTATCTCTCCCAACAATTGGACGGAACTGACGTCGAGACGTGAAGCGTCGGTTAAATATAGTGGAAGTTTATTTTGAGATCATTTGGTATGGTGCAGATCTGATTCACATTTTGTAAGGAAGTAGGAAACGTTTTGGATAGTTGATTTTATAACTAATTCTACATTTCTGTTTCGTGAAGGTACTTGAATACTGTATTTGGAAAAGAGGAAACTGTAGACTTTTTTCATTATGAATAACCAGAGTTGAGCAGATAATTATATTCGTCGATAAAATTAACGAATATTAAACTCAGACTCCTGAGCTCTTCATGCATATCGTTCAAAGAACCTGCATGGAGGTTATGTCAGCCGGAGAATCTGTTTCTGGCTTTTGGCCGTCATCAGTATATACAGAGAAAACTCTGGGTGATCCAATTAAGGTACTCTAGGATCGGGGCTATGAGATTTGGCAGTCAACTAGTAAGAATTGAATCGTACTAGCGCCATCTCGAACCTATCCTTGCGACTACCCACCTCGATAATGCAGAAACCTTGGACAACAAACACGAAGTTTATCCATCGGCATATAGATAGATAGATGGTTTCTGCATTTTCAAGATTGGTAGTCGCAAGGATTGGTTTGAGATGGCGCTAATAATATTCAATTCCTACTAGTTAACTACCAAATCGTATATGATGGCCCTAGAATACCTTAGGACCCTTAGGTCATTCAGAGTTATATCTGAACTGATGACTGCCAAAAGCCAGAAAAATCTGTCTACAGATTCTCTGGCTGACATATAAATAACCTCCATGCAGATTATTTGGACGATATGCATGAATAGCTCAGGAGTCTCAGTTTAATATTTGTTTATTTTATCGACGAATATTATTCTATGCCCTATTGTTGTTATTCATACGTCTTTGACACTTGCCATGAAATCCTTTCGATTTTTGAGCGCTCGTTCTACTTAGACGAGTGCTATATCGTTTTGCCCAAATGTCTGTAATTTTCGAATTTTGAGCCGAAAATGGTCTCAAACGATAGGGTTCGACTTCCTGATGGAAAATATGAGGTCAAATCAAATTCTGTAGGGCCGGCCGTCCGGCCGTCCGTCCGTGAGCACAATAACTCTCGAACGGATTGTCCTAGAGACTTGAAATTTTCAGGGTGTGTTCAGCTCCCAAATAGCTCGGTTAAGTTCGTTAACCAGAAAAATCGTACAGGGTGTTCCATAAAAAGTGGCCATTCAAAATTTTTGTTCCTCAATATTTCACACAAAACGAGGGCAAATGGAATGAAATTTTGCAGCAACTTGCCAGATGCTCATAGTGAGCCTCTCGCAAAATTTTGTGGCCATAGTATTAACAGAACCATAGAAAATTCAATTGGAATATTGAAGAGAAGAATTTTTTTATTTCCATAACCAACTTTTCGATTCAAATGAAATTCATTTTGTAAGTTGAGACTGATATACTGAATGTTCATGCAAAATTTCAAGAGGATAGCATCATCAGAACCATAGAAATTCCAATTGGTATATTAAAGGAAAGACTCTTTATATTTCCATAACAAGATATCCGAATCAAATGAAATTTATTTTTGGAAATGAGATTTATATATTGAATGTTTGTGCAAAATTTGAAGATCATCGCATCATCCGAACTATAGAAAATTCAATTTGAATATTGAAAAAAAAAATTATATTTTCATAACAAGATATCTGAATTGAGTGAAATTTATTCTTGGTATAAATATTGATATACTGAATGTTCATGCCAAATTTCAAGAGGATCGCATCATCAGAACCATAAAATTTAATTATTTTAATTTTCAAGTGTGACCATAGAATTGAATTTTTTTAATTGTTTATATATAAAGTATCAATTTCAAGTCATATACAAAATTTTGAGATGATAGTCCTATTGCTCCACCAGAGAACGAGCGCTCAGAAGCTCCTGCTCAGGGCTTGCTTCCATTTTTTTTATAATTAAAATTTGTCAGCTTTCAATTTGGATTGCACGCCAGTGGCGACTGCTCAGAGGAGTCAGAGGAGGCCGGCCTCCCCTTATCCCATTGCATTTCATTCAAATTTAAACTCAAGTTCAATTAAAAAATAACCACATTTCTATATCTGTATTATTTCCATGATTCTATCAACTTTCCAAATCTCAAAGTAATAAACATATGTTTATTACTCAGCGATCTAAAACATTCATACATTATCCGCAACACACAATACAGCGTAACGGATAGCAGGCAAACCGCTTAGCGAAAGAGGCTTGCCTCCACGAGAATGTAATGTTTCAAACTTCTTCAAATGTACGGTGCGGGAACCACTCAAAATTCAAGCTGTAAATCACGTGTCGGAGGTCCGGCTCCGCAGCATTATTTTCGTTTCTAGGCGAACGAACTTAGCCGAAAGTGAACGTCCGATCGTCCCGAATCAAAACCGGCGATCGTGGATGAAGATCAGCTGTTGTTTTGATTGAAACCAACAAATATCATAGTACTATTCATTGTTCCATGATTCATGGATTTAGCTATAATATTATATTGTTGAAACTGATATTTCTTCAGTTCCCTAACCAAAAAATATGGGATACCTTTTCGATCGGGGCCAAATAATCTACTTCAAATACAGTGTGTTTGGTCACGAGTTAGCGATAATTTAAGGTCATCAAATATACCTAATATTATCGACAAAAACACCCAAACTTGGAAGTTTACCCCCTTAGTTTTGGAGTAGCCCCCATTTTAAATTTACTTTTTATTTTCGTTGACCCTTCCAAATAATATCGATTTCTTTGGACATAAAGGTCCTACAGATGTGAAAAAATGTTTTTTGAAAGATTATACTACCACCTTTCATTGAAGTATAACAATGTAAGAACATGCCACTTGAAAACGCCATAAAAAATTCTTCAAAAAAGTTCATTGTAAAAATATGTACTGATTTGCTTAGTAAATCAGCAATAGTACAAGAGCTACATTGAAGTATAATTTTTTTCAATGATTTAACGCGCAAGGATATTAGCTACAAAACAACACTCACTCATATCTGTAAGTTACATAATTTGAGAGTTATTGCTGCCCGAACATGATCACTACGGGTGCAAAAGACACAAGACAGGTCGCCATGAAGGCCACTGCCTGCCTACAGAGCAGAGGCGGCCATTTTGAGCAATTTTATGATCAATTTGTTTGTTTTATCATTGAAAATTATCGAAAGTACAGTACTGAGGTTTTTTTATTTTATCAATTTTCATAAGGGTCATGTTCGAACAGCAATAACTCTCAAATCATGTAACTTACAGAAATGATGTGAGTGTTGTTTTGTAGCTTGTGTCCTTGCGTGTTAAATCATTGAAAAAAATTATACTTTAATGTGCTAGTTCTTGTACTATTGCGGATTTACTGAGAAAATCAGTACATATTTTCACTATGAACTTTTTTAAAGAATTTTTTTATGGCGTTTTCAAGTTGAATGTTCTTATATTGTAATACTTCAATGAAAGGTGGTAGTATCATCTTTCAAAAAACATTTTTCTCCACATCTGTAGGACCTTTATGTCCAAAGAAATCGATATTATTTGGAAGGGTCAACGAAAATAAAAGAGTAAATTTAAAATGGGGGCTACTCCAAAACTATGGGGGTAACTTCCAAGTTTGGGTGTTTTTGTCGATAATATTAGGTATATTTGATGACCTTAAATTATCGCTAACTCGTGACCAAACACACTGTATAATCAACTTTTATAACGAATTATATAATGACAAATTCTCCAACAAATTACTCATATGTCAACTTGACTTTCTCCACACTTATATTAGAAGCGTTGTTTCAACAGAAACTGACGTGAGGAGGAGTAAATTCCGGTTCACTTAGTTACAGAATGCCTCAATATTGCAAGCCTGCGCAAAGAATGTCTTGGACAAGAGAATTATGGGAGAGGCGCAAATTTAGCCTTCTTGAAGCCCTCTCAGTTATCAGGGTTCATTACGGCTCAGGAACTGGAAGGCGAGATGTAGAGTAGCAGTTGCGAAAAACAGTTCTGATGGGGGACATAATAGATCTCGTGGTCGCAGTGTAATCCAACACGCTTAAAAATCTACAATTTACAATCTACAAACTACAGTGGAACTTCCCTATAACGAAAGCGCTAAATCCGCAAAAAAAATCGTTATAAAGAAATTTCGTTATACAGAAAATTTGTTTCTACAGTCGGCTATGTTGCGGTCGACTTCACTGATAAATTTAAGTTTATTATTGAAACTTAAGCACTTGCTTTCAGACATGTTCGCACAACTTTTCACAGTAGCGTAATGGTTAGATTGAAACCAAACAGCCAGGGGTGTATTTACGACTGTTTCAGAAGGATCTCTCTGCCCGCAGTAATAATTTAGTTTAAGGTCGGGGTTTATTACGTACGTCCGGAAAAAACCCGCCCTTAAACCTTCTTACCAATACCCATTGAAAGAGTGATGTTCTTTGGAAATCTCGTTATAAGAGAGAATTTACTTCGTTTTAGAGGGTGTTTTTAACATGGAATTTGGATTCAGGTGCAATGTCTTGTACGAAATTCGTCATACAGAGAAATTCGTTATACAGACGTTCGTTATAGGGAAGTTCAACTGTATGTATAATAAGCTTGTTGCATATACTGTTTTCTTATATGCCATAAATTTATTACCTCTGTGGGTTTCCTTGTATTTTTTATAAATCATTATTTTGATGAACTCGACCACTAAGACCGCAAATGCTACAGCAGCGTCTTTCTCAATATGTGGCGTATCCACTGCACTGTAATATTTCGAGGTAGTCATCACGAAGTTGCACGCAAAGAACATGCCATAATAAAAGCCGTTAATGTACAGCAAACAATCGAACATGATCTCGGCGTCCAGCTTCATTTTCGCTTTTATCTCTCCCAACAGTTGGATGAAACTGACGTCGATACGATGAGCGTCGCGTCGGTTGAATATAGGGGAAGTTAATTTTAGATCATTTCGTATGGTACAGATCCGATTCACATTTGTATGGGAGTTGGAAACGTTTTCGATAGTTGAATTATAGGTCATCCTCCTTTTTGATAGTAACTTTCTCGAAGACTAACAGATGTCTACTAGCCTTCAACTTTGCCCATTCTCCTCAAGATAAATATACAAAAATGAGCATTCGCATTTCATTAGTTAATGAAGTATATTTTTTTTTCACGTATAATTGAACGAAAAAAGCACGCAAAAAAACTCCAAAAAATGTTATTCTTAGCGAAATTCGTACCCGCGACCCCGAATGGAAAGCGGATATGTTACCCATGAAAGTTTTCTCCCTGTTCTTATACATTCTGATGTTATAGCGTTGATTAAAAGAGGAGATTGATCTTCATAAATCAATGAAATGAAACCTAGAATTATCAGAATGTCCAAATTCGAAAAATCGTTCTTTTAATACGAATAAACGTGACACTCTTTCCAGCTCGAGAGTTATAGAGTGAACAGAAATTTATGTTTACCACACACAAACAAAATATATATTTTTGTGCGCTCGTTCTATTTAAACGAGTGCTATATCGTTTTGCCCAAATGTCTGTAATTTTCTAATTTTGAGACGAAAATGGTCTCAAACGATAGGGTTAGACTCCCTGATGACGAATTCGTGGTCAAATTCAATTCTGTCCGTGGGGCCGTCCGTTATAGCACCATAACTTTCGAAGGGATCGTCCTAGAGACTAGAAATTTTCAGGATGAATCCGGGTCCCAAATGGCTCGGTTAAGTTCGTTAATCAGCCAAATCGTACAGGGTGTTTCATAAAATATGGCCATTCAAAATTTTTGTTCTCCAATATCTCAGAAAAAACGAAATCAATCGAAATGAAATGTTACGGCCAAATGCAAGATGCTCATAACAAGCCTCATGCAAAAATTTGTGGCCATAGTCTGAACAGAACCATAGAAAATTCAATTGGAATATTGAAAAGAAGAATCTTTATACAGAGTCTCTATAAATGATTATATAACAGATAACAGCGCAGTTGGCGTTGGACTATTTTGAATATTTATATTCTGATGTAAACTTTAATTTAAACAAACGATACTGTGATTTTATTCTAGAAATTCCGAAAGAAATTGAATAATGTGACTGGAATTATAAATTTGTAGACTTTGCATAAGAAACAATAAGATGAAAAATTTCCAAAGCAACCTACGATGTTACTATCATTTATATAAAGACCCCGTATTTCCATAACAGGATATTCGATTCAAGTGAATTTTTTTTGTGAAGGAAGACTGTTATACTAAATCTTCATGCAAAATTTTTTGACCATAGTGTCAACAGAACTATAGAAAATTCAATTAGAATATTGAAAAGAAAAATCCCTATATTCCCATATCAGGATAACCGATTCAAGTGAAATTTATTTTGTGAATCAAAATTCATGTACTGAATGTTCATGCAAAATTTCAAGAGGATCGCATCATCAGAACCATAGAAATTAATTAAGGTAATTATTAATTTTTTATATATTTAATTTTTTGGATAATTTCCAGAATATACACTCTATACTAGAAGAGTTTTATAGTTATATAATATTTTTTACCCCTCCACTAACAACTATACTGAGTAAAGTTTTGAAACTACTATGGAAGAAATACTTAACAAACTATTCCGTTTATTCTTAAATCACTATACTAATACAAATAAGGTAAGTTTCTGTTAGCAATTATAATATAAAAGTATAACAATTAACATTTGTTATTAGCCTTTTGGTCAATAAATAACTTTTATTATTAGTATAACATGAATAAAATATGTAAGTTTCTATCAGTAAAATATTCAAAGCCTTTTTAAATATCAAATCAAATCTTTAACATGGTCTTCGACTTGTTGGAGTACATATTTAAATACAGGGTTGGCATTAACTTTGCAAATCTTGGGATTGTCCATATTTTCATAAGCCGTTACCACACTGAAAAAAAAAATTACTTTAGTATCAAAGAATTGTTGCATACTATAACAATAGATATAATAAGGGGGAGAACCAATCTCTAAAGCAATCAATGCAGCATATAAGATTAATATGTAGAATGAGCTGGTGCAAATTTGTGAAAATTTGCACTATAAAATAAAAGAAAATATTTGATTATCGTTGCAAGAAATAGTCAAATGACCCAGAATTCATGAAAAGTGGGATGATTAAATAGAAAAATTGAATTAATACAATTATTACTTTTTCCTGAATTCCTGTTTAGATTCCAAAAGAGTTTCTTGATCAGTCTTCACTACCCTTCTTGATAATCTTTGGTTCCTAACTTCTTCAGAAACATCCAGAAATATCACAATATCTGGTTTCAATAAATCGTCCGGCCATTTGTAGACATCATCGCCTTTTTCTGGAATCTCAGTACTTTTCATTACATCATAGAAGTCTTCTTTCAGTTGTGCTAAAGCGAAAGCTGTTGTCGAATGCCAAAATCTATCCATGACAACGGGTTTAGTCTTCAATACTTCAGCAACTTCCAAGGCAGCCACATAATTCCCAAAATAGTAAAATGGGGCATGCCAACATTTGTCACCATCAAATTTCTCACGAAGTGAAGAAAGAGATTTCGGTGGTGTCGGAAGTATTTCTGCACCTATTTTCTTAGCGAACTTTTTACATACACTGGATTTTCCTGCAACAAGGCACAAAAAGTTTACTCATTATGCATGTTATAGGTATACATTTTACTCAATTTTGTTCACCTGATCCATCCAATCCTTCAAATACTATAAGAGGATGCTTCTTATCGCTTCCTACTTTCTCAAGGTATTGATTACGAATATCCTTGTAAGTTTCCAAGAGTACTGGAATATAGGTATGTTCGTCCTTGAAATTGAATTATTTAATATTGCACAATAAAATATGTAATTTCTTTCATTCACCTGGTGTTCTTCGAACAGATTCAGCACTGAATCTAAAGAAGTCCTGGCCCTTTTGAAATATTCTACGCTTTTTTCTGCTTTCTGAAATTTAGCATTGAATTTTCCACAGTTATATGGCGGCCGTTTGGGTTCCTCCTTTTCAGGTAATTCAACTATTTCTTCACCTTGCATCTTTGAAAGCCAATATTTTTTATCTGAATACAATTATATGTTAACCCCCATAAAAAGTATTATTCAAATTCTCAGAACATTACCATCAGACAAAAGCCTTTTCGCACTTTGAGTAATTTTTCCAAATCGGTACTTCCCCAATTTACCAACTAGTGTTGACAACATTCGTCCGAAACTGTGAGATTCCTTTATCTATGAGCGTCACAGAAAAAAAAAATAAAATAAAAATGTTTTGTTTTTAGCAACATAATTCTCTTCAACTAAAAATATTCCAAAACTTTGATTTATTTATTGTTATAACGAAACTGGAGTGTGAAGAAATTTGTAAATCACAGAATGAAACACGAACAAAAATTTCAGTAATGATACAAATTCAAATAAAAGTAGAATACTCAGCTCTATGACTAATTTTTCATTCTATGCTATAAAATTATTCGTGAAATATGAGGTTATATTTACTTTTCAAAATTTCAAAATTCAGTTATCTAGCCCTGTGAAGATGGAAAGTGAAAATTCTGTTGCTTCAATATGGGATGGCTTTTCAATTGAGACTCTTGTTGGGAAAAAAGTGAGAATACGAACAGTTGAGGATAATTTTTATGAAGGAGTAATTTTTGTGATTGATCCAATCTACAAAACAGTAGTTCTATGTGATGATAACAAAATTCGTATGTTTGTTAGTTTATCAATTAAATCTATCGAAGAACTCTCAAAAGACGTAGTGGAACCATCCTTTTTAGAAAAACCTAAACCTAGAGATATAGGGGATTGGAAAAATATTGAAGAAAGAATGAACAGAGTGATCAATTATTTCAAACAAATGTTTATCGATGCTAAAAAAGATGGGGAAAATATTATTATAGATGAACATGTATCCATGGCGCCCCCATATACTGAAGAGACTTGTTATTGTGACAATACAATCATATTAGAAAAAGTACGAACTATAATTGGACAGATGCCAAGTGATTTTAAATAAATGATTTTAGGCTAAGCTTAACTTTGTAAGTACAGTTATGATATTTTCTCTGAGCAGTTTCAAATTTTCCATTCTTGATTATGGAATATGAGGAATAAATCATTTCAAATAAAACTTCAGATATTGAAAACTTGTTTCAATGAGAAACAATCTATATTTTGTGGAATTGTTGGTAATATATTACGAGTGTTAGTAGTTAAAATAATATTGTTTTGGTATAGGATTCTCGAAAACAATTGAATCAGACTATTGAAGAACTGAATAGTTCATCTTTATCTACAGCTACACATCTGTATTAATCTAGAATTGAGAAAACCTTATTCAAAGCAATCGATTTAAATAACAAATACGTACTACCAATTAAATTCTAATAGAAATTAAGTCAAGGTCTTGGATAATTGCTTTTTATTTGTTGTAAAAATATTGATTTTACACAAATAATTCAACACTTTATAGATATGTATATTATAAAAAAAATTTTAAACAGATATAGAGAGCTTACTCTTTTTTTTTAATATAATGGATTTATTCTATTCATCTATAAAGCTATTTACTACCAAGCGGCAAATGATAAATTCGTGCTGGTATCTTTCTTCTTTATTTCATCTTTGCTGTCTAATTCTATTTGGTCGAAAGTGTCTAAAAAGTACTCGATTTTTTCTAATAAATTAGTGGCTACATTTGCGAACTCATCCCAGATCATATATTCCTGAGTCGTGTAAATATCAGAGTCTTCAATATCATCCTTGATGCCAAAAAGCTTTTCGTCATCTGAAAAATAAAGTGGTAATGTAATTTGGAAATTTGCCTTAAAACTACAGTAATTTTTTTTTTATTTTCAATACCGATATAGCAGAATTTTTGTGAAAAACTCATTTTATTTTCAAGCAATACTGAAAAAGCTTTGAAACCAAACAATCAGAAATACCTTACAAACAATTCACAAATATTTATTCTGAAAACATTTTACAGTTTAGTTGCTGTTGTTTGTTTTTGTGGCTTTAGATTTTCTGCACTCAATTTGTAGTTCGATTCAGTTCAATTCAATGGTTTAACATAAAACATTATTACCTTCACGATTATTATTTTAATTTTTTCATGAATTGGCTTACTTCCACCAATATTTTAATTTAATATAATAGTCAGTAGTAAGTTTGATTTGACTTTCAATTGGAACATTCAGAAAGGATGGATATCAAATATTGTTTTATGGGATGTTTTCTTCATTTTATTTATCTATTATTTATGTCGTCTAATGAAGAATTTAACACAGTTATTAAATATTTTCTGCGGGAATCCCCTATTTACCTATACGCCGTAAAATAAGTTCACTTTCATGTTGTGAGATTTAATGAGTATAAAGTACCCATTCTTGAATGGATACATTTCCTTTGAAGTCTCCCGTACTTCATAACTCTTGAAATCTTCATTGCTAATTGTAATTGTATTAAAAAAATACATTGAAAACTATGAGGGAAAATATAGACTTTCAAAAGATGTGGAAAGTGGTGTACAAAAGACAGATATAGCATATAGTATTGAGGTAGACAAAATTTTTCACAATTAAATAAATGTTGCTTATATATATATCGTATATAGAAGGAAATCCATTATTCTAGTTATTGAAGTTCGACTGTAGCTCAGTATTTTTGAGTTTTCCTTTATGTCGTTAAGAGAATCTGTGAAATATTTCTTGTATCTATATTCCGTTCGGATATTATTGAGCACAAAGTAGTCCATGGAAATTCCACTGTGTATATTGAACATTTAGGTTAGGTTGTTTATTTTCTTGTCAAATTGATACGCAATATTGTCGCAAAAATAGTTATTTAATAAACTAGGTTATTAAAGACAGCGATTAATGGTCAAGATATTTTAAAGCGTGAGCGGAGCGAACGCTTTAATAGTTCGAGACCATTAGTCGCTCGATTAATAACCGAGTTTATTACAAGATTTTTCCGACGATCTCAATATGATATGTGTATGAATTCTTGATTGAAATACATTTTCATTCTGCACAAGACATACATTTGTCATAATGAAATTTCTATGTATCTATGTTCCAGTAGAGTTTTGACATTTCTCGTAGTGCTTCTGAATACTTTGTGAACGGTTGCCATGAGGATTGCACATTAAAATAGCCAAAAAATTGAGCATTAAAATGGGTCATTAATGATCAATTTCGTACACATTAAAATCACCTTTTATTTCGAGGTCGGCGGAAAAGTTGTATTAATCGCGGATTTCTCACAATGTCAATTTACATCTGAAAATTGACAAATTGATAACGCATTTCAGACAGTTCTAAATACCTAACGATAAAAGATTGAAATTTTACATTACAGATTTACTACTTGAATTGAATGAAAATATCATTGTTTGAACAATGGAAACTTATGGTTTTGTTAATGTATTCGAGAATTATCAGTTTCATTAGTCAAAAGAAGTGCAAAAAACAGAATCGAGTCAAATGAAGAAAAAATTCTGAAGCAAACATTATGTGACCAACATAAACCTTGCATGCTCAAAACGAATCAAGATATATCTGGAGTAATAAATTATAGATGCACTAGTTGAAGTGATTTACTCGATAGATGTGAAGTGTTGTGAATTGTAAACAAGATAACCTCTTCTGGCTCTCTCGACTCGAAAACGCGCCGAACGGCAAGGCTTTAGGCTCAGAGTAAGAAGTAAACTTGTTTACTTCTTACTCTGAGGCTTTAGGCTTCGTTAGGCCTGGCAACGTTGCAATGAAACCGTAAAATTATCCCCCATACTGCCAACCTAAGATAATGAAACCAAGGTCTACTTTGTGCTCAATAATATCCGAACGGAGTATAATAATATAGTCCGTTCACGAAAGTTTTAGCGCATGGTAGGCGTTTGTTTATTTATCTGAAGTTGGCAGTATTTACTGTCATAACGTAAAATAATGTCAACGTTCCTGAATGTACCTGGCCTCGTCCGACGAGCTTTCGAGTTATCAGAGAACTTTAAGCAATATTGACAACATTGCGTATCAATCTGACAAGAAAATAAACAACATAACCTAAAATTTAATATACACAGTGGAATATGCCAAATTGTCATGGCCAACCGACGGCTCAAACTTTCGTAGAACCTTTCGAATTACCTAAATAATCAGCTAGTAGAACAAGAAGTTTCTGTATTTCATCATCTGAAAATAACTCGTAGAGATCGATAGAGTCGATGGCATAATTCCACAATGCCTGACACACTAAAGTCCCCATAAGCCAATCGCTTTGTCCATTGTTCTCCAAAATAGCTATTAACTTCTTGACGCCCCCTTTTGCTTTGAAAAGTGCTCTAGATTTATTGTCTGCCATCAGATTAACAAAAACACCCATGGTCGTTTTCAGTATACGACTTTCCGCTGGAAAAAAAATCATATTGATTCATTTGATTCAGGAATCAGAGTATAAATATTAACTCACATCGTTCAAGCAAATTGATAAGGGTTTGAAATATATCGTTCTTCACAATATATGATATAGTTATTTTTGATCTTGATAAGTTTCCCAGTATTCTCATTGCTTCCACAACATATTCATCATTCGATGATTTCGTATATTCAGAAATACCTGAAATATTATAAACATTACAGTGATTTTCAGACCTTAAGAGGTTTGTAGGGTGATGTGAAGTCAGGAATTTTTGATCATCTTTCAATTGAGCCCTTCATATTAACCCACATTTCCAAGTTAAAGGGTTTTCCAATAAGAGTTGTTATTTTGAATAGCCCGCTATTTCGGTAGATGTCACACGTTTGCAGCTGTCATTTTTTGACATTTGACAAGTAGAAACTACGCCATTAATAAAAATGAAACGATACACGCGAAATTATTAAAATTCACTATAAAAAGGGTGAAAATTTGGCAGAGATGCTTCGTAAAACTCGAACATTTTTGGGTAGTCTTGAAGCTCATTGTCAGACCGCAATAAAGAAATTGGTGGAAAAATTCGAGCTGTTGGGACAAGTTAGTGATGTGAAGAATAAAACCCGTAAACGTCGCTCAAAAACAGCCGAATATTGCTGCTGTAGCCGAAAGTGTTGGAGCAACAGTTACGGTGAATGGATTGCGCTATCGAGAGTAATTAATGATTTTTTATGGCCGAAATTGGATAGTATTGATCTGGACAACGTTTACTTTCAACAAGACGGCGTTACGTGTCACACAAGCAACGAAACCATTGATCTTTTGCAGGAAAAGTTTCCGGACCGTGTTATCTCTCGAAGAGGTGATCACAATTGGCCACCGAGATCTTGTGATTTGCGACTTCTTCCTTTGGGGCCACGTGAAAGAGAAGGTCTACGTCAACAGTCCAGTGCCGATTCAAGACCTCAAAGATGGAATTCGTGAGGCTATCGAGGACATAGGGCAGCCACTTTGCGATTTGGTTATGGAAAATTTCATTAAAGGATATGGTCCTAATAGCGTGGTCGTGGTGGTCATTTGCCTGATGTTATTTTCCACTATTAACGGCATAGCTTCTTCTTTATAATGAAATAAATGAAAAATGAATATCAAAATAACACCTCTTATTGGAAAACTCTTTATTGTGTTTGTGAATGGATTAACAAATTTGAATTTGATAAAGGATACTTCCTCTGTGAGTGCAGTAAAGTGAATTTTGTACCTGGGCTTGAGACAAGGTGTGATTGAGCGCTCGTTTTATTTAAACGAGTGCTATATCCGAATGTCTATAATTTTGAAATTTTGTGGACGTCTGTATACAAAGGAACGTCGATCATAATGGTAGAGGCAGAATCTAGACTCATCTGTGAAGAGAACTCTTTCCTAATCAGCCTCTTCCCAATGGATATGCTTTCTCGCAAAATCCAAACGCGCCCTTCGATGGTCTGGGGTAAGAGCTGGGCCTCTTGCCGCGACAAGAGGCCTTAAATCATATTCTCTGAGGCGATTTCTTTTTGTCTGAGTGCTAATTTGTACCCCCATGAGGTTGCTCAAGCTGATTTTGAAGGAGGCGAGCGGTTGCAAACCGTTGTCTCAACGAAGAAACTTGGATCAAATTGCGTGTTTCGCGTTGCATAGCGATCGAGTGTAGAAAATCAAACGAAAGAAAAACTATTGATCACTAGAATTGATCGAGAACAACTGATTTCAGAATGGAGCCAATACATTCAAAATCTGATAATCTAATCTTTTTTTATTCCTGCTCGGAAAAAACATCTGTATTGAAGAAAAACATTGAAAGTGGATAACATATGCATGCATAATTCTGATAAAAATAATTATCATTGAGAACACCTTCAGTTGTAGAATAAATTTGAGATTTCCATAATGTGCGTTGATTTTTTGCGCAGTTTATTTTGACTTACCCTCTATTATATCAACTTGTCTAACATGAAATATATCATGTTCAGTTTCTGTGATGTAATAATATGAAAGGTTGTTCAAAGTTCCTAATATTGCCAGGACCAATTCTTGATTTTTCTTGAAAGGGTTGCTTATAAGGACTTTGAGGAACTCGTCTATCAGTTTAATTCCATATTTTTCATTCACTTCTCTGCCTATTTCTGGATTTATAACAATATTTGCCGCTATCCGAAGAACCTGAAACAATCAAGAATACCTTATTGGATACATTCATACATCTGTAATATTCTTTGTGTTCTTTTACTGTACATAAGTGATAATATCATCAGAAGTTGAATTACATGCCTTGGAAGAAGTAAATTTGTTACTGCAGTTATCAATATAACTTTGGAGTCTTTGTATTTACTTTTACCTCCTAAACAATATTCGAGATACAAAGAGTTTCTGCACTGCAACCTTCCTTAGTCTTCATGATTTCAGGAATTCCATGTCTTCTCTGCTGCTCCACCAATTGAGAAATGATAATCAAAAACAATATTATCGAAACCGCCAGTTGGCGCTAGTCTTAATTGAGAAGATATACCCACCCCCCCTAAGGGTGATTGTTAAGAAAACGGAGCGCACGTATTTTTGGAAAAAAAAAGATGTTATACTCCGCAATAATTGGTTCTAGATCAAGGGTCTGTCGTAAAAAACTTATCTTCCCTTTCAGTTTTTCCAGAAGAAAATCTAGAGCCACACAAATAACCACGAGTTCGAGGGAAGGCAAGGCGTCAATCGTTCTTCATGGTAAGTTACGTTACCGCACAGTGTATCGGCAAATGACATACGGTTAGATTTACGGTTAGGTTAGGTTAGATTTACGGTTAGGCACCGTATAATATAAGACCAGTGAACTCTAAAATAACTGGAACGGTTTCGCGATACAGCAAAAGTGAGGAAGACTGAAATGGAGAAATTGCGTCGATCCATCTCACTCTGAGCCGTGTCACTGCCAGTGAACTCTAGAATAATTATTTTAGAGTTCACTGGTCACTGCGTGCACGTTTGACAACTGACAGCATATCGGAGGTATAACAACCCCGCTTTTCCTATGAAGAGAGAGATGGATTGACGCAATTTCTCCATTTCAACGCGACACACTTTCTGTCGAACTTTAGTACCTACGACGCCGTTCCAGTTATTCTAGAGTTCACTGTATAAGACTGAAAAAATGTGCGTTAGTGTAAAATTACCATGAAGAACGGAGAGCTATCACTCGTATTTGAAATATGGTTCTAGGATTTCGATGTTTGATGCTATGTAAATGTTCGAAGAGGAATTCTAAACTGCAAAGAAGCAGTAATTCCGTGACTTGCAGGTGGAACATTTTTGGAAATTTGGAGGCCCATATTATTTTCTGAACTAAGAGAGACCGTCACTTGTTGATTTCACAAATATTGTTCAGGGAGCCAAAGTGACATGACTATGACACCATAATTTGATGGATAATCCCAAAATTCTAATAATTACCAGAAATTCAACTCACTTTGATCATAACATCTTCACTACATCTGCCATCCTCTGTTTCACTCTCATTGTCCATTTTCATAGAGCAGAGTTTAAGGGTTCTCTCCAAGTAAATTTTCCAAAGGTTCAATAGAGTATCAATGGATTTCTTTTCATGAAAGAACTGAAAAAATTAAAGGGTGATTATAAGTTTTCAACATCGCATTTGGATACACGTTCCAGATAAATCCCAATAGAAAAATTCTTACACACTTTTTTTTTGAACGACTGTATGTACTCACCTTTTCTCTTGTAGTGTCAATTTTGGCAACAATGTTGCCCATTGTATAGGTTAATCTAACTATTATCTCTTCGCTTCCTGAGTATTTTTCAAATAATTGAATGAAAATTTTATATATATCTTTTTTCTCTATAATTTTATCACAGCAACTCTCACTTGTTGAAATAATGCTGAAATGGAATCATTGATTTTACAATTCTTCATTCACTAAATTAACGTATTCCATAGTCTTTCCTACATTACCTTAATATTCTTGATATGTTACTGATTACATCAGGATCCTCAGAAAACATTTCCATTGTAACACAAAGTTCAGATGTAGCTCGACTCGTGTTGAAATTTTCATAAACGGAATCATCCGAGGCCAAATTTCTCAGCGCTCCTGTTAGTTGGAACAAAGCATGTCTTGTTTGCTCATTCATGGTTATTTTGTCCATTTTCTTGAAATGAAATAGAATAATTTTATTTAATTCGAAATTGAATTTATTTAGACAGTTTGCTTTAGTTTGGTTCGAATGTCTGTAGGTTGAGATTTTTGGGTGGGGATTGGTCTTAAACAACTCGAAAACTGTCAGCTTCGAATTTCTGGCTAGATTTTAGATTGTTAAGGGCGTCCCTAGGTCTATTGTAGTCTCCATCAGAGTTGTAATAGAATTTTAAAATTCCCAAGTAACTTCTTCGGTTCATCAGTTTTTTCCCTCTCTACGAACTCTTAGGTGTATGTGCCTATACCACAGAAAGGTTCTGGGCCAGCAAGTGTCGTTTGTGCTCCCTTTATGGTTACTGTGTTAGCCTCTTCATTTCCTTTAATTTCCGAATGACCAGGTACCCATATTGAAGAGACCTTGCTGTTCTTGCCCACTTCATTGAATTTTCTTTGGCACTCCCATATTAGTTTGAAGTTTATGACATATGAGTTCAGGGCTTGAATAGCTGCTTGATCATCAAAATGGATCACTATCTCACACCGGCCCCTTTTCGATAAAAATATTTTTTGGTAAATATCTAATTTCGGTGACCAGCAGATATCGACCAGACATTGGTGTCATTGTATTCACTGAGTCTTCCTGAACAACATTAGTGAAACCAACGGTTTGTCTTAGTTTCGAAAATATGGGCCCCCAAAGTTCCAAAAATGTTCCATCTTCAAGTCGCTTTTTTCACAATAAAACCACAAATTCACTGCTCCAACCTAATCTATAAATCAACTTCGAGCTTTCAAATAACTTTTTGATTAGGTTCATTTCAGGAATATTCAATAATTAATGCAGAAACACCGAAATTCTAGAGGTACCACATAACCACAAATTCTAAGGAAAGCACGCCTTTCTTCATGGTAAGTTTGGCACCACTGCTCCGTCCTTCGGTGAGTGTCATATTAAATGATGGCGGGATTTACGGGAAGGCATCGTATCATATTCGCACGAATGAATCTGCGGGGTTGTCAAATCTACCATTAAAAACGTCGGGCTCTCCTTAGAATTTGTGGATATGTGGTGCCTCCAGAATTTCGAGGCTTCTGCATTAATTATTGAATATACCTGAAATGACAGGTCGCCACCTGTTGGTTTCACTAATGTTGTTCAGGAAGACTCAATTAATACAATGACACCAAAATCTGGTCGATATCTGCTGGTCACCGAAATTCACATATTTACTCATTTTTTATGATTATTATTGAACAACTTACAGCAACATTGATGATTTTCATGTGCAGAGCCATAAGATCCAAGGTTCCTAAGGATATCATTTTTTGTTGAAGTAAATTATTCATCGATAAGAATTTCACAGCTCCGTAACCATAAACACATGCTTCAGCATCGTCCAAAGGGCTGGATCTACCAAGAGCATCAAGTAGCAGTTCTGAAAACACGGTTTCAACATTATGTATCAAATATTGTAGTGCAAAACCAAAGTGTCTCAGTGGCTTACTCACCCAGAATATTTTTTTCTAAGAATAGATGATCATTGGAATCATTCTTAGCAACTTTAAACAAAAGTTTGCATACTCCATTCAGATTGTTACCGGTAACTTTGAGCTGAAAATTTGCGGTCTCAAAATTTGTTATTTTTAGTAGGTTGTAATCTACTACTTTTCCTGTCGAAAGATCACTTTAAGTATTAGTCTAACAGCTAGTGACATGCGGTCGCAGGCAACACATATTTTATGATAATATAATATACAGGGTGTTTCCTAAACATGCGGCAAAAATTCAGGGGATTGTTCCTTGGACTATTCTAAGAATATTTTGTCCTTTGATGATTTTTGAGAAACCTCTTTGTTTCGAAGATACCGAGGAAACAAAATTTTAGATAATAACATTTTATTATGAAAAATTACATGAAAATTTAACTTAACCTACAAAAACTGTTGAAAATGACCACCTCTAGCCAGCATACAAGCATCCAATCTTCTCCTCATTGACTGCCGAACCCTTTCAAAAACACCAGGATCATTTCTTATTAAGTTACACCCAGCAATGATCCGATTTCGCAAGTCAAAGAAACTGGCCGTTTTTAGTAATTGGAATGTTGTTAAACAAATTTAAATATAAATTGTACCTACTTAGTAAACACAGTGCGGTACGCATTTTTATTTAAACGATTATTAATTTTAAAAATATGAAAAATGTTGTTCGCCCTGTATCTTCGAAACAAAGAGGTTTTTCAAAAATCATCAAAGGACAAAACATGCTTAAAATAGTCCAAGGAACAACCCCCTGAATTTTTGCCGCATGTTTAGGAAACACCCTGTATATATTTAGTTAATTATAAAGTGACAGATGTGAAAAGTTCACGAACGTGTATTTCAAGAAACTAGAAAATAATATACAGGCTTGGGCATGCTACATGAAACGTTTATAGATCATCAAGATGTACGAATTTAATGTAACTTTTATTTTGGGTATCAAAATGCAGGAAATCAAACCGCTCTCGATACCTAACCTAACCTATGTGAGACCTATCAGGGTATATGCCGCAGAAACAAGAGCCGAAAAAACAGTTACTAAATAAACGCTTACTCCAGGCAGCTAATGCGGCCCATACACAAGCTACTTTCTCGGCGTTTTGGCAGCTAGCGTCTCCGCAAGCGACCAAAACGCCCGAAAAACGCCTGTGTATGTCTATCCGCTGCCACGCTGGCGAGTCGCCGAGCTGGACGCAACGCCGGACGCCAAGATCAAACGTGTTTGATTTTAGCGTCAAGATAGCCGGCGAAACGCTTGTGTGTGTGTGAGAGCGTCTAGAATGGCAGAGAATCATGCAAGAATTGCACATTCAGAAGAATTTATTACAAATTTCATAGAACTATTTGAAAAGAATAAGTATTGGTGGGTGATTAAGAGCAAAGAATATTCGAACAGAACACTAAAGAATAAAGCCTACGAAGAATTGTTAGCTTTATGTAAACAATAAAACGATGAATGCGATATTGATTTCGTAAAGAAAAAAATGAAAAGCATCCGAGACTCATTCCGTAAAGAATACAAAAAGTTACGAGCTACGGAAAAGTCGGGTGCAAGTACGGATGACATTTTAAACCTTTATCGTCAGCGATCGATGAGCTACTGAGACGCTTGTGTGTGGTGAAAATTGCACGAGCGTCTAGGACGCTCGCAAAACGCTAGCTGCCAAAACGCCGAAAAAGTAGCTTGTGTATGGGCCGCATTAGATAAAAATACTGCGGGCGATAACAGGACATAGTTTCCGGGACCACTAGAAAAACAATGAGATAAGACAATGCTGGGAAGTAGAAGATGTTGTCAGATGGCTTAGAGGTAGGAGGAGAGGCTGAAGATATCATGTAGACAGGATAGCTAAGATCGGATAGCTAAAATTGTGAAGAAATGTGTATCGAGAAGGAAAAGACCTCCAGACAGACCACCGAAGAGTTGATACGAAAGCTGGAACTCAGCCTTCCAAGAATGAAGCCAAGGCGTGGCTACAAATCAGGACTATGTCTTAGAAAACCACGAGGAAGAAGAAGATATTCTGTGGAGAATAGGTGTAAACTCTCTCCAAACGAAGTGAGTAAGGTGAGGTAAGGAAATTTTCTTGAATGAAGATATCTCCAGTTTCTTTGATTAATCCAGATTCTTGAACAGCGAACTATAGGGTTAGCACTGTACACAACTTAAGATATGGAGGTACAATGAACCATTAGGTCCAGTATTTAATCTCACCCCTGTATTCATGCTGAATTCAAAAGCTTTATGAAGCAAGGCAGGCTTTGCATTATTTTTGAAAAAAATTTAATGTATTTACCGCAAGAATAATCCTGGCCAGACTCAAGAGCAGCACCTGATTCGGAGATTCCACATATCTATACAGGCACTTCAAAATGTGCAACTTCATCTTAGATGTGACCTTGACATCAAGCATTTTCTGCTTCTCCATACAATCATAGAGTTCCGAAAGCAACTTGATAACAGTTTCATGGTTGGCATTCCTGCCAGACTCCATGTTCAAGCATGTTATAATGTCGTCCACAGTCTTGTCCTTCGCTTCCAGTACTGAAATGGATGTTTGTAATTTTTTAGATTCGTTGTTCTTTAGTTCCTTATTAAAGTAACCTTTTTCTACGAATAGCGTGGTAGAATGTTCGATTATCTGCCTGTTGTCGAAAATCTTCTCCAGGTTTTGAGGGCCGAGCAGCAGGCATTTTGAGAGATCTTGCCTTTTGGAGGGTCTCCCGAATGGCGATTTGTAATGCGACTGGTTGTATTCGGTCTTTTCTTCGGGAGAACTGTACGCGTTTCGGAACTGGGGAGCTTTGACCTCTTCAGTTTCTTCTGGTACTGAAACGAATAATCAAAATTAACCCAGCACTTTTAGATTTTCGAAAAAACTTTCGTTATGCTGGGTTTGTGCTGTTCTTTTTTGAGCGCTACTCATGTGCTACACATGTAGTGAGTTGTGCCGTTTGAATTTTTCTGAAAGGTCCTCTAGTTTCCCGAAAAATCGCGATTGAAAAAAAAGTAGCTTAACTCAGCACTTCCGTTTTTCTGCTCAGTAACGATTGGAAAAATGTGTGTTTTGTCTCGTGCCATAAATATTTCTACGAAAATCCTCCAAATTTTCCGGCAAATCACAAGAATAAGAGAAAATTCAGCCCAGCACTTTTTTCGCGGCGATTTTTTAGATTGTGCTGTAGTTGTGCCAATTTGTGCCGTTCAGATAAACAGAAAAATGCAACAAGTTTTCCCAGTAGATTGTAGGAAAATTACCTGTTGTGAGGTATGTAATTACAATCTACTGATTTTTCTTATTTTCTACGTATTTGGGAAAAGCTGCTGCATTTATCTGAAAACTTGAACTGAATTTGTACCGCTAATTCACCTTAAAATTAGCCCAGTCATTTTTTTCCACGAACAGTGTTTTATTTGATCGTGCTGTAGTTTTCAGAAAAATTCAATAGCTTTTCCCTAATACGGAGAATACAAGAAAAATCAGTGAAACCAGTAGATGGTAGGAAAATAACCTGTTTCAGGTATACTAATTTTCCTACATTCTACTGGCAAAAATTGTTGAATTTTTCTGTAAATTAGGACGGCATAAGTTGGCACAACTACAGAACAATCTAATGGTACAATGGTACAACTTTACCCACGAGTAGCACAAATGTTCATTTTGGAAAAAACCAAAAGTGCTAGGTTAACTTTTTTATTTTCGTAATTTGCTCGAAAATCTGGGGATTTTTCGTAGAAATATTCACGGCACACAACAGCACAAATGTAGCATAAATTTATCCATTGTTAACTGAGCAGAAAAAACGAAGTGCTGGCTATTTAATTTTCATATTCGATTTTTCAGGAATCCGACTTCGGAAAAATTCGAACGGCGCAAGTCAATACACGTGTAGCACATTTTTTTAGTCATGGGACTCCAAATTTCCGAAAAAAGTTTTTTCATGTAACAGCATTTAGAGTACTGTTGAATGTTGAATATATAACTATCAAATTATCCACTTGAAATTTTGGGTAACTTTTCATTAAATATCGAAAACGATATTAAATAAGTTCAAACGTCGCGTCATGATGACGTATGAGCGAGCATAATTAGTGGGTATGACGATTCACAACAGAGTGGCCAACTGGCATCGTTGTAAACAGTCACAACATTCAACCAATGAAATAGTTGCTACCTCGTACGTCAAAGTCAACCGCCAATTCTGATCGTTTGAATGCGCTAGCTCATTTCGGTGATTTTTTTTCTCGAAAACCTGGGGCCTATGCACCAAAATACTTTGCAACTTTTCACTTCGCACTTTGCATTCTGACAAATTTCAAAAGTGAAAATTAGTTATGTTGCGCAACATTTCTCCCAACATTTAATTTCTGCGGAGTACTTTTTACTATGCACTTGACTTTTCACATTGTATTTTTCAATTATGAATGCGTTTGGTGCAACTTAATTCATTTGAAAAGTGAAAAGTGCAAAGTGAAAAGTTGCAAAGTATTTGTTGCAATAGGCCCTGATTAGGAAACAAAAAACGGATAGCCCTATGATTTTCTAAGGGTTCATTGGGTCTAAATCATTTTTTTTGGAAATCATCAGAAATGGACCCTAACCTGAGGCCTAAGCTGTCATCAAAATATCGCTAGAGTATATCTAGATTAGATTAGATTAGATTAGATAGTGGTCGATCGGCACGTTGATTACCCTTCTGCACTGCGACCAATAAGGTCTTTTGTGCGTTACCATACTAAAACTACGTTTTTCCCAGGAATCTAACCTCCTTAGCAAAGCTGGTTACTTCCTTAGGAGACTTCGCTCTTATGTCGGCTGGCGTTAATAACGCGCCACCTAGTAGAGTAAGTCTGGCATGCGCCAGCGCAGTGCATTGGCATAGTATGTGCTCGGTGGTTTCAGTGGCCGATTCACATAACCTACAAATGTCGGAGTTTTCTTTACCGATCTTGTGTAGGTGGTATCTCACGGGACAATGCCCTGTGAGAAGGCCGATTAGCAGCCTTAACTCGTTTTTCGACAACGATAGAGCTTGTTGAGCCTTCTCTCTGAAAGGTTCGATTAGTCTCTTTGCTTGTCTTTGACCGGATGTGTTTATCCAGTAAGAGTGTTTCTCCCTTTTTTCCCAAACACCGACCTCTGCCCTAATCAGTGTAGGTGATACCCAACAGGAGGGCACGGGTCCGGTGAAGGGTGAGTTTGCTCCTCTTTTTGCAAGGGCATCAGCTCTCTCATTTCCCTCAATGTTCTGGTGGGCAGGTACCCAAGCTAAAACTAGCTTGTTATACTCCGCCAGTGTTTTGAGGGACTGTTTGCAGCTCCAAATGGTCCTTGATCTACAATCAACGGCCATAAGCTGCCTCAGTGCCATCTGACTATCAGAGGCAATGCAAAGTCTGGCTCCCTTGTACTGTCTGGACAGACAGACTTGGGCGCATCTTTCTATGGCCAGAATTTCAGTTTGGAGCGTTGTTATTGGCTTTCCCAAAGGCACCGATTCCCTGTATTTGGGACCGTATATGCCTATGCCTGCTCCTCGTTCCCTTAGGGACCCATCTGTGTACCAGATGAGATGGTTTTTACGAAGTCGAGACAAACCTTCCACACTTTCTTGGCGATCACCTATGATCACTTCGTAGTTGGCGTCAAGGTCATACTCGATTGGCATGGAATCCCTCGGTAGTAAAGGGACACCACCGAGTGATTTTAAAATATTTCCGTGTCCCTTTCCAGGCACTATTTGATCCATTCTTAGGGCACTCATGAGACCTTCTTTCTTAACATAAATGTGCAGCGGGGTGAGATCCAGTATTACCTCTACTGCAGCTGTAGGAGTTGTATACGCAGCTCCTGTAATGCCTAGACAAGCCAGTCTTTGAAGCTTATTCAGCCTCTGTTGGCTTGTCTTTTCTTCAGTTTTAGTCCACCAAACTAAAGAGGCATATGTGATAACAGGTCTTACCACCGTCGTATAGATCCAGTGGATCATACGAGGCTTCAGACCCCAAGTTTTGCCAAATAACTTACGGCATATCCAAAACGCCGTTGTAGATTTGGCAATCACTTTATTAAGGTGAGAGTTCCAATTGAGTTTCTTATCCAAGGTGACCCCCAGATATTTGACCTCATCGGAAAACTCTAGTTTCAGAGAGAGTATATCTAGAAATACACACATGTTTTCTCTGGAAAATGGAAAAATTCACTTACAATTATCCAAGGAGTTTTTCTTGAAAAGCTTCCTCTTTGGTGGAGGTCTCTCAAGGGAAGGTAGTCTAACTTTTCGCATAGGTATATCCTTGATGCCAATGTTGAAAATTTTGTCATCGTTGATTTCAGACACAGAGTTCGATCTGTGCTTGAGGCCAAAGAATGGAACCTCGCTGGACCTTGCAGAGGAAGCCAGCATGGAAGGTGATAGTATCATGTTGGTTTCTTGGACATTTTGTAAGTTGTTTGTAGGTAGGTCGGTTTCATTCTGTAGATATCGTAAGCTGCAAGAAAATATTAAATTACAATTTCGATTTTGCAATTCTCTTGAAATTTTACATCAGCATTCAGTATAACAATCTTCACTCTGAAAATAAATTCCACTCGAACCGTATATTTTGTTGTGGATTTTTCTTTTCGCTATAAAAGTACAAATTTAACCTAAAATTTTAACTTAACGAAAATAAACTGAAAATTAAGAGAAAAACATAATGTGTTTCCGCCCAGGATCGGATAATAGGTGCAATTCGTCTTGGCATGCCATTAATAAAGTTTTGAATCAATTAAAGCATCACCAGATTGCTGCTAATTTTCAGGGGTTGGTAGGCGAGATTGAATTTTTCTCCCAAAAGCATCCAAACATGCCCAATTGGGTTCAAATCTGGGCTAAGAGCAGGCCAATAGAATTCTTGAATACTCCCTGGCAATCCTAGCCACATGCCGTCTGGCAATACCATGCATTAGCACGAAATCGTCTCAAATGAACGATGCAAAAAGAACAACATGTGGTGCTAAAACTTCTCTCGTTTTATGTTTTCACTTAGTTTTCAGTTTATTTTCATTACGGATTTAAGGTTGATTTTGCGAAAGTACCTTTTTTAGCCATAGCGAAATTGTGGAATTCAATGTTGCTCTGAAAACCCTGTATTTTTAACAAAAATTCAGTTATTCTTATAAGTGAGGAATTAAATTGTCAAGAGATGTGCTTCGATGATGAAATAAAAAGTTACACTGTGGAAACTGGAACACACCAGGGTGGTTCTAAAGTTAGGGTAAAAAAACAGATTTGGTTTCACCCTGTATAAAATCACGTATATACGCCGAATTTTCTAGAAAATCAAAACAAGTGATTGATTTTGTATGAACCTACCTACAATTGAAAAAAAAATTCAATCAAATCGGATTTGAAATATTTATGAATTGACATCGATTTTTTGAGAGGATCGATTATTTTGCCGGTGAGTTTAATTTATTAATTGCTAGATTAATAAACGAGTTGACTACAAAATTTTCCGTCAATCCCAATACGAATTGAGAATAAAATCTTGATTGAGATACATTTTACATAATATAAAATTCTACGTTTTTATGTTTCAGTAGAGTTGTGACATTACTTGTATTGTTTCTGAACACTTTATGTACGTTTGCCCATCACAATTGCACATTGAAATAGCATACATTGAACATCTAAATGGCTCATTATTGTTCAATTTCGTATACGTTAAACCCACCTTCTATTTTGAATCGAAATATTAATCAATAAGGGAATGCGTAATACAGCTTTGATTAATAATTTATATTGGATACTGTTTGTACAAATGATTTGTGTTGTTTTGTTCCATCACCTTTCGAAAGAAAGACTAATAATAGTAATTAATGGGGTTTTAAAAAATTTATTTTGATAATTATTACTCATTGTTCCATATAAATTCGGATTTCTCTCTCTTTGTTTCTTGTAAGTATTGATCCATATGGAGCCCAGTAACTGTGAATTTATTTATGAGATTTACTGATAAAGAATTCATCTTATAATTCAATCGCATGAAATCAGAGGGAATTGAAATTCTCGCTAGTAATACCACTGGAGGTCCACTTTTTCCTGAAAATTTTCTGAAAAATTGTCCCGAGTTCAGACGATAGCTCTCGAAAGGATTGTCCAAGAACTATAAGGTTTTCCAATAAGAGGTGTTATTTTGATATTCAAAGAAAAATGCAATTTTTCAATATAAATGATCGGATGTTTATTTCATTATAAAGAAAAAGCTATGAGTGGAAAATAACATCAGGCAAATGACCTTCACGACCACTCTTACAGGACCATATCCTTTTAATGAAATTTTCCATAACCAAATAGCAAAGTGGCTGCCCTATGTCCTCGATAGCCTCACGAATTCCATCTTTGAGTTCTTGAATCGACGCTGGGCTATTGGCGTAGACCTTCTCTTTCATGTTGCCCCAAAGGAAGAAGTCGCAAGGTGTTAAATCACAAGATCTCGGTGGCCAATCGTGATCACCTCTTCGTGAGATAACACGGCCCGGAAACTTTTCCCGCGAAAGATCAATGGTTTCGTTGCTTGTGTGGCACGTAGCGCCGTCTTGTTGAAATTAAACGTTGTCCAGATCAATACTATCCAATTTCGGCCATAATAATGCCTAATTCCAAAGAACGACGAGGAATTAACAAATCTGGGTTTTCTTCAACACTTTCGGCTATAGCAGCAATATTCTCGGCTGTTCTTGAGCGACGTGCACGGGTTTTATTCTTCACATTACCAACTTGTCCCAACAGCTCGAATTTTTCCACCAATTTCTTTATTGCGGTCCGACAAGGTGCTTCACGACGACCCGAAAATGTTCGAGTTTTACGAACCGTCTCTGCCAAATTTTCACCATTTTTATAGTGAATTTTAATAATTTCAATGCGTGTATCGTTCCATTTTTATTAATGGCGTAGTTTCTACTTGTCAAATGTCAAAAAATGACAGCTTCAAACGTGACATCTACCGAAATAGCGGGCTATTCAAAATAACACCTCTTATTGGAAAACCCTCTATGTTGTATTGAATGATACTTTTCTTCGATATCAATTCAGTTCCTTCATGAAAATCACATTTCCATTGCCATATAAGAAAAAGAAAGTCATCGTTTCATTATAATATCCGGACAATGACTTCTTGACAGAATTAATCTGAATAATAATAGAAAATTTCATGGTCGGAGGTCAACGCTTTCATTTTTCCAGACAATGCCTACACCCCCTCATCATGATTTGCCACAGTCGATAAAACAGGCATTTACAGGTGCCGCTAGCTGCTAGCTAGGGGTCTATTTCCATTTTACAAAGAAAACGTATTTCATTGATCAATATTCACGTTTTATACAATAGCTAGCTTGATTGCTAGATGTGGTTGAAAATAACATGTTATATGAAATTCGCAGAAAATATTCGGCAGGATTTATGTGAAATTATTATTCGCTTTTTTCGGAAAATTAGGTGGTAATTTTCAAACGGAAGAGAACCCCCTCTTTTTTCAGATTGTTTTCATTATTTTGCCCTCTACAAATTGATGTCCGTCCGTAAACACGATAATTCTCGAAAACTGTCCTAGAACCAGAAACTTGAAATTTTCAGGGTAGGTTCGGTTAAGTTCGGCAACCAGCAAAATCGTACAGGTTGTTCCATAAAATATGGCCAATCAGAATTTCTGTTCCTCAACATCTCAGACAAAACCGATCGAAATGAAATTTTGCGGCCTCATGCGAGATATTCATAGGAAGCCTCATATGGCATATAATTTTGGAGCCGTAGTGTTAACAGAACCATAGAAAATTAAATCGGAATAATGAAGAGAAAAATCCTTGTATTTCCAGAAAAAGATACCCGATTCGAGTAAAATTTATTTTGAGGGTCAGATCCTTATACTACATGTTCATGCAAATTCAGAGTAGTACCTACGCAAAAATTTTTGGAAGTACAACCAAAGAAAAAAGCCTATATTAATACCGAAATAAATTCTAGTAGTTCCATAAAAAAACCTTCGATTGAAATGAAATCGAGTTAGAGGATGTAAATTGGCGAAGTGAATAATCATACAAATTTTCAAAAGGATTGTTAAATCAGAAACAGAATTTTGATATCGATTGAAATATAATCTGGGAGGATTCTGCATTTCAAAAAAACTTTTTAGGTTTTCACTCCCCGTCTCTGAAACAGAAATAAATACAAATTTTTTAATTAAGATGAAATGCTCCTGCGAAAATCTTTGTACTAATTTATCAGGAGCAAATTGGTTTTGAAAAATTTGTTGCCTAACAGAAAAACTAAAAAAGGAAATAAATGAAAAGGATAATGTAACGTTTCGGTGTCTATACCAGACACCTTCTTCAGACAAACTTGTAAAATGTTCGGAATTGTGTGTTTTTGTGTTGACATTGAAAGTTGACAACTGATATGGACACCGAAACGTTACATTATATCCTTTTCTTTTATTTCTATTTTTAGTTTTACTGTTAGGCAACAATTTTTTCAAAACCAATTTGCTCAAGACAAATTAGTGCAAAGATTTTCGCAGGAGCATTTCATCTTAATTAAACAATTTTTAATAATTTCTGTTTCAGGGACTGGGAGTGAAAACCTAAAAAGTTTTTCAGAATTTTGATATTTTTAGGTATCGATTTTATACATATTTCATGTTTTCGATCATTTCCAGAATAAATCCTTTCGTGCTCAGATTTTGCATTCATATATTTAGTACCAATCTCAAGGCCTATACAAAATTTTGAGGTCTTATTGCTCCACCAATGAACGAGCGCTCTTCATTTTTTTCCAATGAATCTGACCGTATGGCATCAAAATAGCTTGAAAATTTACTTCAAAAGTTGCTGGTTTTAAACCAACACTCAACATAGCACCATGAGGAGTTAAGTCAAAGAAGCCATTTTACTTCTGGAAGTAAATTGTCAATTGATTGCTAAGCTAACGATGGAAATCAGGCTTTAATTATCGCTTGTATTGCAGCTGTATTTTGTGAGCACGTATGCCGAGATCCACATAACCATAGCCTTCTTCAACTGTTGAAGTTGAAGACGGCTGTGACATTACTCTACAGCCCAGTGGCGCTTCCAGGATTTTGTTATGGGGGGGCTGAACTGAACAATTCTTGATGGTACAACAAATACGAAAGTTACAAAAAAATAAAGAAGAAAGGAATAACGAAGATATTAATTTTTGAAGGGGGGCTGCAGCCCCAAAGCTGCGCCAGTTCTACAGCCTATCGTAATTTTTCAGCAAACGAAAAACACCTGTTACGTCCCCTATAATTTTTTTTTGTGGACTAATAACTGACGTGACTTGATTACCAAGAAGCGAAAAGTTCTTGGAACTTCTGATCGGCAATCTATCAAAACTCGAGAGCGAAGCAATTGAAGCAAGGCTTTTGCATTTTGAAAGTAAATAACTGCGACAAAAAAACATGATAAATACCAGTTAAGCGTCGCTGTATAATGTTTGTATTCTGTGAAAGAATGTGGAGTCGTTGTTTGTTCGCGTGATGTTTCCCGGCTAGTTGAATGTATGATTATTCAGATTTATGGTTTTATTTTATCGAGGCGGTTTCGCGGTAAAATAAGACCGGTCTGACCTGTGGAAGCCTAAACATTAACGACGTTCTCCATAGGTGTTTTGGCTGTTCACTGAAGAAGTTGATCTGTTTCTGTCTTGTGTCAAGAGGATTTATTAATATTTCTGCCTCTGCAATTACATTGCAGATCAGATCGTCCGTACCTATATATTAAAAACAAAACTGGCTCAAATATAGATTCCTGAGGCACTCCCGAGAGGATTATTCATCTTGAGGGCCGTTTGCTATTCATATCCATTATTTACAGTCTTGTAGATAGAATGTCATCAATTCTAAAGCGTTGTCTCTAGTCCAAACATATTGCAGTTTTGAAATAAGAATGGTTGATAGAGTCAAATGTCCAAAAAGCCCTATTACCATTGGTAGAATTAATGGTAGGGTTCGATGATAAAGTACTTACTATTCCCCTATACTAGGGGCGTTCGGCATCGACATCGGACGTGTCGGATCGATCTGAACCGTTCGATTATTACATCCGGATTGAGGGGAGTACACATCTGGAGCGTTCGTCATAAAAATCTGAGCAATCGGACGTCGATCTTTTCGCTCGGTCTATTTCGACGGAGCAAAGTGATTTTATCCATAGAGTTTTATGTTTTTTATGTATATATTTTTTTGTTTTATGTTGAGTTTCCTGATCTGACAACCGATAGATTGAAAAATTCTAATGCCCGATTGCACCGTTCGTCTAAGCAACGTTTAAGCCCTGAAATGACGTTTCATCAATGGAATAAACGTCACTTAAGGGCTTAAACGTTGCTTAGACGAACGGTGCAATCGGGCATAACACTTTTATTCTTCTATTTTCATTTATTCATTAAAAACTTAATTAATTCATTAAATTTTTCGATATCGCTATCGTAGTATGAATGGGCAGGAGGAGATATTGCTTTCTCGTTTCTTTTTCGTGTAATTAATTAATTAATTAGGATCTTTCGGTACAACTATCGCCGTATTGAACGACCAGAAGGGGATATTGCATTCCTCGTTTCCTTTGCATTCAGTGCCTTTGCACCTAATTATTTAATTGAGATTTTACGGAAGAGCTACGAAAAGGGTGAAAGTATCGTTAAAAGATGAGCATATTTCCCAAAATAGTGATCTTTGAAATCTCATAATCTATAAAAGTAGAACAGAGCAGTATGTTCTGTGGCAGATGCTCTGTACCGTTCGTTTATTCCCAGATATTACAGATGAATCTGTACGATCTGTGGTCACGTGACTAAAAAATCCGTCTGCTCGCGGAGGTCAATGCCGAACGGGCTTACTATACTATACTACTAGCATTATGTGAACAGATTGTGCTAATGCCAGTAGAGTAGAGCGGAATAAGTACATTCTAATAAGCCATCCTTCCTCCCACAATTTTACTCTATTCTACTGGTGTACTTGTTGGCTATGCAGGTTTGGAAATTCACATCGGAAACATAGGAAATTCAATGCATCAGAGAGAGAATTTTGTCGTGCAGTTGACCAGTGCTATAATGGAAAGGTTCACTTGATTTGTAACTCTCTGAATAAACGATCTGTTGGAATAACGTAGTTTGGTCTCTCTAGTACCTACCTACGTACCTCCCGTACTAGACCAGGATATGCAAATTTCTCGAAGAAAAAGGGCAGTTGCCGAAAAATATTTTTTTATTGAAAGAAATTGTCAATTTCTCACTTATTCCCACATTTCAACATTCATGAAGGAATTCTTCGTCCACTTCCCCCAATAATATTACCACGTCCTCATAAGTGAATTTGAGACATTTATTTCCAAATATCGATTTAAATATATTCTGGGAGGATTCTGCAAAGATTCTCGCAGAAGCACTTCATCTCAATTAAAATTTTTTTAATTATTTCTGTTTCACAGACTAGGAGTGAAAACCTTTAAAGTTTTTTAGAAATTTATTTTCAATCTTGTTATTAATTTTTTCACAAAATTTTCGCAATATACGATATCAAAATAAATGTTCTACTGACTCTCCTTTACTAACGAATTTCAAATTGAAACAAAAAGAAAGTAGTACCTGACATAAAATAACCTAAAAGGATGAGAGAACTGTCAAAATAGGAATCTTTTATTTAAATACGGTCGTCCTATTTAAATTAAGTAAGGGAGGGATGTATTTTATTAAAGGCCACCTTAAAATCTTTCTTTGACGCTCATCAGATCAAAATAAAGGAACCTTTATTTAAGTTGGGTCTCTATTTGCGTTTCGATAACTCTCTATTATTTTTCGTCTTGCATTATCATTTGAAGTTCCCAAGTTTCGAAAAAAACAGAATTATCAAGTATTTCTACATATTGTGCTACAATATTACCTGAAGGAGCTTGGCGGCCTATTCCCAGTGTTAGTTTTGTTTCCAAATAGGTGTCTTTCTTTTTCTCTCGGCGTGAATGGTCTTTGTGTTTGAAGAGGATGCACTGATGGGTTGATCAAAGAGTTGTCAGGTGGTACTTGAGTCTCTGAAAGGAAGATTTCGTTTGTTGAGGATCAATCGAAGCCATTTTCAACTTGATTTTTAGTTGGTAATGTAGGAGAGATGCGACATAGGAAAAAATCAAAGTGGTTACTAAATGGAGAAGGTGCTGGTTGCTAAATGGTGGGTGCTCAGGGTTCTGTTTTTGTTATTTTTGAGTGCACGTTTTACTTCTACGAGTACTATATCGTTTTGTCCGAATGTATGTAATTGTCGAATTTTCAGACGAAACGATAAAGTTCGACTCACTGATGACGAATTCGTGGTCAAATTCAATTCTTCCCATGGGGATGAGGATTGTCCTAAAGACTTGAAATTTTCCGAGAAGGTTTGGTTCTTGAATGCTGCGGTTTAAGTTCGTTTATAAGTAAATTCGTACATGCACATGCAAGTGCAAGAAATCTATGAAAATCCTCATACGAAATATTGTGGCCATATAGTGTTAACAGAACCATGAAAGATTTTGTCGGAATATTTAAAAGAAAAATGCTTATATTTGCACAACAAAATATCCGATTCGAGTGGAATTCATTTTGGGGGTGGAGATTCTTAAACTAACCGTGGGTTTCACAAAGATTGATTGGGCGATCAAATCGTTGATTTTGGTTTAAGTCGATGGTTCATATCAAAAATGAAACTGAAAATTGCACAGTAATGCATAGATTTATAATACTAACTAGATGGCGAACCTGTCAAAAATTTTGAGGCAAACGGCGGCCATTTGCAGTTTGGGGTGAATTTGAGAGTTGTCAATTTTTCTATGAATTGAAATATTAGAATTACCAATATTCCTTTATTTATTTTATTTCAACAAATTAAAATGATAGGATTACCAATATTGTTTGATAACTAATCACAAAAATCGAAAATATTTATAATTTTAATAGACCGAAATGTCAGAGTTCACAGAACACTAATATATAGAGTTCGTTTTTCATCACTTCTTTCAAAGGAACGTCTATGTTTCAATCAAAATTCGAGCATGGACCTATTATAAATCTATGAATTCGAGCACAGATGGCATAAAACATCAAAATATTTGTGGTTCACCCCAAACTGCAAATGGCGGCCATTTGCCTCACTTTTTTCTACGTGACAGTAAGGAAGTTCGACGTCCAGTTAGTATTATAGGTCCATGCAGTAATGATGACATTTCAATAATCAAGGTGATTGGAGAGTTTTGTGAAACCCGGCTTAAATGTTTGTGGAAAATTTCAAGAGGATCGTATAGTCAGAACCATAGAATTCAATTTTTCTCTAGATGATCCATTTTCTCGAATAATTCAGAATTTGTCAATTAAATCAAAGTGAAATTTCGCCGTAAAATGTTCAATAAAGCAGTACGAAAAAAATTGTGGGATTTGTATCAATACAACCATAGAAAAGTCCATCTTAATATCGAAAAAATAATCTAATATCCCCATGAAAAAAGAAAAAACTTTCTATTGAAATCGAGTTTGAGGATGTGAATTGATCATGCAAATTTTGAAAAGGATTGTGAAATCAGAATCATAGAATTTTGATATTTTTTTTATCGATTTTCTGCATATTTCATTTTCTGAATAATTTTCAGAATATAATTCCAAGATTTTGCATTCATATTTATGATTATTCAGTGTCTCAATTCCCATACAAAATTTTGACATAATAGCCTCATTGAAAGAGCGCTCAAAAGCACCTGACCAAGGCTTTCCTTGAATTTTTTTATTGTTTTGAAAGGAGTATGTGAATGAGTTTCAGTTTTCTGACCAATAAGGGTTAAGCGTTAGTTTTTTTTTTGAGGGGTATAAGAAAATTCAGAACGATAGTTTTTTGTTATGGATTTTTCTTTCCAATATTCCGATCTATCTTTTTATTAACACTATAGTCATAAAATTTCTCATGAGGCTTTTTATAATGAACTTGCATGTGAACGCAAAATTTCATTTCGACCAATTTCGTACTGTCTGAGATATTGTGGAAGAAAAATTTTGAATGGCCATATTTCATGGAATAACCTGTACGGTTTTGCTGGTTAACGAACTTAACCGCGGCATTAAGGAGCTGAACCTACCCTGAAAGTTTCAAGTCTCTAAGACGATCCTCTCAGAAGTTATCGTGTTTATAGATGGACAGCCCCACGGACAGAATAAAATTTGACCACGGCTTCTACCAGTGAGTCGAACCTTGTCGCTTTAGACCATTTTCGGCTCAAAATTCGAAAGTTACAGATATTTAGGTAAAACGATATAATCCTCGTTTAACTAGAACGAGTGCACAAAAAAAAACTGTTTGTTTCCGCAAAAATTTGAAAGAATGAAGGAAAAACAAGAAAACATTTTCAGAAGAGGTCAATCGGTGTGAGCCATAGTTTCAAAAACATGCGATGTTCTACTAATCCTTCTGATCAAATGTCTCTACAGTCACAAAGCTGAAAAATGCATACTTCTAGGAGTTTTTAGCGATTTTTTGTATCCATTATGGCTTACGTATTACCGTTCACACAGAAATGTTTGAGAATATTTCGTGATTATTGAAAGCAGATTCTGTCAATTCGAAATATTTTCAAACATTTCTGTGTGAACGGTAATACGTAAGCCATAATAGATACAAAAAATCGCTAAAAACTCCTAGAAGTGTGCATTTTTCAGCTTCGTGACTGTGGAGACATTTGATCAGAAGGATTAGTAGAACTCATATCAAATTTTCAGCCAAATCTAGCGGGAGGCAATTTCCATAATACGTAAGCCATAATGGATACAAAAAATCGCTAAAAACTCCTAGAAGTATCCATTTTTCAGCTTCGTGACTGTTTGGACATTTGATCAGAAGGATTACCTAGTAGAACATCATATCAAATTTTCAGCCAAATCCACCGGGAGCCAATTCCCATACAAAATGTGCGGGGTCCTTTCATATACATATTTTCAAAACTTACAGATGAAAGATAGTGATAAATAGTTACCACAATTTTCAAAATCTGATCTTGATTCCTTCTAGTGTTTATTTCCATCTCTTACAAGCAGTAGTTGTCATATTCTAGTTTTCCGGTGATTAATTTTTTTCTCATAATTTCTCAAACCTATTTAACGAAATTTTTTCCAAATGTAAAGTAGCCAAGTTGAGGGTTTTATCAGAATTATAAACAATACTTTACCTTTAATTGCGTGTCTTGCTTCGTTGATTATTTCTGCGCTTGTTTTCCTGTGGGACGGCTCAAAGATCGATGTGGAGAATTTTCCTGTCCCACTGATGTGGAAATTCTGATTTTTCGTGTCCATCGCCTTCGTCACTCAAGTAAGTTTTCCGTTAAACAATCTTCAATGCTTCCATCAATTCTCAGACTTTTCTCGAAGAAAGTTTTCTTGGTGTGCAGGACTTGCAGAGTCTCGGTTTATACTGACGACGCTTTGTGAAACGTAGTTCTTGTAGAGGGAAAATTATTGATTAATTTCGGAAAATAAACGCTTTCCGAGACATGCAACTTTGCGTGGAAAATAATCGATAAATGAGTATTTCCATTAGGAAACTTTCGTCCGTTGACACCTGACTGACTCCACATGTCTATAGACGTGTCAGTAGGTCAGTGATGTTATCCTGTCATCATTAGGCGTCATTGAAAATTAAACTAGGGTGAGGGGAAAGTACAAATATGAGTTGGCCCAGTTTTTCCCCTTTTGTTCATATGAAAGAATGATGATGCCATTTGGGCCAAACGATAATTGTTTTATTTGACGTAGAAATGGGGATATAAATCGACATGGGATTTATGGTGCGATTGTTCCTAGGTAGCACGAAGTCACAAAATTAACGCTATCATAATTTTATAACCAAAATTTAATTTGGCAATTTATAACCATTAGGCGTTGTTATGAAGTCGTTTACTTAGTAGATATTAGGAGAACAGAACAAAGAATTTTCAACATAATGTTGTACCTAGTGTGGTTTTTACAGAAATGTATTGAATATGTCGTAGAATATTGTCAAAAATTTGAAAACGCACTGGCGCGAATCAGAAGCTTTTGGGAGCTTAGGTATTCATTTTCGGAAAACATTACATTCAATTTAAATATCTAAGGAGTTTTGGTTTCATTCTATTCAGTCATGAATTCATCTTTTTCCTCAAATCTGAAACCGTCGTTCCCTGATCTTCGGAAGAAACCACAGCGTTGTGCTTCTTGATACACATACCATGGGTACGGTAGCATACTTGTTGTAAATGGTTTAAGGCGAATTTTGACGAGGTGTGGTTACAGCTTACCATAGTTACATGGTTACGTGCGTTGACAGAAAAATATGTAAATGTTAATGTATTAACCAAAGATATTCTACAATGTTGTAGAATATCTTTGGTATCAACTGTCAACTACACGTAACTATGGTAAGCTGTGGTTACATCGCCAAAATTCGCCCTGTCCTACAACTTGTATCCTGGGGCCCATAGATAAATAAACTTTCCTATTGCACCGAAATACTTTGCAACTTTTCACTTTGCACTTTGCATTCTGACAAATTTCAAAAGTGAAAATTAATTATATTGCACAACATTTCTCCCAATATTCAATTTCTGCGAAGTGATTCTCTCTTTGCACTTGAGTTTTTTCACTGCACTTTCCAATTATGAATGCGTTTCGTGCAATGTAATTCATTTGAAAAGTGAAAAGATGCAAAGTATTTGGTGCAATAGGCCCCTGGTCTGCCTCTGTATGTTCGAAAGGCTGTGGATAGGGCGTTTATTCTTGCTCCAGAGGGGTAACATAGTCAGCCCCTGAAAACAATCAGGTCTTATTGTCTACCCAGTTGTGTTGACTTTTTTAAACTTTTCTTGAATTTTTTAAGCTAACACCGTCCACGGAAGAGTGCAGCCAAGAAGTTGAGATATTCCAAGCATGTCCTCCACCCATAGTAGAGTCTCTTCATTGCTTTATGTTGTTACGGCACTTCTTGGTCAGCAGAAACCACCCCTGGCGATGCGATTCCAGAGATCTCAACTTGGCCTGGCTGTCCGTGGTGATGCAGACATGCGCCTCCTTGAAGTTCATTTTAAGACACTCCTGAGCGCATATACATATTGAAAGCAATTGTTTCCTTATTTTAGGGTGCACTCCCCAGGGCTTTAGAAATCTTCCAACGACTTTTCTGATTTTGATCCTCAGAGTAAGAAATAAACATAGAGATGCCACTACGCGTGAATAATACTGCATTGTAATCAACCAAGCATTAGAACGAGATGGAAAGCATTTCTCTGCCACACTGGGGTGAAGTAAACAATTGGTTAGATTTGCATTTCTACAATTCCTGAATATAATACAACATTTTCGTAATTTTATCTAGCTATAGTTAACGGAATGGCCTTAAGCAACAATAAACTGCCGACAAATTATTGAAATAATTCATTTTATGAACGTCGAATCGAAATGAAAATGTGAACACATCGCATCAAGAAACTAAACACTAACAGACGATATTGCCAAACTGACAGAATTATCTGTAACAGACGCAAGCCGTTTGTATCAGAGTAGGGTAGCAATAAACCAATAACCCAATACGGAATAAACATACGGCACGATTTCGCAACGCCGGATGTTTGTTCGCGCGTATAAACAGATTCTACTTGGCTGCATAACAAATGCGCGTGAAGGCAACTCAAGGTTTACTTTTTACTCTGAGTTTTGATATATCGTTAAACCATATGGATGGATTATTATCCAAGCGATTTACTAAACTTATTGCACTAACCTTTTCAAAATGCGTTTGGAAATCGAAGGTGGTTGGCATAACATCCGATTGTTTAGCCAGCGGATTTACAGCTCTCAAAGCTGTTGAAAAGGGTAGAAGGCTGATTTTAATTCCAAGGGAAAAATGAGGCTCCACAGATCCTAGAGGATCTTCTCTGGTTCTGCCAGAGAGGGTGTTCAGGAGTTTGCCGTGTCATTAATGTTCTCCAGAAGGGCTCCATAAATTCTTTGGGAAGTGTCTGACCTTGCTCGAGTGTATGATCTAGAAGTCGACTAGCGAGTGTGTCCTGTACAAGTGTACACGATCTCAATCTTCTCTATTATGCTTTTGCAGGTAGGATGGAAACTTCGTTCAGCCGGGAATGTTTCTATCAGCTAAGTACCTATTTCGAGGAGGACTCTATCTGCATTAGAATTTGGTATCATGTTGTGCAGAAAGCTGAAGCATCGCGCATTATGTTCATAGCCGTCGAGGGGTTCAAGATTTGCCAGAAATTCAGCTAACCTGTCTCTGGTGTGTCAGGATTATGAACTTCCAATCCAGGATCAGGGGTGGGGGACGAAGGCTTCATTGCTTCAGAGACCGAGGGTATCGCTGTTGACCAGGAGACGGAGGTGGTGGCGGTAACCGGGTCCTGTAGTTCACGAAGATAAATATGCACAAGATTTTTATAAGCTTTATTACGCCTTTGATTCTTGATGGACTCTACGTTCTTGTTGTATACTTCATCAGTTCATGAATCTTACCCTCCTTGATTCGAACACCGCGCCTCCCTCCTAGCTATCATAATCATACTTAACTCCTCTTCCGTCCATTGTTATCTACTATTAGGGTGCTGTTCGAGAAGACGTTCGTCATCAGGTTGGGCACGCATCATGTGCACACTTATATCACGCGCAGTCAGAAAATGCCTGTCACATTCTGGGTTAGGGCAGTTATAACTAGTTGAAGTGCTATCTGGTTGGGCTATTTTCCATCCGAGATTTTCTACTTGGTATCATATTCGGCTATGTTGGGTCACAAGGGGGATAGCCCTGAGTCCCTGGTGCTTCTGAAAAAGCGTTACTGACTCTCGCGAACGTCTACGCTGCATATTGGACTTCAGATACTTATTGGAATTAAAGCCCAAATGTAACAGAAAGAGCTTCAAATCGAGTCAAGTTGGCGCCTTGTTGAAAGTTTGTTTCTTGCTGCTACATGAGACGCAGTTTTCATATGTTGATCAATCTGTTATTTTTTGAAGATGGTATTTTCTCAAATATTGCAGAAAATCGCAATACCATCAGTTGACCTGGGCAACCTTTAATTAAATATTTCATTAAAGTCTGGAAGCATTGTTGGAATGAGACAGTTCGCATACTGTGTGTTATACAAAGTTTCAATTTTTTGGAGCAATTCCAGACCTTAAAGTAGGGAAAAAGTTTAATTTAAAAATGGGTACACAAATGAGCTGTTTTAGATATTAACTACTAGCGCAACCAAATACGATGAATCATAGGTGATATCGAATTAATTTTATTATTGTCTTCCACTCTTTCACAGAAGATGTTCCATATGACCACCACCATATTTCAATGCAGGAAGTACAACATTGCATGAAGATTACTGTTTTGAGTACTTGCATTTCTATTCCAGGTGATATAAAACAAAATAAATATTTTTAAAACCTTTATTAATAAATAAAAATACAATAAAATATTGATAAAAGTACATGGAATGGCCACACAATAAAATTATTAAGCTTTATCGTCATTTTATCTATCCAAATTGGATACCATTTCAAACCACTGCCTTAGAGCATCACTCAAAACATTGGGTAGAGACACTAAATCTCTAAGCAATATATAAAACGAGAATGGAAACACATCCATGTAGTTATTAATTTTCTCTAATTTGCCATCTTTGAATACTGGCATGCGAATATCCAAAACTGAATGTTTGTTATCTGGGTTATCTATTATAACAAAAACAGTGAAAATATTTGATAATTTTCCTCTTCGGACAGCTTGTCTCATGGCGGTTTCCCCTTCAGAGAATACTCCACGTCCGTCACTTATAATAATCAACAACTTCGCAGTTAAACTGTTAGATTGAATCTGTGAGAAATTTAACATTTCAGTAGCGAAGTCCACCATCTTTGCTAAACGAGTTTTGGTTTGAGCAAACTTAAATTTCTGTAATAACTTAACTCCACTCTTCTCTGTGAACTGGTCGGTGAGCTTGTGAAGAACCTCTGTCTGTTCTCCAAAACTTAAAATAGAAAGTTGACCGCTTTCTAATAAAGTGAGAGCTTTGGAAATCAAGGCTACACTTTCGAATGCCATTTCTTTCGATTTATTGTCTGCCATACTAGAAGAGTCATCTATAGCCAACACTATTTGTATTCTCTTTTGGATGGCTTAGTTCTTCTGAGCCATATTTTGTCCTTTCTGAATTGCGATGCGATGTAAGGAATTACTTTTCTCATATTTATTCTACGTCCAGTTCGGTAGTCGCCCTTAAGTCTGCTTGCTTGTGTAGGTTCCAGGACAAGTCTTAGCTGCTCGGAAAGTTCTTGGGCTAGAGAAGACGTCACCGATGATATTTTTTGCCAAGTTTGTTCAGCATCCACATCAGAAGGAGGCTGAAAAAAATTATTGGTTTGATTGCTATCTGATAAAATTGGCGAGCTTGTGAACATGTGCATATTAGATAAATACATGGAAATAAATAACACTTAATGAATCTTTGGCAGAAATGCGAAAATAAATTAAATATCTAGACAAAACACTAGACAATAAACGTCTCTGGAAAACACCTATTGAAAACTGCAGTCAAAGCAGTCAATATAAACTGATAGTGACGATAGTGTGCAGAAACATAGCTGGAAAACTTGAAGGTGCAAACCCAATTTACTGTGATGGATGTATACCTGAGAGTAGTTGATAGTTTAAAAAGGGTTACAGTTCACTGCGACCCCAAGGTCTATAGTGCTCCCTTACAGAGCTGTTCTGACCACATCCTTCACAGCTCGCCTTCCAGTTCCAGAGATTTGATGAAATCCAATATCTGTGAAGGCTTCAACGAGGCCAGTTCCCCACTCTTACAAGTTTCTCGCCCAAGGCATTCTCTCCTTAGGCTCGCAATGGCCAAGCATTCCGTGACTAGGTGAATGGGGGTTTCTTTCTCCTCCCCACAGAACCTAAATTCGTCACTGTCCGATAATCCCATCCTCAACCGGTGCTTCCAGAGGCGACAGTGTCTTGTAAGAAAGCCAGTGAGGAGGTGTAATTGTTTCTTACCAAGATCCAGATATTTTTTGGATCTGGCTGTTTCAAAGTTCCGAAGGAACTTGGAGGAATGATCCATCCCTGGGAGACTCCGCCAGAGTTTATCCCTTCTCCAGAAACTCCTCATAGGTACATTTACCTACCGATTTGGAAATTCACATCGAAAACATACGATATACAAGGCATCAGACAGAGAATTCTTCCCTCCAGTTGCACAGATGAATAGGCGAGATAATCAAGTGCGATAACTGAATGAATTCAACTGTCTTACTGCAATAATCTAGTCTTGTCTCTCTCTTATCACAGTATGGTAGGGAACCCGCACTACACGTATAGAATTTTTAATTTGTCAGGCTGCCCGTAATACTCGATTCAAGTATTTACCATACTGAAGAATTACGCTCCTCTAAACGATAAAGAGAGACAAGACTAGAATAATGAAGTAAGACAACTGAATTCAGTGTGTTACAGCAAGTGATTGTCTCGACTATTCATCTTTGCAACTGGAGGGAAGAATTCTCTGTCTGATGCATTGTATATCGTATATTTCAGATGTGAATTTCCAAACCTGTATACCACAGGAGGGTTCTGGGCCAAGGAGTGACATTCGTGCGTCCTTTCTGGCAGGAGTATTGGCCTCTTCGTTTCCTTTGATTCCCGAATGGCCGGGAACCCAGGTTAAACGACCTTATTATTCTTGCCAACCTCATTGAGTTTGTTCCGGCACTCCCAGATTATCTTTGAGTCGTAAAGTAGGAGCTCAGTGCTTTAATAGCAGCTTGACTATCTGAGTGTATGGCTATATAGCACTTCTGATAGTTTATTTCCAGATTTATATCTAGACATCTCTCAATAGCTAAGATTTCTACTTGAAAGACGCTCATACAGGAGCCTAGCGACAGTGCACACTCGGTACTTGCGCCGTATATCCCAGCGCCAACTCCTGTATAGGTGTAACCATCTGTATACCATTTTACGGTATTTTCTTTGAGGTTATAGTCGGTGTATTCCCGTTCCCATTCCTCTCTTTTACTTAGCAATGTCCTGAAGTTTTTATCAGTGCTTACTTTCTTGATCATTACATCACTAGGGAGGTTCGCAGATGAGATGTAGTTGTTCAGAGAGGACCAGACTCTCTGATTCTTTATTCTCTCATTACCTGTACCTTCCTTAGATATTCTGAGGATAGCCTCATGGGCTACCCTATCAATCACTAGATGTAGAGGTGTGAGATCCGTAATGACCTCAAGTGCCCTAGTTGGTCACGTTCTCATAGTTCCAGTGATGCACACACAGACTTGCCTTGTCAAACCAGGCTACTGCCCCATATGTGATTACTTACCTCAGAGTAAGAAGTAAACGTAGAGACGCCCCTACGCGTAAATAATACTGCATTGTAATCAACTAAGCTCTAGAGTGAGATGGAAAGCATTTCACTGCAGTACTGGGGTGAAGTGAACAATATGATTTTCATTTTTACAATTTTTGAATATAATACAACAATTTCGTGATTTTGCCATAGCTATAAATACCGGAATACTATTAAGCAACAATAAACTGCCACTAAATCAGTAAAATAATTCAGTTTATGAACATCAAATCGAAAAAGACGTAAACACGACGCATCGAAGAACTAAACAATAACAGAACGAAGTTGCCAAACTGACAGAATTGTCTATAACAGACTCTAGCCGTTATTAGCATAGTAGGGGAGCCGTAATCAATTATCCCAATGCGGAATGAAGATACGGCGCAAGTTCGCAAAGTCGAATGTTGTTCGCGTTCATAAACAGATTCTACTTGCCTGCGTCAACAAATGCGTGAAGGCATCTTTAGGTTCACTTTTCACTCTGAGATGTATACAAAGATTGTAAGGCAAATTATCAGGCATGCCAAGGCAGAACAACGCACTTCATGTGCATGGAAATGACTTACCTCATACCAAGAAGACATTTGTTGTTCTACTTCCATCCTCAACGTATTCATCTCTTCAATAGATAAACTAGATTCAATCTTTATTTCATCTTCAAAATGAGTGTGGTGCGAAGACTCTGGGGCTCTTGCCACAGTGGATGTCTCGATTATCTCTCCTTCAATTTCTATATTTTCAAGCTCCTCTAGAACATCACCATCTGGGTGTGATCTAGACTCCTTTTCTTTCCTTTTGATTCTCCACTTTTTCTGGTTTTTGCTTGATACCTTCAGTAATGTCCATGTTTTCATCTTCTTCTTCAGGAAGATCTTGAGATGACTCTGTTGGGTCTTCAGCTTCCTCATCTTCTTTGTTGGGAATCTGAAAACAAAATAAAATAAATTATTACGTTGGTAAATTCAGAAGAGATGTCCGAATAACAGTTTCCATTCAATACTGATCATTATTTTTCATTTCTAGCATATTGAGCCCCTTCAATGTACCTTTGCCCTCATGTTGGTATCTCCGACACTGATAAGGGCGGATATCAAAGATTTGGATAAGTGAACCAGGCCAAAGGCAAGCAAAGAGACTGATTGTACTTTGGATAGAGAAGACTCAATAAGCTGTAAAGTTGTCGAAAAATTTAAGAAAAGCCCTGAGCAGGAGCCTTTGAGCGCTCGTTCTTTAGTGGTAGTATATCAATCTTCATTCACGAAATAAATTTCACTCGAATCGGATATCTCGTCATGGAAATATAAAGATTATTCTTTTTGATATTCCAATTTAATTTTCTATGGTTCTGTTGGCACTATGGCCACAAAATTTTGCATGAAAATTCAGTATAACAGTCTTCATTCACAAAAATTCGCTTAATCGGATATCCTGTTATGGAAATAGAAAGATTCTTCTTTTCAATATTCCAATTGAATTTTCTATGGTTCCGTTAACACTATGGTCACAAAACTTTGCATGAAACTTATCATGAGCATCTTGCATATGACCGCAACATTTAATTTCGACGGGTTTCATTTTGACTGAGATATTGAGGAACGAAAATTTTTAATGACCATATTTTATGGAACACCCTGCACGATTTGGATGGTTAACGAACTTAACCGAGCCCTTTGGAACCCGAAATCATCCTGAAAATTTCAAGTCTCTAGTCTAGGACAATCCCTTCGAAAGTTATTGTGCTAACGGACGGCCGGCCACCCCACGGACAGAATTGAATTTGACCACGAATACGTCAACAGGTAGTAGAACAATATCGCTGGAGACCATTTTCGGATCAAAATTAGAAAATTACAGACATTTAGGCAAAACGATATAGCACTCGTTGAAGAAGAACGAGCGCTCAAAAACGAGTTGAGGCTGCTTACAGAGCTTCTCAAAGGTCACTGTTTTGTGAGATCTCACCTGCACAAGATCGGTAAGGAAAACTCCGATATGTGTAGATTATGTGGATCGGCCGCAGAAACCACCGAGAAAAAATTTGGCAAATGCAATGTATTTGCGCAAACCAGACTCCCGCTACTGGGTGGAGTAACTTTAACGCCAGCCGACATGAGAGCGAAGTCTCCTAGGAAATTGATCAACTTTGCATAGGAGATTACATACCTGAGCAAATGTAGCTCTAGTATAGTAACGCACCAATAAAGACCTCATTGGGCGCAGTGCAAAAAAGTAATTCACGGTACCGATCGACCACATTCCAATCTTGTAATAAAATCACTCACCGTTTGTTCTTTCTGGGCTTCAGCCTGTTCCTTTGTTGCCGCATCTAACACCTGAGTTGCATCTTCTTTGGCATCTTTGATATGTTTGTACATATCTGCTTTGGCGTTGTCATCTTCTTCAGGCTCTTTGGAAGTGTCATCCTCATCGTTATTTTCAGCATCCATAGTTTTCAGTTTTTTCTGCACTGGTTGATTGGTGTCACCCAAACTTCTTTGAATATCCGATTCTCCAGGTCTCTCCTTACGTTTCAAATCTTGTTTATCCTTGTTACTTGTATCAGTTTCTTGCGGTTTGTCAGTTTGTGTGGAATGACCTGTTTGACTTTCTTCCATTTGGGACTGACCGACGCCATCTTGGTCAGGCTTGTCTTCTTGGTGTAATTCATCGATAGGCTGGGTAGAATTGTTTTCAGATTCTGCACTTTGCGTCTATAAAAAAGAGTAAAATTGTTAGGTGCCAATATGATTGTTCAGTCGTGAATGTACCCTAGCTCTTGGAGAAAATTGTCCCGATTGCTGGCGCCACCTGTGGCCGCGGAATGAACCCGGCCCGTAAACAAACATCGCCATTAATGAATAATTTTCTCCAAGTATCGAACTGTGCGCTTATACTCGAAAAGTGATCAAACTTTCTGATAAGCACCTAATTCAATTTCATCTGTTCTTCTGTTAAAACCGTTTAGGCAATTTCGAGTGAAGTATGTGAGATTCGAACAGTTAAGTGATAACCACAAAGCCGGTGCAGAAAAGGTTAATCATCCCTTTTCCCTATCCCCAACCACGTTCTGCTACCAGATTGGGGGTGAATTCACAGACACCTTTTCTTTTAACTCTCGAGGTAAATGCACACAAAAACTCCTTCTGTAAATTGCTCAATCTTGTAATAATTGTCGTCTGAAATTGGTTGCAGTCATTTGCAACCATTTAATGATGATAAAGAATATGTGTTACCTTATCTGCTGCTTCAGCTTGATCAACTTCCATTGCTTCAACCTGATCTTCGTTACTTTGTGTTTGATCAGGGGCGCTTTGATCTTCCACTTTTTCATTATCACCGTCATCGTTTTCTTCTGGTTTATCTTCCATCTTGCTCTCTTCAATTTCATCCTCATTTTTATTCTCGTTTTCATCATTCTGTTTTTCCTCTTCTTGTTCTTTATTATCTTGAGGTTCATCTTCTTTATCTCCTTTTTTGATTTCCTCATCATCACTATCGAAATCATCAACTTCATCCTTTTGTTTCTCCTCATTTTCTTCAGGAGTTTCTTCTTGATCTTCAGGAATATTCTGATCTGAAAGAATAATATAATATAAGCAACCTTTTTTGTTTGAATTTTCCATTTTTTAGGTTTAATTTTCCACCTCATTCTTTTTCGAACTACAGTGGAACTTCCCTATAACGAAAGTCTGTATAACGAATTTCGTACAAGACATTGCACCTTGAATCCAAATTCCATATTAAAAACACCCTTCTAAAACGAAGTAAATTCTCTCTATAACGAAATATTCAAAGAACAACCCTCTTTGAATGGGTAATGGTAAGAAGATATAAGGGTGGGTTTTTTCCGAAAATTTTCCGGACGTACGTAATAAATCCCGACCTTAAACTGAATCATTACTGAGGGCAGAGAGATCCTTCTGAAACAGTTTCAAATACACCCCTGGCTGTTTGGTTTCAATCTAACCATTACGCTACTGTGAAAAGTTGTGCGAAAATGTCTAAAGCAAGTGCTTAAGCTTGAATGATAAACTTAAATTTATCAGTGAAGTCGACCGCGACATTGCCTACTATAGAAACAAATTTTCTGTATAAGGAAATTTGTTTATAACGAATTTTTTTTGCGGATTTAGCGCTTTCGTTATAGGGAATTTCCACTGTACTTGTTATTCGATATTTTTGAGTGAGTACCTTTCATGGCATCAATATCAAATGGATTTTCCTCTGTCTGTTCTTCCTTATCTTCGCCTTCATCTAGTTGCAGATCGTCTGGTAAATCCATCGGTTCTGGCTCTGGAGGTTCTGGTAAGTTACCATGATAAGGATCAACCTGTTCTTCATCATACTGAGGTTCTTCAAACTCGTTTATATCTTTCTTATTCTTTTCTTGGTCTTCACCAGGTTCCTCTTTATCTTCATCCTTAGGTTCATTCTTTGAGTCTTTTTCTTTTGCACCGATTTGATGGTCTTGTTCATCTTCACCTTTGTTTCCAGTCTCTTCTTCTTGGTTTCCTGCGAAAAAATATTTTTCACATAAGAATTATTTTGAATAAGAGTTTATTATTTTACATACCTTCTTCTTCTTCGCTAGCTTCTCCATCATCTTCTTTATCAGATCCCCAAACTTCCTCATCTAATTTATCTGCTCCCTTTCCTGTTTCACCCATTTGTTCTTCAGCATCTGAATCCTTGTCATCTTGATCTTCATCATCTTCATTATCTTTTTTCTCTACATCTTGTAGTTTGCTATCAAAATCTTCATTCATTTCGATTCCATTATCCTCCTCTTTGACATCTGGATCTTCCTCTTTCTCCTTTTCTTGGCCTTCTACTTGAGCTTCATCTAGTTGATCTTCAGATTCTATTTTGTCAGACACATCTTTTTCTCCTTTACCATCTCCTAGACCCATGCCATCAGATGGTTTTCCAGGTCCCTGCTCTTCCATTTCATCAGAAAGCTCTGGAGGTACGCAGAAGCCCTAAAATAAAATGTTGTTAGATTCGTTCCGCAGTTGAAAGAAATATTATTTACCTTTCCAGCAAGTTCTATGAAGATGTTCAGAAGAACAGAATTGAGTTTGCATGTTACTCGGTAGGCCGATACTTGTTGGGTGAAGAAATATTGATACAATAGAATTATTTGATCCAGGAGAGTTAAGTACTGATTGGTAATGAGTTGGCATTCTTCATTGATAGGTAACCCATTGGAATATAAGCATTCTGTAACTTTCTTAACAGATTTTAGAACTTTTTTGATATTAAGTTGTTTGATATCGCCAGACAAATTCTCAATAAGCATAGTTTTGAAATGATTTTCTCCTAAGTTGTTCAGCTTCTCTTCTTCAGTCGGAATGACAGTGCTATCTTCTGTTGATTTTGAGTATTTCTTGAAGATTTCCTGTATTACAATAAGAATTTTCGAACTGCTCTTTCAATATTGTTCTTCAAATCATTAATGTTAGATTCTGCGGTGTTCGAATTTTGAAGTGTAAAACTATTTTTAGCATCCAATATCTGCTTGGATAACCATTTCAAACTGTCTTGGAGATGAGTATCTTCAATGACTGTTAATATTTCCGACGATTTCTCTAAGATCTTCTCCAAATTTGATAAAATAAGTTGTCCATCTTCCATAGGGATCAACTTAGACTGCTTCAAATCAAATTCTGAGCATGGAACTCTTGATATACATCTTGCCACTAATGTCTGAGTTTTATTTGAATGATCTAAGATAGAATTAAATGCTGCATATAATTGATTCCAATTTGAATCAAATTTATATTTAGGGAAATCATTTTTGCCAATTTCCAATTCAACAATTTGAATCGGAGTAACATTGAGAGTATCTTCTACTGGGAAAGTATTCAGAATAATTTTGTATTGCTTTGCTACAATTGAAACCTTCTTCATGATAACAGTTAAATTTTCTAGGTAATCAATACCCAGGAATTCGTTGCTGCTGCAGAAACGAGATAAATCATTAAAGCAGTGCCTCAGGTAGTATATATTCCTACTCATCTCAATCATTTCGGTCTTTTGCTTGTGAGATAAACTCTGAAAAAAAATATTGAAATAGATAATGATAAAAATAAAATAAACGATGATCAGTTTTAAAGAAAAATTGTTCATAAAACTTACCAACAGATGTGCTGTGTATCCATGACATCTTTCAATGTTATTCATACCCAGATCTTTAGCAGGTTGTAAGATGGCACTTTCTAAAGTGTTGAATCTTATCGAGGATCTCAAGAAATAAAGTTCACATGAATCCCAAATAGTTAAGATCTTCTCATCATTCTTGCTGTTTCCTATGTAACCTAAACTAGCTGTGAGATCAATAGGTTTGATTGTGAATTCTTCTGTGCTATTTTTCGTTGAATTATCCACAATACCAGTTCTGAAGGATAACCCAATCTTACTGAGGGTCTTGAAAAGATCAGCAAGAGCCCTATGCTTCTGCTGTAAGATATTTTTTGCTTGCGATTTCTGTTTGTTTTTCGGTAAGGTTGTATCCACCTGAAATATTTATGACATGAAATTTTCGTAGTTCGTTATTTTTTTAATGATAAAAACCTACCTCTAACTTTTGAAGATGGTTACTAGTTTGGATCACTTCATTAACAAATTCATCCATATCTCGAACTAATTCAGGGTATTTTGTAGCTTCGACAATATTCTTACACAAAGTTCTTGACTTGTTAAAGTAAGAATGCATTTTAGATAATATTTCACTCTCTGATACTAATGATGAAACAGGCAAAGTATTCTGCAAAGGAAAAAAAAATTAAAATTGCTAGTAAAAATCCAAGGGAAGTCATTCAAATGATATTTATCAATAAATCTAAAATCAAAAAAGTTTACACTCACTGTTACAACTGCTTTTTTTGCCATGTAACTCGCTGCATCCATAGTGTAATGATACTTTTTAGGTGAATGTCTTTGAGGTCGGTCCCAAATTCCAACATTTTCATCATTATTCCCAGTAGTGTTTGTATGGACCAAATATTTAATAACTGGTTGCATCATTATACCCTGAAATTTATTGAAATTATATAATCATTCAATATATCATCTTAGCTGATATATTTGATGTTTCAAAATGAATGTATTTATATGTTCCTTATTCTGTTTACTGTTTATAGTGAACAATTGTGATCACCTACCTTGAATTCCCTAACATGTTTATGCAATATTTTGTGAGACTTATCAACAGTTTCTTTGACAGACCAATAACTGATGTCCTTCCATTTAACAATTTTAACATAATCCTTCAATTTCTTCTCTACTGGCGCTCTGAGTTCCTTTATTTTCATGGCAATACAAACCCGGAACTGATCATAATATTTGTAGAGATTCCACAATATATTTTGATATATTTGAGCTTCCTTTTGATGAGCAGGATCTTTGAAATTCACAGCAAAACAGTGGAAGGTGTAGAGAAGGTCCAACCTCATTTGGAATTCTGCAATGTTTGAACTTGTTATAAATTTTTGCAATGTTGTTATCAACTCCTCCACGGAGAAGATATTCTCTACAATGAATTGTTCGGTTACTCTGAACAGATACAACCACCACTTTGCTTTGGAATCGGTCAACCTGAAAATATTTGAAATATTTTACATCTTAATCACAAATCCTATTTTTACAAATATTCACATCAGTGACGTTTTCACTGTTTACAAGCGGATAATCAAATGCACCAATACAATACCACCAATACAGGTTTGAAAATTCACATCGGAAACATAGGATATTCAATGCATTAGAGAGAGAATTTTGCAGTGCAGTTGACCAGTGCTATAATGGAAAGGTAACCTACAATATTGTAGGTTGGTCTCTCTCTTATCGTTAGGAGTGGCTTAATCAGACAGTGTGGAAGTTAACCTACAGTACTCGCTTCGAGTATTACGCGCAGCCTGATGCATTGAGTCAATGCGTCGGGGTGCCCGCATTAGTCGATTTGAGAGAGACAATCATATTATTTGATCATTGGACCATCCCTTGCGTCAAACGAAAGCGAAACATAGCATGTAAATCGGACCTGTATAGCACTGTCCAACTGCTTGGCAAAATACTCTCTCTAATGCATTGAATATCGTTTGTTTCCAATGAGAATTTCCAAACCGTATAAAAATCGTTTTCATTTCGTATTTGCACACTGATAAATTTATACGGTATTCGTTTTGTGGAGTTTCGTGCTCCTGAGCTGTTCCAGTACTTGTGCGCAGCCAATGGCAAGCCGTATTTCGAGCTTTTGAGTTACTCAGGAGCACGAAATATCTCAAAACGAATAGGCTATTAAGTGCAGCGAAAAATATCAAATGGGCCTGAACAAATTAAAATGAAAGAAAGTAAAATAATCATATAATGTGCGAATTCAACTCACTTATCGAATGTGGAATTCAGAAGATTCTTCCACATGGCTAATTCTTTTTTCCTCCAAGTAATGATCTGTTGGATAACACTCTGCTCGAATTGACTTAAACTGACGCCAGAGTGCGCTACTTGCTCCCACTCGTGACACTTGGTTAAAAGTATTTCGAAACCAGTTAGAAATCTGGATACTGGACTGTTGATGTCAAAATTATAAATTCTATTTATAACTTCAACGATCTGAAAATATTATATGTTAAGTTTCACATTCATCTACGACATGGCTGAAAAAAGTATAAATCTTATTCCACCTACCGTTTTCAATGTTGGTTGCTCTGGCCACTCATCGAGTAGTTCTTCTATCCTGAGCCTCAATTCTTCTAGAACGTGGTAGCAGGATTTCACCTCATCAACATCTGCATCTTTGTAAAAGTCTGAATGATCATTTTTGGAGTGTCTTACTGGGGAACCCTCATGATCCTCTGAAATTAAAAGATTTTTATCAACGACTATTTTATAGTCTACCCATCATATGTCTGCTTGCTCAGCCATAATAATACCCATTAATCACTAGTGAATATTGAATCTTTATTCACTGCTTTCAGATGCTTCATGGATTCAGTTATAATATTATATTGTTAAAACTGATATTTTTTCAGTGTTTTAGAGTTCCCTAACTAGTAGTTATAGTTTAAAAAGGGGATACAGTTCCCTGCGACCTCAAGGTCTATTGTGCTCCCTTACAGAGCTGTTCTGACCACACCCTTTACAGCTCTCCTTCCAGTTCCAGAGATCTGATGAAATCCAATATCTGTGAAGGCTTCAACGAGGCTAGTTCCTCACTTTTACAAGTATCTGGCCCAAGGCATTCTCTCCTTAGGCTCGCAATGGCAAAGCATACCGTGACTAGGTGAATGGGAGTTACTTCCTTCTCCCCACAGAACCTACACTCGTCAGTGTCCTGTAAGAAAGCCAGTAAGCAGATGTAATTGTTTCTTGTCAAGATCCAGATATCTTTTGGATCTTGCTGTTTCAAAGTTCCGAAGGAACTTAGTGGAATGATCCATCCCTGGGAGATTCCGCCAGAGTTTTTCCTTCTCGGCTTTCTCCTTCTCCAGAAACTCATTTTTATAGGTACATTTATCTATACCACATAAGAGTTCTGGGCCAATGAGTGACATTCGTGCGCCCCCTTTGGCAAGTGTATTGGCCTCTTCGTTTCCTATGATTCCCGAATGGCCGGGAACTCAGATTAAAACGACCTTATTTTCCTTGCCTATCTCATTGAGTTTGTTCCGGCACTCCCAGATCATCTTTGAGTCGATGATGATAGGAGCTCAGTGCTTTAATAGCAGCTTGACTATCTGAGTGTATGGCTATATCGCACTTCTGATAGTTTCTTTCTAGATTTATATCTAGACATCTTTCAATAGCTAAGATTTCCACTTGAAAAACGCTCATACAGGAGCCTAGCGACAGTGCACACTTGGTACTTGGCCCGTATATCCCGGCGCCAGCTCCTGTAGAGGCTTTGAAATCATCTATATACCATTTTACGGTATTTTCTTTGAGGTTATAGTCGGTGTATTCCCGTTCCCATTCCTTTCGTTTACTTAGCAATGTACTGAAGTTTTTATCATTACATCACTAGGGAGGTGTAGTTGTTCAGAGAGGACCAGACTCTCTGATTATATATTCTCTCATTACCTGTACCTTCCTTAGATATTCTAAGGATAGCCCCATGGGCTACCCTATCAATCACTAGATGTACAGGTGTGAGACCCATAATTACCTCAAGTGCCCATAGTTGAGCAAGTTCTCATAGCTCCATGATGCACACACAGGCAGGCCTCTGTACTTTATCGAGCCTTTTCCTCGTACTTACCTGACTTGCCTTGGCAAACCAGGCTACTGCCTATGTGATTATAGGTCTCACAATTATGACCTGCCTAACTAACAAATATGTATGGGAATACCTTTTCAATCGAGGGCAAAATCTACTCGATATATAATCAACTTTTACTATGAAATATACAATGAGAAGTTCATCAAAAAATTACTAATACATATATCAACTTGACTTTTCTCACACTAGTATTAGAAGAGACATTTTACGGGCGCCAAATGTTAAAAACTTCAAGAAAAATATTCAGTAGTAGCGGATAAAGTAAAGTATTCTACTAGCGTATAATGGCTATTATACGCTTATACGATATTTATAGGTAAATAATGAAATATGTAACAACTCTTACCCAAACCTTCTTCCTTTCCATACTTTTGAACGACGCCTAGTAATACGTTGAAGCTGCTGAATAATTCTTTGTCGATGTTATAATCAAGGGAAGTCACAACTTTATCTAAGAGATGTCTAAAAACTTTGAATTTTTGAATGAGAGGCCGGACGAAATTACAAACGACATTCTTATTTTTTTCTGGCTTCAACCACTCAGATTTGGTGAAATTCTGGACAAATGTAGCATGTAGGTCTGAGATAAACTTCAAATCTTCATATGAAATCTCTGTCGTGTTCTTCTTCTCAAAAATATCTTCTTTTGGATCATCTGTAAGTTGTACCCGTGGTTGCATATCAGCGAAGTCGACTGAGTGATAATTTGTAAAAAGTTCCTTCATTTCTTGTTCGATTTCTTCTTCTTCCGATAATTCTTGACATGCAGTTCTGAAAGAAAAATATTTCCAGTGTTAAGATGAGTACAAAAATATCATATTGAAAAATTACTTACTTCATTTTGTACAGGTTCTCAGATTCCTTTTTCTCTTCTTCCCTTTTCTGCTCTTGTTCACTATACTTAGCCACGAAAATTTCAATCAACTTGATGAATTTCTCATATATTGTTACATCAATAGTATCGGAACTACTGTAGACAACACATGCATTATAAGCATCCTGAATTCCACATTTCAGTAATCTGAAAATAAAATTAACGATTAATCGTTATGTTAATTTTGAAGTTGTCAGTAGATCGATTGCTGATACTTTCAAAAAGTATATTAAAGTGGAAATGTGATATAACTTTCCAATAATATGTTTCGACAGTTTAGGGAAGTTTACTCACCTTAGGTTCTCTCCATCAGTTATGTATTTGTTTTCCATAACATTCTCGATGAAATTTTGTAAATTCTCATTCCAATAAGAACTGATATGATCTAAATAATCAGACTGATCTTCGTTCAAAACTGGATATTTTACCAATGACATCATGACTTTGTTGATATCCACATTCTGGTGGATACACCTGTGTTGTTCATAAAGTTTCCTCAAAAGCGACACTTTCATTTTGTATCCATATAAAAATTGTGCAATGTTACTCAGAAGTGGTTCCACTATATCAGGATAAGAAATTCTATATTTTGACCATTCTAAGATTGTATTTTCATAGCTTAGTATGGATGCCTCATGTCTAGATAAGATTCGTTCAGTTTCAGTTAAAGAAATGCTCTGTTTCTCATTTATAGCTAGAGTGAGGTTTTTGATATTTGAGCTGATTTGTTCTATGCCTTCAAATGACTCCTTGGAAAGAATTGAAGACATGGTATTCTTTATTATCTGCAAATAACCTCAAAATTAATACTACTCAAGGCTTTGATATTTTTTCTTATGTTTGAAAATATCAATATTCAGATTTATGAAGTAGTAAAGTTACAAAACATTTGTCAGTGTATTACTATTTTCGTTTACTATCAAATTATGTAGGAGTTATAATTTCTATTTATAAAAAAATATCTTACCATGAAAACAGACTCATATTGGATTTTCTCTGACCTAACTGCTACATATTCTCCTAATGAATTGGTCTTGGCAGACAACTTCCCAATCATTTCTTTAATAGGTTTGTGCAATTCATGTACTGTGTCAAACGAGGCACTGAAGACTTGGTTCTGAACCTCGAAACACATCTTCAAACCTTCAAAATCCTTAATAGCCTCCTCAAGATGCCCCTTTTTAATGGCCTTTTTGGTAAGTGGATCTATAAGATGAAGCTGTGAGTTCAAGGTCAATTTCAAGAATCCAAGTTGTGTGTGAGTGGTTGCGATAAGTTCAACTTTTTCATTGATGTTCTCATTAGTAATTCTTTGTAAATGGTTAACGTTAGCGAAGCATTTCTGTAGAGTTTCTGCAAATTGAACTATGGCATCCCTGTGGTCGTTTGATGTTACAGAATTTACGAATTGCTTCACTTCGATAACGCATTTTTCAATCAATTGAGATAGGGTTGAAGAAGGTAGGTCCAAGTTGAAAGATGTTCCGAGTTGGTCAGCGAATGATTGTAGATCCTTCTGTAGGTAAGTTGACTCGATGGAACTGTAATATTTAATAATAATAATAATAATAATCTTCATTCACAAAATACAATTAAAAACATATGAGAATAATTTCTAAGAATAGTGATGAAAACAGGTGCATATATTTATTGAAATAACGTGATTCACTGTTTTTAACATTTATTACTCGAATAGAGTGTTTTTATGCCTACAATGTAGGGTCCTAACTTCTAGAATAATAGATATTGAGGTCGCAGTGGAAAATCCCCTTAACAATCTACAATTTTTATGCCCAAATCGTTCTTCCCTCAGAGTGAGAAATAAACATAGAGATGGCCGTACGCCTGAATAGTACTGCATTGTAATCAACCGAGCATTAGAGTGAGATGGAAAGCATTTCACTGCCGCACTGGATTGAAGTAAGCCATTGGTTAGATTTTCATATCTTCAATTCCTGAATAAAATACAACATTTTCATTGGCCACGAAATTTGGGCAAAATGATAGCACGTTGTTCCCCTAAGCACAATCGCGCAAAAAAGCGATAGTATGTGTTTAAAATTTTATTGTCAATATAAATGCTCTGCAATAAGTTACAAGCTGCCACTGGCTTCGAAACAAGAATGCAGAAAAAAATCAGAAACACAGTGGAACTTCCCTATAGCGAACGTCTGTATAACGAATTTTGTTTAAGACATTGCACCTTGAATCCAAATTCCATGTTGAAAACACCCTCTAAACCGAAGTAAATTCTCTCTATAACGAAATATTCCAAGAACAAGAACATCACTCTTTGTATGGGTATTGGTAAAAAGGTATAAGGGTGGGTTTTTTTCCATAATTATGCTGGAAGTAGGTAATAAGTCCCGACCATAAACTAAACCATTACGGCGGGCGGGTAGATCATTCCGAAACGTTGGATTCAGCTGGAAATTTTGATAATGACGGTTACTTTTAATGATTTCGTTAATGACGATGTAAACATCGGAACAAATGAACTTCTATCTGATAAGGACATATGAAACAGTGTCAAATGCAGTGTTCAAGATCACTACTATAGCAGTGATGATACCGACAGCGTTGATTTGGAGGGGCAACCGGCCGAAAAACCAAATCGTGAAGAGTAGAGGTACTTCAAGCCTTTAAAACGTGTTGTCTCGCTTTCCAGTCCATTGAAGGGGTTCCGGAAAATATTTTTGAATCTTTGAGAAAATGCGAAGTTTTTTCATGATGATAAAATGATTTTTAATTGTACCACTCAGACAAAAATTACGAATTATTTGTCCAATTAATATTGAATAGCTATGAATTGTATACGTACCTATACTCCGTTCACGAAAGGTTGAGCACATAGTAGGCGTTTTTTTATGTACCTATCCGAAGTTGGCAGTATTTGCTGTCATAACGTAAAATGAATTCAATGTTGCCGAATGTACCCGGCCTCGTCCGACGAGCTTGCGAGTTATCAGAGAACTCTATGCAATACTGACAACATTGCGTATCAATCTGACAAGAAAATAAACATCATAACCTAAAATTTTAATATATACTCCGTTCACGAAAGGTTGAGCACATAGTAGGCGTTTCTTTATTTATCTAAAGTTGGCAGTATTTGCTGTCATAACGTAAAATAAATTCAATGTTGCCGAATGTACCCGGCCTCGTCCGACGAGCTTGCGAGTTATAAGACAACTCTATGCAATATTGACAACATTGCGTATCAATCTGACAAGAAAGTAAACATCATAACCTAAAATTTTAATATACACAGTGGAATATGTCAAATTATCATGGCCAACCGACGGCTCAACCTTTCGTGAACGGACTATATATTATTTTCAATTGCATTATCCAGTTCCTAACAACAAAAATCAGTTGGTAATCCTGTTTTCTAGAAAATATGATCTGTGTTATAGTGGTGTATAAAATAAACCAATAAACGAAGCGTAATGGATGAGGTTAAAAGTTCAGTGCCAGCGCCTGATGCTGTACGTTGAATTTGAGCCCAATTTAGTTTGACCCAAGGCTATTTCTTTTCACCGTAATTCTTTTCTGGAGAGTTTCCATGAACTTCTAATGCAATTTACGTTGTTATCTCGTAAAAAATTTCCGGTTCATTTGGTCAGGAAAGATATTTCAAATGAATGAAGTAAAGGGGGTTTTATGCCAGGAAAATAATTATTTTATCCACGGCGATAGAAGAACAAGGCCATTTCTTTGAAGTTGGTTTGATTGAGGGGAAATTCAGAAAAATTACTTGGAAATGAAAATTGTTATGCATTGTAGGCGAGATTTTATGAATCTCTCATTGCTGTTGTTTTGGCACCAAAAAGAATTCCATAAAGATACAGAAAGAAGCCTTTTTTTGAATAATTTGAGAATTTAAAAAATGTGTTAAATAGAAGACAATAATCTAATTCAATAGACCATGGTCGATAATTTTGGAAAGAAAAAAATATAGTCAAATGAAACCCATCGAAAAGAAAGAGAATACAACAAAAATGAAAGGAAAAATAATTCACAGAATTAATCGAAAAAAGCACCCTAATTTTCAATAAAGTATTCTCACGTCAAAATAACAATGTATTTGAGGAAGTCTTTGGAATTTTCATTTGTTAAAATCTCTTTTTTCTCATAGTTCGAAAAAATAAACAGTACTATGGTAGGTAAATGTTCTCAGAAAATGCAGAGAACTTTGATGTAACTGTGAAGTTGGATGTAACATTTTGAATATTAGCTACCGAAAACATGGTTCGAAATGTACAAATGTATTACCATAATGCCATGGTTCAGAAAAAAAAGTTAAATACAAATTTGAGCACAAATTTGTGCATTTAAATCATGTTTTCGGCTGACAACTTTCGAAATGTTACATCCAGTTTTGCAGCTGCAGTGGTGTTCTTTTTTTGAGGACATTTACCATGGTAATGTATTTTTTTATATTGTGAGAAATAAAAGATTTTAATTAAGAAAAATACCACAGACTTCTTCGGAAACGCTGTTATTTTGACCTGAGAATTTTCGATTGAAAATAAGGGCGTGAGTTCGATTTTTTTTGTGGAACATGAAAATGTAAAACAAAAATAGGTTTTTTGAAATTTTCACAAGAATTTTTAGGTCAAGTGAAAACGTGAAGATACAGAGTTTTAGATCTTTACCCAACCTCAGATTTCATGTAAATTATTTTTCCGTCGATCTCGAAATAAAAGATGATTTTAATGTATACGAAATTGAACATTAGTGAACCATTTTAATGCTCAATTTTTTGATATTTTAATGTGCAATCCTCATGGCAACCGTACACAAAGTATTCAGAAGCATTACGAGAAATGTCAAAACTCTACTGGAACAAATGTCAAATGTATGTCTTGTGCAAAATGAGAATTTATTTCAATCAAGATTTTATTCACATTCATGTTGAGATCGTCGGAAAAATCTTGTAATCAACTCGATTATTAATCCAGCGACTAATGGTCTCGATCCATCAATGCGTTTGGTCCGCGTTAAAATATCTTGACCATTAGTCGCTGTCTTTATGAACCTAGTTGATTAAATAACTATTTTCTTTCAATTTCGTTGTATTCTCTGTCCTTTACAATGGGTTTAATTCAACTATATTTTTCCACTTTTAACCAATATAAACAACTCAATGCAGTTTTTGACTTCTGATTTATGACGTTATGACGTAAGGGACAACGGCTAACTGGGGATAGAGGACCTCAAACTGAATGAGGATTGTGGGTTTAAATTTCCCATAAGGCTATTAGTTTCAGAGATACAGGGTGTTTTCTGCACAAATGGCAAAACTATAGACTCCCATATCTTCGTCAATATGGCAAATTTTTCGCTGATATTTGGCAAGCTTGTTTCTTTACATATTCTCCATCAGATCAGATTTGAGGTCCTCTATCTCCAGTTAGCCTTTGTTCCTTACGTCACCAGTCACCCTGTATATTTATATCCACATTTCAATCATTTCGTTAAATGTTAAAAAACCTGTAGATGCGTATAAATATTTGACAAATGAATAAATACTCACACAAAATCATAATCGCTGCTGTGTAGAGCCTTCACGTTCTTCCACAAGGTGACATTCAGTGTCCTATGCTGATTCATCAGATGTCTGAAGTTACCTAACTTCGTGGGGTATATTTCATCTGTTTCGTTCTTGATCAATAATTTTCCAAGATAGAATGACAACTTGGGATGATGTCCGCTTAAGGTAAGATACTCTTCTTCTTCTTTTTTCTCCAGATACTCCTCTGAATGAACACTAGGTGAATAGTTCAAGTAGAGGAAGTAGCACTTAACGCATTCGTGCAGCAAGCGTTCGTCTTTTGTTCTGACATACTTCAAGAATGTCGCGACAAGATCAGTAGGAAGCACCGAGCTTCTTTCAAACGTATTTTCGTCACCAGAATCCAAGGTCACTTTTTTACGGACCATCAATTCTTCAATGTAGTGCATAAACGGTACCAATTCCAGTTTATATCTGTCAACATCCTTCAAGTTCTCTGGGTCATTTTTGGCATGAACAAGTTTCAACACGTCCATTTTCTCTGTCACGTTTTCAAAATTGAAAGTCAGGTTAACTTTCAAATCTATCAAGATGTTTCGTATGTTAGAATCGTTGTCTAAACGTTTGAGAACGTCGCTGAATTTATATCTTCTATCGCAAATGTTGTAAAATCCGCTTATAAAGTCGAATTCGGTCGTGACTTCCAAATTGGAATTCTTGGTATACGGAGGAGGTTTACCTATATATTTCTGATAGTTCTTTCCGATCTTGAATAGGCCTGATGATTGCCTATCCATCACGAGGTTGATTCGGTGCAAAATTGAATTTAGATCAACTCCTTCTTTGTCCTTGATAGTTTTGAAGATGGTTTTTACCGCGTACTTGAAGAACCAGTTGTAATGTACTTTTATGTTAGTGAGAATTTTAGCGTGTTCCTTTTTATCTGTCACATCTACCAAGGAGCAGTTTGAGAACCAATATCTCCATTTGATTAAGAAGAGCATGAGAACAAAGTCCTCATTAGTTAATGCTAAATTTTTTCTCTTCAAACATGTGTTCAAATTTGCATCGAATGACTCCAAGAGTGATAAGAAGTCGCTCACTATTACGTCGTGAAATTTGTCCTCGATTTCGTTCTTTTTCCTAGCTTGCAGGTAATCAATCATAGCCACTTTAGGTTTCTTGTCTTGCAATTTTTCATTTTGGATGGAATAAACTCTTAATATGAGTTTTAAAACTGTCAAGTTTACGTCCGGATCACAATTGGTACGGTATACTGTATCAGGCAACCACCTATGGTCGACTGGTAGACCTTTGACATAAAAACTAGAATTTTGCAAGATTTCGAAAATTTGCCCTATCATTTTCGACAGCTTTTCATCTGATTTATTCAGGATGTGTTTCAGATAATCATGACGCATCTTCAAATCCTTCGGAGTTGACATAGTGTAAAACATTACCAATAAGTACTGAAGGATGTTATCGTTATCCATATAAACATTTTTTTGTATGATGGAGTGTATAAGAGCAGACTGTTGCTGGAACTTTTTCATATCCGAGCAAGTTTTATGGCAGTCTGTTTTAACAGTAAAATGTTCGTTGTACCAGTCGTTTTCCATGTTCTTTGTGATTAAGAGAGCAAGGTTCTTCTCCAATTCTTCTTCCAAAATCTGGGCGACTTCTTTGGTGTTGAATTCCACTGGTGATCTAGTCTTGTAGTATACTTCGATCAATGTCGAAAAGAAAGCTTGCTTTTCATCAATTCCATATCTCAGCAGTTGGGATATTAAACAAGACGACTGCAGCAGTTCGTTAATGGTTGGCGGTTCACCAAGGATGATGCCACATAAGAATTCGTGCATATGGAGAAGGACCCTGATGTGTTTCCTGTCTTTCAAGCCATTGAGCTGGATCATGCTCTTCAGATCCAATTCATTCTTGGACGATTCACGATCGTTCAACATGTATATTTCTACACCTCTATTTCTCATTGCCCTGAAAAGATCAATGTAAATTGTACCCTTTTACGATCTTATAAAGGATTTTCCAATAAGAGGTGTTATTTTGAATAGCCTCTATTTCGGTAGATGTCACGTTTGAAGCTGTCGTTTTTTGACAATTGACAATTAGAAACTATGCCATTAATAAAAATGGAATTATAGCCGCTTCAAGAACGCATTGAAATTATTAAAATGCACTATAAAATGGTGAAAATTTGGCAGAGACGGTTCGTGAAACTCTAACATTTTTGGGTCGTCGTGAAGCACCTTGTCGGACCGCAATAAAGAAATTGATCGAAAAATTCGAGCTGTTGAGATAAGTTAGTGATGTGAAGAATAAAACCAGTGCACGTCGCTCAAGAACAGCCGACATATTGCTGCTGTAGCCGAAAGTGTTGAGGAAAACACATTCCACAAACGTCATTACACGGTTTTTTGCATAAAGATTTGTGTCTTAAGGCTTATAACGTTCAGTCAACACAAGAGCCGGCCGATCATCAACAACGTCGTATCTTTGATGATTGGGTCGTTGAAATGCATGAAAATGATCCGGAATTCCATCGAAAAATCATCCTGAGTGATGAGGCCCATTACCACCTCGGTGGCTTCGACAACAAGCAAAATTGTCACATCTGGGGCTCGGAAAACCCAATAGTTATTGTTGAAAAGCCTCTCTATCCTCAACGTGTGACTGTTTGGTGCGGTTTATGGCCCGACGAAGTCATTGGATCTTACTTTTTCGAAAATGAGGCTGGAGCAACAGTTACAGTGAATGGATTACGCTATCGAGAGATGATTAATGATTCTGTATAGCCGAAATTGGATAGTACTGATCTGAACAACGTTTACTTCCAACAAGACGGCGTTATGTGCCACGCAAACAACGAAACCATTGATCTTTTGCGGAAAAAGTTTCCGGACCGTGTTATCTCTCGAGATCTTGTGATTCAACACCTTAAGACTTCTTTCTTTGGGGCCACGTAAAAGAGAAGGTCTACGCCAATAGTTCAGCGTCAAGTCAATACCTCAAAGATGGAATTCGTGACGTTATCGAGGACATAGGGCAGCCACTTTGCGATTTGGCTATGGAAATTTTCATTAAAAGGATATGGTCCTGTAAGCGTGGTCGTAGTGGTCATTTGCCTGATGTTATTTTCAATAATGAAATGAACATCCGTTCATTTATAATGAAAAACGGCAATTTTCTTTGAATATCATAATAACACCTCCTATTGGAAAACCCTTCAATTGAGATTATTTGATGAAAAGTTTTCATTTTACTTACCTGGATATCTCTCCGTTTTTGGGGTCCATGGTGAGGAAAAGTCTGAAATCTTTATGTGGTTTAATTTCCATAACTTTTCCATCTTTGTCCACGCCTCTCTCGCCAATAGTTAAGACTCCATGTGGTTCCAAAAGAGCGTTCAATCGGTCCAAAACTGCTGAACTGCATAAGTTTACGTTGTCAACAAGAAGCCAATAGCCATTTTGAAGACACTGAAATTCAGTAAAAACATCGTTATTATTTCATCCTAAAGATAGGAGGAAAAAGAATAGAAGGTCTCATTATAATTCAATTTTCCAAAGTATACTTTGTTCTGAAAATAACTCTGAAAGATAATCAGATTAAGTTCAATTTGCCTGAAATACTGTCAACTTTGAAAGTTATTCTGGATGAAAATTTAGGCTGAAAGTTTTTCAGGCAGATTAGAGAACGCGATTTATGGTATGACTAGCGTCCCGTCCAATAAACTTAACTTCATTAGAATAACAAATGTACCTATGTAGGATTTTTATTTGTCAATTTGTTTAAATGTGTATGATTGGAAGTTTTTCTTCGCAAAATACTGTATTACTTTCTACAGGTTATTTAAACACTAACTCGGAATCTGGAAATTGCGGATGTTCAACCGTCTCAGAGTAAGGGGTAAGCATTAGAGATGCCTCTACGCGTGAATAGTATGCATTGTAATCAACCAAGCTCTAAAGTGAGATGGAAAGAACTTAACTGCCGCACTGGGGTGAAGTAAACAATAAGTTAGATTTTTATTCTCACAATTTCTGAATTTATTTTCGTAATTTTCCCATAGCTATAATTACCGAAATACTCTTAAGCAACAATAAACTGAAACCAAATCAGTAAAATAATTCAGTTTATGAACGTCAAATCGAAACGGAAATGTAAACATGACGCATCGAAAAACAAAACAGAAACAGAACGCCCTGAACGATGTTGCCAAACTGACAGAATTTTTTATAGCTAACTCTAGCTGTTAGTACCATAGTAGGGGAGCTGTAGATGAATTATCACAATATGGAATGAAGGTACGGCAAAGGTTTGCAACGTCGAATGTTATTCGCTTCCATAAACAGATTTACTTGGCTGCGTCAACAAATGCGTGTGATGGCTCTAGGTTGACTTTTCACTCTGAGTTTAGCGTGTATTCCAGCTGCTGAACTTTTCGTCGCTTTCAAGGATTTTCTTTACTATTGATTTAGATTACTACAATCCCCAAACTATTGTAATGTACCCAACACATACTACTCTATATCTTTAATCACGAGCGTACTTTTAGGCCTAAAAACCTCCCTAAAGTAAGCTTATTGGTCCACTCTCAACTCTCAGAACTATTTAAGTGCAGTAGTAGGAACTCGTATCAATGGGAATCATCGTGTGAAATATCGGCATAATTGCTAGACACGGGGTGAATTATCAGATTTGTTAAAATTCACTTTTTCAGAACCAATAACATTTCGAGTTTTATATCAAATTAATCCGAGATACACTACGTTGAATATCAATTATTCCGGCAACCGTCCGGGTAAAACCCAGTTCGCGAACGATTTTTCTTTGGGGAAGTACTTCCCTTACTAGGCTGGGAAGTAAATATCAAAGATTAAGGAGAGAAAGATGGGAAACGGAGCGACTACGATGATGTGTCAGAATTAAGTACCTAGTAAAATTCAGGAGAATGGGTAAAATCAAAGATTGTAGAGGCCATTTTGAGCAAAACATATTCGTGGATTTATTTTAGTTGCGTTTCGTGTTTGTGTTCATCGATTTTGTGCGTGTATCTTTTGAAATTCAAAATGGTTTACGGAGGATATTGTATGGTGATGAACTGCGAAAATTATAAAGAGGCCAATCCTAAACTTGCATTTTTTACATTGCCAAAGAAAATGGAAATGTAGGTATTGAAACTCGTATCATGTATCTCTCTTTCTCATTGCTTTTTAATTTCAGTTCTCTCAAATGGATAGACTAAGAGATATTAATTTCAGCAGTTGTTATAGAATGCGCAGTGAGCATTTTTCTACAGATCAAATAAAAACAAATGGAGGAGCACTATCCTGTTGAAATTTCCATTCTTTTTCAATTCCATCTCCGAATAGTGGTTTATTTTTAATTGTTTTGATAATTTGGTGACTGATATGTGAGAAAATCATTGATTTGTATTCTATTTCACTAAATATATTTTTGTGAGTACTGATTTCTAATAAAACTATAGCAATACAATATCGCATTTCAATCAATTCATTTAAACAATGTTGAGATGAAATTTAACATCCTGATCACGAAGCAAAGCACTAGCTTTGTTTTATCGATCAGGATGCTTTTTCTGGACTCGATTTCTAAATACGTAGGAATGATTTAATTTGAATTTGGCGCCCATTACAGTTATCTGTTTTGAAAAATTCATCATTTGAAGCGCCATCTATGTGTCAGAATTAACCAACTAACCGAAAAACGTGGTCGGTAGTTAGGGGACGTTTCCCATCTTTCTCTTCTTAATCTTTGGTAAATATGATTATAATTAATGCAGAGTTACCATTGTAACGAAATAACAAAGCTTTTATAATAATACGCAAAATAATATGGAATAAGCAGCATCGATAGTGTTTCTTCACGGTTGCTGAAAAAATATTGTATGCATCACGTCCGAAATCTGTTTTTTTGTCTTCTAGTTCAAAAAAACCTATTTTCTGGACGTATATTACCATTCTTCATGAAGAAATTGAACTCCTACATGTATGTTTGCTTATGTCAGATGCCTAAATTAGACTACAAGTCAGGTGAACATTCTTAACAATCGACCTCCCAACTCCTGACGGAGTTTTAAATTCGCGAAACGACTTCACATAAATCTTCATGAGAACCAAAACAACTACATTACCTTTATCAGGACGGAATCGACCCACTCAAACTTTCCTCCTGCGTTCAGCGACCTCTCGTGTTGTACGTTTTCCCTCAAATCCTTCTCCTTCTGCCTCAATCTTTCTACGGAGTGGACACTGTCGACAGGAATCAGTTTCAGCTTAACAACATAGTCCCAGACAGCGCAGAGTTTGTCTAACTTGCGGATAAACAATTCGATCTCTTCCTTTATTGTTTTTATCTCTTGCTCTGGAAAAAAAACGCGTGAAAATTATGAAGGCTTGGATTGTTCCTCTTCTTTATAATAGTTTTGGATAATTTGAAAGAGAGGTAGTATTCATAAAGGTTTTCGAACGTGAATTTTACGTTATTATTTTTTTTGAGCGCTCGTTCTACTCAAACGCGTACTAAATTGTTTAGAGCAAATGTCTGTTCTTTTAGAATTTTGAGAAGAAAATGTTTTCAAACGATAAGGTGCGACTCACTGATGACGAATCTGTGGTCAAATTCATTCTCATCTGAAGTTTTGTGGCCATAGTTAAACTATAGCAAATTCTATCGAAATATTGTAAATAAAATCATTATAAATTCCGGAACGAATTATCAGATTCTAGTGGAATTTATTTTGACGGTGAAGATTCTTATACCGAATGTTCATGCAAAATTTCAAGAGTATCGCATGCTCAAAATCATAAAATTTCATTTCTTTTTGAATTATCTTTTTTTTTCGAATAATTCAGAATTTGTAGATTCGATCGAGCTGAAATTTTGCGGTAAAATGTTGAATATCCATTCAAAAAGTTGCATTAATACAACAATAGAAAATTCTATCGTTATATCAAAATAAAATTCCAATATTCACATGACACATTTTTCGATTAAAATTGAATCGAGTTTGAGGTTGTAAATTGACGAAGTCAAAGAAAATTTTCAAAAAGATTGTGAAAGCGGAACCACACAATTTTGATATTTTTAGTTATCGATTTATCGAATATTTCATCTTTCGAATAATTTCCAGGATGTAATTCCGATCGTGCTGAAATTCTGCATTCATATAATTATTGATCTCAAGTCCTATACAAAATTTTGAGGTAAAAGCCTTATTGCTCCACCAAGGAACGAGCGATCAAAAAACAACTGCTAAGAGCTTTTCATAAATTTTGATTCAAATATTAATTACCAATATGCTTCCTCGTAAAACTTTGGTGAAATACTTTACATAATATGTATCTATACGAAAATATTATAAAGCACTTTATTCTCACAATAAAATGGCCATAACAGTGCCAAGGGCATTTCCAATATGGCTACCATTTGATGGCTGTCGTAAAAACGTTCTAAATCCAGATTTATTGCCGATGAAGAAATTAAATTTTCCTATTTTCGATGCAATTTTATTTGCGAACAACTCATCATATTCGAAATGCAATAATCTTTTTGCATTTCAGGATCATGCAAATCGGATTGCCCACTTCTTTAAAGATGTGAAAGGATAAAATACCCCAAATATTTTTCGTAAACCCGTGGAAATCAATTCAAATCAATAGCTATACCGCCCATATGAAATGTTTCATGAAAGCAACCTGGGACCTATAGCACCAAAATACTTTTCACTTTGCATTCTGACAAATTTCAAAAGTGAAAATTAATTATGCTGCACAGCATTTCTCCCAACATTCGTTCAATAATTTTTTACTCGCAAACGGTTAGAGATACGAAAAAATTACACGATTCAAAAAAGTTTTAAATTGAACGGAGATATCGAAAATTGATTTAAGGCTGACCAGTAGCGTAGCGCAAAAAAGTTTGAGAGGAAAAAAAGGGACATGGCTCCAGAAAAGAAAACAACCTGTAGATTCTAGTTGAGATTCAGGAAGTGCAATGGTGGAGACTGTTGAAAATAGTTCGCATTCCAAATTTGGACTGAATATCTCAAGACTCAAAATAATGCAGGAGTTATGAAGAAAAAAACAATTTTTTTGGAAATTTCAACACCCTGTGGGTCCGTAACGAAGCTTTTGCGGACCCATGTTTATATGGACTTTTTTCTTGAAATTATACGTAGATTTATCCCCTTAAGTTGTGACATACTATTATGTAACATCCTGTATACTAAACCTAGGCAAGTGTCTGTTTATATTGGACTAGTCTACCAATAAACCAGTAGAAAAAAGTAGAATTGTGGGAATGGGCATGTGATAGTAGAGTGTACTATTCCACATGTGGTATCCACTCTACTCTACCGTGTACTATCTCTAGTACTTTACTGTCACTAGATTAATCTGTTTGCATTTTTCTACGGGGTCTGTATAAATGATTGTAACATCGTAGGTTGCTTTGGAAATATTTTATCTTATCTTTTCTCACAAATACTCTACAAATTCATATTTCCAGTCACATTATTCAACTTCTTTCGAAATGATCATCCTAAACTCTCAGTTTGTTTGAATTAAAGTTTGATCCTTCGAGCCTCATATTTTGTTTTTTGTTTCAAATTTTGTACAAATTTCTGGTAGAAGTTCACTGCAAATGCACACAAACTCGCTTTAATTCAATTCCGCATATTTTTTATTAGATTCGCTTGATCATTTTTCATATTTTTCCGCTAGTTTCCTTAATTTAAGGACGCATCTGACCTTGAGAGATTTCAAATTTTGAAATCTATCAACGTGAGGAATTTCCAAATTATTAGTTTCCGCCATATTACCGCTAGACACCGCAGGTGGGAGAAAGCAGTGTCTGTCCCCTCTACATCAGTGTGCGCAATAAACGAAAATTTATTCTTTTGCGACTAAGAGCGCCCTCGCATTCAATAATTATTTTCACTTTACATTGTCATTTCTGAGTTTGTTTATACTTTCAATATGGACAAAATGAAAAGATATAGGACGTATCGTAACACCGCAATTAGTGATATACACACTTTATTTGATTTATCACAAAGGGCTAGGTCGGATAAAACTCTTTGTTTTTTATTTAGAGTGAGAAGTGAGGATATTCAACAAATTTACGATGATTTTCATAAACAACATAACGCAATTATTTCTCTGGTATTAACAGATGAAGAAGCGGACGTTGAAAAGGAAAACGTGATACGTGAGGGTTTTTTATCAGATTATTACACCGTTAAAGCAGCGCTAGTTGATTTATTCGATGATACAGGGTTGAGTGCAGTGAAAACTTCAAGTAATTCAAGTTCATCTTCTTCTAATGTTCGGCTTCCGAAAATTGATCTTACGAAATTTGATGGTCAATTCAAAAACTTTGCAACTTTTCATGATCAATTTAATGCTTTGATTCATAAAAATCAGTCAGTCGAATTTTGTATGTCAGCCGATACGATCGCTAATCGCTCCGTTCAACTTACTAATTTACGCTTTGCTATAGAAATATTTCGCTAAAACGTTAATTCAAATATTCAATATTACTCTTAGACGAGTAACGCCAAATACTTGTAGTTAAGTGCTACAAAGTGCTATAAAAACGTTAAGAACTCTACGTGTAAAGAATTTGTGGTGAACCTCTCTCAAGAATATTCCAGAAAGTCCAAGAAAGAAGATCACTGAATAGGCCTATTCAAGAAGACCATCCCAGCAGAACTTCTGGAGGACCACGTAAGTGGATACCGGTGTTTTCTTTCTCTTTTATTATCGGTCGCCTTGAAACAGAAACAATAAAATAGTCAATTACAGTCCACTTTTAGCTTTCCAAAATCTTGAGCTATTTTACTGCAACAATTAGGATATAAATATTTATAATAGTCCAACGCCAACTGCGCTGTTATAATCATTCAAAGAGACCCTGTAGTAAGAAAGTAGTAAGTACTCTACCACAATCTTAGAAACGAAACACTTGAAAGTGCTCTACCACGCATTGGTAGAGTCCCGTCTGCGGTACTGCGTTCTGGCCTGGGGTGGTTTATACGATCTACATCTCAAAAAATTGCAGGTAGTTCAAAATTCGTTCTTGAGAATAATTTTACACAAGGAAAGACTCTATCCCACAGACCAACTATATCGGGAGTCGGGTATTCTAGATATTAGGAAGATATATGTTCACACCCTGCTCATGTACGTCTACAAGAACAAAGATATCCTTGCTTACCTGGAGCACGGCTATTCAACTAGAGGAAGGACAAGACAAACAGTTTCGTCATATAGGGCACATAAGACCATCGGACAGCGTACATACTCGTATCTTGTTCCACACGTCCTCAACTCCCTGCCCGCAGATCTGAGGGGCAGATTGCGTTCACTGAATTCTGTTAACATGTTCAGTAGGGCCATAAAGAATTACCTGAGAATTGTTGACAGAGCTCAAATAGCAAATGTAGTAAATGGTACTAGAGCATTTGATTTTGATTGTGTTGATTTTGTAGTGGCTGCAGTAATCCCCCGCACAACCCTTTGGTTTTGGGGGATTAACTTTGTTTATTCGAAGTAAAATTCTTTCATTGCAGTATAGTTGTTTACTTCTGTGATAATTTAGTTTGATGTTTATTACAATTGTCCACGTTGTTAATCTTGTATAACTAGTGTAAGGAGTTTATTTTGGAATTCAACACTGTATTGTCTTGTGATTATTTCTGTTTCTTGAATAAACATTATTATTATTATTATTATTAAATTATACCATTTACTCTAGCAATGTAAACCGGTCTCTAAGAATAGAATAAAATTACATTCGTAATCACTTTTCATTCATCCCTTTGACCCGAAAATTAAAACCCACCCCTTCCTTATTCTCAAAGAAATATCCGACCCCGAAAAAAATCTTCCTTCTCGTCTTATTTCCGCATAATTCAGGACCCGTTCTTATCTCCAAAGGGAGATTAAAAAAATGATAAACTCGGTGCGTACGGTATGGAACCTAAGATCGCACGGATGGTCGCTTTTTCTTCGGTAATCCCCGGGGATAATAAAAAAGGGAGGATTTATAGGCCGATGAGTCAGCGAATTTCGGTAGGCCTACCTTGTAACCGTTGAAGAGACTCCCAGAGCTGGAGGGCGCTGACCGCCTCTTCGATCTTCTTCGAAAGCAGCAGACTTCTCAGAAGTTTGTTCAGGATGGTTTCAGTTCCTCGGTACAGTTCATCCAGATGTCGGGAATAGTCGGTCTGAAAATGGTTTAAAATAGATTGAGCAATGTAACTTCATCATCAATAATTAAAAAAAATTAATTCTATGGTTCGGATGATACGATCCTCTTGAAATCTTACATAAACATTCAGTATATCAGTCTACATTCACAAAATAAATTTCACTATAATCGGATATCCTGTTATGGTAATATAAAAATTCTTTTTTTCATAATCCCAATTAAATTCTTTATGGATCTGTTAACACTATGATCACAAAATTTTGCATAAACATTCAGTATATCAATCTTCATACACACTCGAATTGTATATCTTTTTGTGGAGAAAGTTTTTCATTTTCACTATTACAATTGAATTTTCTATCGTTCTGTGTACACTATGGCCACAAAATTTTGCATGACGCTTATTTTGAGCATTTTGCATTTGGCCGTAACATTTCACTTCGATTGGTTTCGTTTATTCTAAGATATTGAGGAACAAAAATTTCGAATGACCATATTTTATGTCTGATTTGGCTGGTTAACCAACTTAACCGAGCCGTTTGGGAGCCGAACTCACCCTGAAAATTTTAAGTCTCTTGGGCAATTCCTTCGAAAGTTATCGTGCTAACGGACGGCCCCACTGACAGAATTGAATTTGACCATGAATTCATCAGGGAGTCGAACCTCATTGTTTGAGACCATTTTCAGCTCAAAATTCGAAAATTACAGGTATTTGGCAAAACGATATAGTACCCGTTTAAGTAGAACGATCGTTCAAAAATGAGAAACCAGCGGAAATACTGACTACATGCGCATTCGCCATTTTGCAACGCGATTCAAAACCGTTAGTACGTAACCTTTTTCTCGGTATCAAATGAACCAATATCTAATATATAAGATTTCCAAAACATTGACGTGAAGTCAGAGTCATTTGAGCGCTTGTTCATATTGGAAAAACGATAAATCCAATTTGAATATCCTGAGGGCTATTGGTTTCATTCTTCTATTCATTCATGAATTCATCTTTCAAATTCAAATATTAAACCTACTCTGAAAATTATAACTTTGAAGTTTTTCCTTTCGGAAGTTATCGTGTTTATTCGAAAGCTTTTGATTCCACATCGTATAATTCAACAAAAAAAGCAAGCATTAAAACTTGAAATATGGCGAGATTCGAATTTTCTACCACGAGTAGGGAAGGTAAACTTGCTACCGTTTCGGGTACTAAGGGACCGTATTCATGTGATGTATTCCCACTTCTAATACATTCTGATGTTATAGCGTTGGATCAAATAGGAGAATGAACTTCAAGAATCAATAAAATAAAACCTATAATTATCAGGATGTCTGAATTCGAATTATCATTAGAACAGATATCTGTAATGTAGACATGCAAATTACATATCAACGTTGTAGAAGAGTTTTTTTAAACAACCCTGCTAAGCGGCCAAAATATTTACTTTCTTGAAAATCTTTCAATGACACGATTCTGACGAAATTCAGATAGGCGTAAATGTCAGATTCCAAATGATGAGTTTGATATTGATTGGATCTGTAATTTAACTTTTATTAAAAAATCAATAAGACGAATTTCATGAAAAAGTACCTCCAGAACTAGTTTACCGATCTTACCTGTTCATAGGAGCATACAGGGATGTGGTTGTCCCATCTGAACCGATGTGACCCGTTAACGAACCACGGCATTCGGAACCCGAACCAACTCTCAAAATTTCAAAACCCTCACTTAATCAGTTCACGGACAGCTGGCCAATCGGACAGAATCTTCATTGATCACAGATTCTTCATCAGTGAGTCCAGTTGACTCGTTCGAGACCACTTCTAGCCCAAAATTCGCAAAAATATTAAACTAGAGGGACCCATGAAGCAGGCGCATTCGCCATTTTGCAGCGCATTTACCAAACTTTGGTGCGTTTTCATCTGCAACCTTATTCGCGGTTGGATATTTACAAAATTCTGACAAACAAAATTAGTCTTGTAATTCAATATCAACCACTGCTTGATGCAATCATTGAAAAACCTCTCGAGAAATCTTGTTTATCTTCAATACCTAGTATTTTCAATTTATTGCCAACCGAGCGTTTTTTGAATAAATTCTTGTTTGCGTTGGTCAAACCAATTTCATCAAATTTAATTCGAAACTGTTCAGTCACAAAATATTTCGAAGTGATGAAACTATACAGACCAACATGTCTCAAAAGAAACCCCCGCATTCCCTATCGTCTAGCTCTAGTTGATTATCCCTATATTTCGACACCTCGGCATCCTTTTATTTCTAGGTCGACAGAAAAAATTTATATTAAATCTAAGCCAATCGAGCGTTTCTAATAAGATCATATTTGCGTTGACCTAATGAATTTCATTTAATTCAATTTGAAACTGTTTATAGACAAAAAATATTTCGAAGTAACGAAATTTCAAAAATATCAAACTAGAAGGATCCAGGAAGCAAGCGCATTCGCCAGTTTGCAGCGCAATTACCAAACTTAGGTGCGTTTTCATCTGCAGCCTCTTTCGCGGTTGGATATTTTCAAACTTCTAACAAACAAAATTAGTCTTCTGATTAAATCCCAACCACTGCTTGATGCAGTCATTGAAAAACTCCGGATTTTTAAACGAAAAACGCTACATCGAGCCAAAAAATGGACGAAGACATTTTGGTTTCAACCGATCCAGATGTGAAATTTCCGGCTGAATCCGAATATGCAATAAAAAAAATGGTTTGCATTTGAAAATTCAAAGTTGGACCACATATGTCGTATGATCCCTTTTGGGCCTAAAATCTGATGAGCCCATTCGATTTCTCGGGCGAAATTACCAAAGAATTCCGAATTTCCACCTGTGCGCGAAATAAATTCACGGTTAGACTTTTGACATACCGGTATAAGCTGTGGAATATAAGAATTCAACTATATATAAAATAAAAGCGAATTGGGTGATCTTATTCTATTGAAACGACGAATATTGAACTAAAGGGTTTCCAATAAGAGGTGTTATTCTGAATAGCCCTCTATTTTGGTAGATGTCACGCTTGAAGCTGTAATTTTTTGACATTTTACAAGTAGAAACTACGCCACTAATAAAAATGGAACGATACACGCTTCAAGAACGCATTGAAGTTATTAAAATTCACTATAAAAATGGTGAGAATTTGGCAGAGACGGTTCGTAAAACTCGAACATTTTTGGGTAGTCGTGAAACACCTTGTCGGACCGCAATAAAGTAATTGGTGGAAAAATTCGAGCTGTTGGGACAAGTTAGTGATGTGAAAAATAAAACCCGTGCACGTCGCTCAAGAACAGCTGAGAATATTGCTGCTGTATCCGAAAGTGTTGAAGAAAACCCAAGTTTGTCCATTCCTCGTCGTTTCGATGATGATGATTTTGTATGGTCGAAATTGGATAGTATTGATCTGGACAACGTTTATTATCAACAAGATGGCACTACGTGCCACACAAGCAACGAGACTATTGATCTTTTGAGGAGAAAATTTCCCCGACCGTGTTATCTCTCGAAGAGGTGATCACATTTGGCCACCGAGATCTTGTGATTTAACACCTTGCGACTTCTTCCTTTGGGACCACGTGAAAGAGAAGGTTTACGCCAATAGCCCAGCGTCGATTCAAGACCTGAAAGATGGAATTCGTGAGGCTATCGAGGACATAGGGCAGCAACTTCGCGATTTGGTTATGGAAAATTTCATTAAAAGGATATAGTCCAGTAAGCGAGGTCGTGGTGGTCATTTGCCTGATGTTATTTTTCACTATTAACGGCATAGCTTCTTCTTGATAATGAAATAAACATCCGATCATTTATACTGAAGAAAGGCATTTTTCTCTGAATATCAAAATAACACCTCTTATTGGAAAACCCTTCATAATTGTCTACTAATAAATCCTCAATTATTCGAATTGTTATTATTTCAGTTTTAATAATGGGTATAGCAGCAATGTTTTTAATTATACTCTTTTTTCTTGGCTCGAGCTTTCGAAAAATATATTTTCTCTTCGTCAGGAGAACTATAAAGTAATGAAAACATATAACTTATATAAAGATTGTAAACTTACGAAATTGAGAATAAATACTAGTTGTTCGTTTTTCTTAAAGAATATATATATTGTAGTTCTCCTGACGAAGAGAAAATATATTTCTCGAAAGCTCGAGCCAAGAAAAAGAGTATAATTAAAAACATTGCTGCTATACCAATTATTAAAACTAAAATTGTCTACTTATCTAATGTCATTTGATTGTATCAGCATTCGCGACGATACTCATCCTTTTTTCCTAATCTAGATACATTCATAGTAATTTCCTTGATACATCAGTTTCACCAACCACGTTGCACCGATAGGCAAACTAACAAGACCGAATCCATCAAAGCGTGAGGCAATTTCTAACTGACAGCTGCAAATTCTCGAACAGAACTTCGGCGGCATTAGATCCCGTAATAATTCACGTCCACGCTCCCGCCCCTCCTTCTCCTCCTCCACATCCTCCTCAGACGGTTTGATTGATTTCGGGGGATCGGTTTACCCGCACCCCCTCAGCCCTTGTGATGTCCGATTGAATTTATAGCGCCATAAAGACGTGATCATGCACCGTTAAATGATTGCGCCACTTCTGTCAAGCCGAACGTGGTTGAGATCGGTTTAATTGCCGATGATTTCTGAGGCGATGTGTGGTTCGTGCAAAGGAGGTTTGATTACGTGGGAGATATGTGGCATCGGGAAAAGAAGAAGATTGGTTACTAAATGGCGAATGCGCTGGTTTCGAAATGGTGGCAACGCTAGGTTTGGATTCTGTAATTTTATCTAAGTCCAGCCATATACACCTTTATTTTTAATCCGTTCGTATCGCGGTGATGAGAACCGTCCCAGCAAAAGCGCCAAAAACCGATATGTGTGGCGAAAAACCGTCGGTACGTATCGTCAGTACAAATATCTGCCGATGCTTGATTTTTGTCAAGACGGTCCATCGGTTGTCGTGCCATACCGACTGTGTGTGGGGATTTCGTCGAGAATCGGCGGTTATTTGCCATTAGCGTAGTATAAGTCTCGTCTCTTTTTTCTTTTTTACTCAGAACCGAAACTGCGGCCACCTCTGCTAAGAGATGTTTCAGCATCATAACGTGCTAATTCGCGAACGACTGCAAAATGACTGGTACAATTTACCGAATTGTGTGGGCAAAACAGTTCCGCGATATGACTCGGCGGTTCGAATCACGGCGAGGAATACGGATGAAAAATAACGATGTCTATGGCCGGCTTAATACACGAGAATTATCACGACCGATACTAATGTCAAATCGACCACGCCCGGCCTACGGCTGTCCGTAAACAAAGTTAAAAGCTGGTCAGATTCAAGAGCTGGTTCTCGAAGAATAATTTCATTTCGAATGAACAAAAGACTAAATCAGTTTTCATCGCGGCCACGAGGTCAAGCTTTAAAACATCTGATGAAATTGTGGTGACCAAGTATAACAGTGACTCAAAAATTCTAGGCTGTGTTTTGGATGATTCATTATCGTTTAGACCAGTCTAATTGCTAGATTGAACTCGGTAGTTTACTTCAGTAGTTTATTAAATATCAGCTAGACACGAACACAGTGAAGATTGTCTATCATGCCAACTTTGAATCTCTTGCAAGATATGATATTCAGTTTTATGAGGGAAGTGAACAACTGCAATGAGTTTTTGTTTGTCAAAAGCGCGTGATAAATTTATAGCGCCATAAAGAAGTGATCATGCACCGTTAAATGATTGCGCCACTTCTGTCAAGCCGAACGTGGTAGAGATCGGTTAAATTGCCGATGATTTCTGAGGTGATATGCGGTTCCTGCGAATTGAGATTGAGCGGTTGGATATCATGGAAAAGATGCGACATCGGAAAGAAACGAAGATTTTTGCGAAATGGCGAATGCGTCGGTTGCGAAATGGTGGCGTGCTAGGTTTGGATTTTGTTATTTTATCCACTCCTATAGAGTAATATGTCAATTATTAAATTAATTTCTATGTGAAATAGTAGTTATAACACAACCGTAGATATGTCTATGGACCGAAAAGCGAGTGTTATAATAACACCCGCCCATAACATCCGCTAATAAATATACCTAGGAAATATGAAATTGCTTACAAAAAAATATATAAAAAGTAGGATAGATCGGGAACTCTATTTCAGCCATCAAAATAACGTTCTAGCGATTCATTCCAGATTTAATTTTGGAAAACGTAAATTTTTGAAGTTGTTACAGTCAGAAATATATAACAAAGCAATGACAGTTCGTTGGACTGCCCTACTACAGAGGAATACTCAGTGAACACAGAAAGTGTTGTCAAAACTTTTGACAACTGTTCAAAATTTTTTAAATGCAGATTAATTCGAATTTTACTGAAGAAGTCGTGGATAAAGTATAGTATTCAATTCGCGGTACTGCTCAAAACACACTTGATGGATTACATCTGCGTGTGTTTTGACCTGCATTACCGCTCATCGAATAATATACTATTATCTAATGGGTCGATTACATTGAGCTATTTTACAAGGTGCTACTGAGCGAATTTAGAAGCGAGTGAATTAGATTTTGATGATAACACACAAAACTGTCTAATCGCTAAGTAGCCAACAATCTAGCGATCCACGTGAGGTTTATTTTTGTATCGTTGTCAAGGATCTAAGCTAAATGTCAAATACCATTTCTGAAGGTTATTCGTACAGGAAATTACTGTCTCGATAAATCAATCGTGTCATTTGCAAATTTACTGTGTGAATTGAAACTTATGTGACTTCAGAGCTAAATCCTTGTGTAAAATTCGCTATGTTGTGGAACCACTGGGTCAACTTATTGAGAATGTAGTCTTATTGGCATTTCAGGGTTTTCGGCAAAACGTTCACAAACCAAAACAAAATTCTTTTGTGAACAATCGCTACTTGCTACTACTGTGTTTTTCACTCGTTTGGCTTGCACCGAACTGGGCCCGTAGAAAATTCAATTGGAATATTGAAAAGAAGAAACTTCATATTTGCATAAAAAAATTATCCGATTCCGATGAAATTTATTTTATAAATAAAGATTGATACATTGAATGTTCATGCAGAATTTTGTGGCCATAGTGTTAACAGAAACATTGAAAATTCAATTGGAACATTGAAAGGAAGAATCTTTATATTTAATACCTTCCAAAAATAAAAATTCAATCACTGGAACATATTTGATTCCTCATATATTCTTCGATACTCAATGACTGAAAATTTTGAGAAGCCTAGAATTTTTTGAGATCCCATAAATTACAACGGAAATTAAAAAATTTAATAACACGACTATGCAAAAATTCATTCTTCCTGAAATTTCACTCTGAGATCGCTGAAACAAATATCAGAATTCAAATTTTTTCACGATTCAAGTTGTTTTTATTCGATGAAAATAAGAACAAAATAATTTCGACCAATAACCCATTTCAGATTTATGTTCTTCAATCAATCCAAAATCTGTTTTCCTTGTCTTTCCACAAATGTATTATTTTGCTGAATATTCGATGTTTTGCGTAACTCAATTCTACAATTTACATATAAACTACGTATTTTCTCATAAATCTCCATAAGAAGAGAAGCATAAAATAGAATATACTCTTGTATGAAGTTTTACGACCTACTTGTTTTTAGAATTTACGAAGAAACATTGTACGCATTCGTTTCATGTAGAGGAATAAAATTGCATTGCCCAAGAACAAAAGGAATAATTTATGCACTCAGAAAATTTCCTAAGTATAATTAACAGAAGCACTTCTGTTGAATGTCTAATGCATTAAAATTGTTAATCCTACAAAATACTCTTTCGACTACTAGAAATTGCTGTACCTACAATAGACCATTTATGTTACCTTGAATAACGTTTGTTAGTACTATAAAACAGGAACTACCGTGATAACAATATCATTTCTATCGAGGCTACATAATACCATCAAAATCAATGTATTTTTTGTCAATAGAATGGAAAAATTCTATCAAAAACAGCCTAACTTCCATTACCCCAAAGTCCCAAATTTTGTAAAGATAACACAAATTATTTATATACAATATCTAATACACTATGATGTCCACAACATGTATTATTATCTTTACAATTATATTGTTATACTACCCTAACAGTATTCTTTGTTCTAATGAAAATCATATACTATAACAGGGATAAAATATTCGTTATGTTAATAGTAAAATATTGTCCGAAAACACTGTTCAACAGGATGACTGCTAGTGTTACAAAATCCGCTGTTGATATAATAGTCCTTCTGTAAGCGAATGCTACGAACCGATACGGATACACACGAACAACAAGATAATATTCAAATCGCTACTGATTTCGTGCACATGTGGTGTGTTTACCTATATTACCCAGTGTAATCTATCAATCATCTCAAAATGTGGAGGAACTTCAAGACGCCCAAAAACAAATAATGGTTGATGAAATAGTGGCCTAATTCATTCAAAACAGTGAAAAAATGACCGTGTCGATTGCAAAGAATTTAACGGACCAAATTTTATGTTTATTTCCTGCAGAAATTAAGGTAATCAAATGCTATCCGTTCTGTGATTATGTTTCATTTTTTTGTAGGAATACTACTTCGCTCGTCAGAAAAATAAAGCCCCCAAATGAAAACTATTAGTAAATATTACAATAATTTGAGAAAACTCAAATCAATTGGACTTATAGAGACACAGTCAGCCAAAAGACGACTATCTCCAGATTCACCTATAGGTACCTATTAGATTCTGTTGATTTTATAGAATTTTAGATTGACCAAATAGGGATCTTAGTATTATTATCATAACATACATTTTTCGTTGTATTTACTAGAATAATTTTCTGAGTGTGCGCGTCTGCGAAGTTTCGAACTCATTAGAGGATTTTCGAGGAGGGGCGTGAATTTGTTTATTTCATTATGTGTATAAGGCTAGAATATAGAATAGATGTAGATAGATTTTTCGTGCTCATAGAACCTGGCTGAAAAGCAACATAAACCAAGAAAGCCTTTTCTTTGTCAGATAGCAAAAATATTCGAATAATATTCGATTTAAACCACCATTGCTAATGACCCTAATGATTTATTTTGAAAGCATAAAATAATATTAATCGATGTCAATCAATATCAGTCGATGACATGGAATCGCTCAGTTCAAGTTAAACGTTCGGGAGGATCCTTAGAGATGGCGTTGTTGCTGTACAATACCCGGAACAATATGCCAGATCGTGAGGTATAGGATCCTTGAGTGCCTCCTCTCGTTAGAGCAATACTGATGAGCCCCAATAGTGTGAAATAGCGGTCTGTGGATGCTCTGGATGATGTGATTGAAAATCATTTGAACGTTGGTGATACTAGCTATGAAATTGATATAGGTTGGTATTCATAGATCAATATTATTCTCTTCTTTTATAGATTATTAACTTTTGCTCTTTAATAAGCTCATATTTGCGGTGCGATGCACAAATCAATTTCATCAAATCCAATTTAAAACTGTTTATAGACGTAAGATATCTAGAAGTAATAAAATTCGACAGGCCACCATCTCTTAAAACAAACCCGCGGCAATTCCCTATCATCTAGTTGATGCCTTATCCCCATATTTCGACACCCCGGCGGCATCCCTCAGCTGACGTTCCCAATTTATTTGAGCCATTGCCGTCGACCACCCGCAATCGACTGGAGTAATTCTATAGACGATATAAACTAACATAGTTGATATTTTCGCTCGAGAAATCTTGTTGATCTTCCATATTATTTCTAATTTATTGCCAACCGAGCGCTTTTGGAATAAATTCTTGTTTGCGTTGGTCAAACTAATTTCATCAAATTTAATTCGAAACTGTTTAGACAAAAAATATTTCGAAGTGAAGAAATTCTACAGGACAACATCTCTCAAAACAAACCCGCATTCCCTATCGTCTAGTTGACCATCTCCATTTTTCGACACCTCGTCATCTTTTTATTGGTCGACAGAAAAAAATTTCTATTGAATCTAAGCCAATAGAGCTTTTCTAATAAGTTCATATTTGCGAAGACCTAATGAATTTCATTAAATTAAATTTGAAACTGTTTATAGACAAACAATATTCCGAAGTAACGAAATTTGACAGGCCACCGTCTTTAATCAATTCTAGGCCAATCGAGCGTTTTTTATTGAGTTCATATTTGCGTTGACCTAATCAAATTTATTGAATTCAATTAGAAATTATTTATACAGGAACAAATTGCAGTAATAAAATTCGACAGGCTAGGCATCACTCAAAACAAACCCGCCGCAATTCCCTATCCTCTAGTTCAGTGGTTCTCAACCTTTTCACCACTGAGGACCACTTGTACCTTTCAGAATTTTCGGTGCACCACTTAGATATTATTATCAATATTTCCCAATAATAGGTGAAAGTAGATGAACACGAAATTTTACTAATTAATTCATTATTTAGAAAAAAATACATATTGAAAGACAAAAGCTAAATGAAAAACGAAATAAAAGTCATAGATCGTCCCAAATCAATGACTTCCTTGGTCTAGCTTTTCACTTGAAAGTTTCTCAATATTTGGCTCGAAAGAAGTTAAGGCTAGTCTCATAGGAGCATAGAAATTTAGCAACCTATTTCTGTGTTTATTCTGGATGATATATAGTATTGAGAATGCTGCCTCACAGAGATAAGTATAGAACGAAAAGGAAGAAGAAATTCCAACGCTTCTTTACTTAGCAGTGGACTTTCATCAAGTAGTCTTATCTAATCCAAAAATCGGCAACATTTTCGCAGTGAGATTTTATCACTTTTAAATGATCATCGGATGATATTTCAATAAGATATTCATTTTCTTGAATAGACAGACTATTATCTTGTTAGCTCAAAAGGGATCAATCACCCACAGATTATTTTTTCTCGAATCTGTATCAGCAGCATAGTACCGTAAAACGGGGTTACTTCGACAGCGGGGGTAACTTCGACACGTATAATATCATGCATGTTTTTTGCATACAAATTGACTTTTTAGTGTTTTTTCGGTTATCCATTTATTGTTTATTGTTACGAGTATCACTATTATTATCATTATTACTATTTTTTTGTTTTTATTATTATTATTTCTAGTTTCGTTTTTCCTCGTTGTTTCAGGTAACACGTAACTAATTTTTTTGTAAGATGCCGCGCACCTACGTCAAAAAGCTGAGATTTTTTTTACTTGTGTTACCTACTTTATTTAAGAGTTTTTGTTTAGTTAAAAGGATTTTTTTTAGTTTAGATTTATATGCCAAATATGCCTTACCAAAGTTGCTAAATATATAAATGATTTTCTGCAAGTATTATTTTTAACAACCCATTTACTATTATTATTATTGTTATTATTATTATTATATATTTATTTTTACATTTTTCGGTGTCGAAGTTACCCTGGAGAAAGCTAACTTCGATTTTATGCATAATTCTGCATGGTGTCGAAGTTACCCCCAACCCGGGATAACTTCGACACCAAAAAGAAATTTAAAAAAAAGGTGAAGGGGGGGTGGGGCCACAATAATTTCTTTAGTGAATACAACCAAGGCTTCAATTGTTACAATGGAATAGGAGCCAAGGTTGTCAAGCGTATAGTTTCCTTTACAGAACAACAAACATGCCAAAAACCTGTCGAAGTAACCCCGTTTTACGGTACTTCTCAAAGTAATAATGAAGTGATTTAATGTAGGACTTAACCAGTGAATGTAAAACATCCTCATTTAATTTTCTGAAAACAAGTTGAACATTTCAAACGATCCTTTTTCAGCTTCGGACCTGAACCTGTGTTCAGGCGCGTTTGGTAATCTGGTTCTCGTCAACACAATACTGCAAACGTTTTGAGTTAAAAAGAATTAGGCAGTTGTATTAATTTACGTCTCAAGAGTCAATATTTAAATTGATTATTTTATGACTGTTCATTTCGCGGACCACAGGTTGAGAATCACTCCTCTAGTTGATGCCTTATCCCCATATTTCGACACCCCGGCGGCATCCATCAGCTGACGTTCCCAATTTATTTGAGCCACTCCCGTCGACCACCCGCGGTCGATTGGAGTAATTCTTTACGTTCTGGGGAGGTAAAACGACGCCGTCGGCGGTCGTTCTTTGTTTCTTCTTTATTGCGCCATTGTGAAATCCGTTTTATCCCCTGGAATTTGCCGAATCGGGATGAGGTTCTGGACTGGGACGAGGCCACGAGGTCGTTCGACAGCCGCCGGTGCAGCTTTCGCAATTAGATTCACTCCTTTCGTTCCTTTTGCGCTGTGTTTGACTTGGGCATCACCTCGATTTGATATTAAGATAAATTGGGGGTCGTTCTATTATCCGGGTTTTCCTTTTTGCCCTATTGTTCATTTTTGGTCTAAAATTGTGAGGCGAGGCAGTTCAGAATTTCAATATTAACATAAAAATGTGATGTGTTCGCAATTAATTAAAAATAATTCTTATGAACAGAAGCATTAACGCGGATTTAACAACTGAAAATATTTCGAATATTCGAATTTAATTTGAAGAAATTAGTTGGACCAATTCATTCAAAAACGCTCGGTTGGCAATAAATTAAAAATAATATCGAGGATAACAAGATTTCTCGAGCGAAAATATAAACTATGAAAGCAGAAAATAATGATATTCGATTAAAACGTCAATGTTCAAAGAACATGCAAGGGGGCAATCTCTATAATTTTTTTTGTGAATAGAAATCGATATTCTGAATGTTCATCCAAAATTTTGTGGCCATAGTTCAACAGAACCATCGATAGTTCAATTGGATTATTGAAAAGAAAAATCTTTATATTTCCATAACAGGATATCCGATTCGAATAAATTTTTTCTGTGAATAAAGATTGATATACTGAATCTTCATGCAAAATTTTGTGGCCATAGTGTTAACAGAACCATAGAAAATTCAATTTGAATATTGAAAGAAGAATCATTATATTTCCATAACAGAATATCCGATTCGAGTGAAATTTATTTTGATAATGAAAATTACTATACTGAATGTTCATGCAAAATTTCAAGAGGATTGCATCATCAGGACCACAGAATTTAATTTTTGTAATTATTTTGTTTTTACATATTTAATTTGCGAATAATTTTCAGAATATAATTCCGATTGTGCTGAGATTCTGCATTTATATATTTGGTATCAATCTCAAATCCCATATAAAATTTTGAGATAATAGTCTTATTGCTCCACCAATGAACGAGAGCTCAAAAGCTCCTTCTCAGAGCTTTTCCTAAATTTTTATCTTAGGTCATAAGCATTTGATATTTCAATGGTGGTTCGAATGAAATATTATTCGAATATTTTTGCTATCTGACACAAAGAAAAGGCTTTCCTGATTTGTGTTGCTTTCCAGCCAGGTTCTACGAGAACAAGAAATCTATCTACACAAAGTGTAACCTTTTATATTCTAGCTATATACACATAATGAAACAAACAAATTCACGCCCCTCTTCGAAAATCCTCTAATGAGTTCGAAACTTCTCAGACGCGCATAAATTATTCCTTTTGTTCTGAGGCAATGCAATTTTATTCCTCTACATGAAACGAATGCGTTCAATGTTTCTTCGTAAATTCTAAAAACGAGTAGGTCGTAAAACTTAATACAAGAGTATTTCCTATTTTATGCTTTTCTTCTTATGGAGATTCATGAGGAAATACGTAGTTTATATGTAAATGGTAGAATTGAGTTTCGCAAAACTTCGAATATTCAGCAAAATAATACATTTGTGGAAAGACAAGGAAAACAGATTTTGGATTGATTGAAGAACATAAATCTGAAATGGGTTTTGGTCGAAATTATTTTGTTCTTATTTTCATGGAATAAAAACAATTTGAATCGTGAAGAAATTTAATTTCTGATATTTGTTTCAGCGATTACAGAATGAAAACTCCCAAAATATTTAAACATTGTTATTTTACACCAGCTATATAGCATGCATAATCCAAATTATTAGGAAAGAAGTTATTTCCATGTTTTAGGGGGACAGTATTTTTAGAAGATTACAAAACACGCTTCCTTTCAATGATTTGTATTAAATCCACGTATTATAAAGAAAACATTATGCCCTAACAAACTCCATCAAAGTAATTTGAATTCATGAATTCTCATCGGGAAAAAAGCCCAAATTGAAAAAACTTCCTCCTAATTAAGTTATCGCAGTATAAACAGTCCAGAATACAAATTCAGGTGATTGATTCACAACATTAAAGACCTTAAACATCCCTATTTGTCTTCGTATATTCTTGATGAAACTCTGGGAATTTTCAAACATCCTTTCATGTTCAGGGCAAGATTAATCTCCTTTTCAACTCCAGGTGTCGTTGTTCTTTTCACAACCGTGAAGGTTTCTGAAAAATGAGCTATACAACTCACTCCTCCGTGAAAAGGACCAAACGCTTTTAGGGTTTGCTATTCAATCAGAACGTAATGAGAACAAATCTTCAGTCGATTTATTCTTTTTTACTCAACTCAACGGGGAAAATGGTTTTGAAAGGAATAACTAGTTTGAGTTTTTTCACTTATAGGTAAACAGAATTGTCGATTCTGAAGCCATCAAAACTCACATTTTTTTCACTTTACACAATATACCAAAATAAGGAACTGTTTGGCAGGTATTCTGAGAAACGGAATGATGTGACCTAATTTTTTCGCTAAACAGGTTACGGGTAATATGAGAATATGAATCGAGGGAGAAGGAAATAATAATAATTTAAATCGTGGTGAAAATACGAAATAAATAAATGAAAATGAAATGAGAAGATTATAATACACCTCAACATTAGATATAAGACGTTACCGGCGTTCTTAAGAGAAGAAGAATCGCTCTGTGTATGGCATTAGGCGAATATTCAGTTGTGTTCAGACTAACACCTAACTAACTCAAGCTGAAGGCGACCATTATATTTATTATCATTGTTGTGATTTGATTATACTAAGTATGTCGTTGTGTTTGCTCAAGAGGGAAGTCTTGATACCCTTTGAAGCCATTAAAATGTGTTATTATACAGGGTGTTCCATCTCAGACGAGTGATTGGAATTTTTTTCTTAAACACGTCGAACGATTTTGTTTCAGGAACATCTCTTGACGTATATTTCGAGCAACCTCATAAGAAGGGGTACTTCGAGCCAAAATTGAAAAGAAAAGAGCGGTTGAGTGGTACTTCGTTTGAAAGGTCTTGGAACCCTTCTTACAACGGTGTATGAGGAACGTTATTTTGATGAACCATTTTCGGCAAAAATCAATTTTTTAGCTCGAATGAGCTACCTTGAATATATCGGTTATCTTAAAATAATTCAATGTAATTTTTTTCCAATCAATGAGAAAACTTCTCGTCAGAAAATTTTCTCTGTTGCCTTCATTTTTTGTTCTTGCAATGTGCATCTGGCCATAATATGTTTTTTTGATAATTATAAATCAATCTGATGAGTTACAACTTAGCTGAATTTTGAAAATAATTATGGTGTACCAGGTTTTTCACTATAATTTGACCCCCCCTTTAACTTTGTTACTAAAGGAGATACAAAAAAATGTTTCGTATAAAAGTTTCACGAAATCAACTGAGGTTTTTTGATATGAGTCCAGAAACTGAAATATATACAGGGTGGCCAGCATTTTGATGGCAACTTCATTTTTTCAAATGGAACACCCTGTATATTTTTCCATGTTTGGCTAGCTATTTTTCCCCTGATTTCGAATATGTAACATATGTTGGTTTATCTCTTTCATTCTGAGAACCACAGAGTTTCAAATTTTAAGAACCACCTGGCAAGATCTGTTATCATTTTACAAGTGGCAGAGTGCGTTTACTGAAAATGCTCATTTTTGGAGATAAAATAACGTCAATGAGAAGATATACAGGGTGAACAATATTGAATGCAACTATATTTTTTCAAATGATACACCCTGTCCTGTAAATTCTTTTTTTTTTTTGATAGGCTGTTACCTCCTGATCTCGAATATAAATGTGTATGTGGATGTGTCTCTTCAATTTTCAGAGTTTCAAAGTTTTGAAATGATGACACCGAATAAGAAAATATGTGAAATAACTACGAAATTCTTTATATCCAAACAATCTACTCAAAAGTATCATTTTAGAATGAATACTTAACAATTACTTAACCAATGAAAAATGATAAACTATGGTAGTATGGTAAGAATAACCTCAACTAAAGAAATTGCTCAAAATGACCACCTTCATTCAATACACATAGTTCATATAGTTGTCTCAAGTTGTTAAGACTATTTTTGATAGCATTATTATGGCTCTGAATCAAGTCAGAAATTAAAGCTTCAAAATTTGTTTCTAATATTTACATACAATATTATCATTATTCTTCGTGCATTGACGGGATTAGTTCCGAATTATGGGTTTAATTTTGGTTGATTTTATATCATTAATATTATTCTCCGCTTTCATTGATTGTCATTATAACTGAAGTAAATTTTTTCCTTCAGGAACGGCTATAAAAATGTGGCCAACGGTGTTAAATCGGGACTATTTGGTGGCCATAAAATAAGTGCGGCATTACCAATCCAAAGATCAAATTGGCCACTTAAATATTCACGAACTTCCAAAACGCTATGCCAGATGGTTATCTATTGAAATTTGAAACTCTGTGGTGATCAGAATAAGAAAGATAGACCAACATATGTTACATATTCGAAATTAGGGGAAAAAGAACTAACCAAATATGGAAAAATATACAGGGTGTTCCATTTGAAAAAATGAAGTTGCCATCAATATGTTGGTCACCCTGTATATATTTCAGTTTCTGAGCTCATATAAAAAAACCTCAGTTGATTTCGTGAAAATTTTATACGAAACTTTTTTTTGTATCTCCTTCAGTAACAAAGTTAAAGGGGGGGTCAGATTATAGTGAAAAACCCGGTACACATTGCAAGAACGTGTTGAGCTGGTTAGCATGTATTACCAAAATCAAATATTCTTAAGATACCAAAGTATTCCAGGTGGCTCATTTGAACTAAAAAAATTGAGTAGTATCAAGTCTACGGAAGCATATAAGTTCATATTCTGTCAAATGTATGTCTGGTGCAAAATGAGAATGTATAGTCAATTTGAAATATTCCACTATGTATATTAAAATTTTAGGTTATGTTGTTTATTTTCTTGTCGGATTGATACGAAATGTTGTCAATATATCAAAGAGTTCTTGGAAGCTCGTCGGACGACGCCGGGTTCATTCGGCAACGTTGACTTTATTTTACGTTATGACAGCGAATACTGATGCCAACCTCAGATAAATAAACGAACGCCCACTATGCGCTCAAACTTTCGTGAACGGACTACATATATTTATATCAGGAATTTATACTCGATTCAAATAGAGGTCGACGAAAAAATCTGATAATAAACTGGTTCATTATTCTAGGGATTATTAAACTCGTTAGTTTAACAACTATTGCGTTCCATTTTCCAACGTGACCCAGTGCTCGAACACTGATACTAGGTCACCGTTCTCAGAGTATTTTCTCATCAATTTCTTTGTACACTTTTTTTAAACCCAATTAAAAACAACTATGCCGAACTTCATGAAACTCTTCAACTATTTTCACCTCTGCCGTACTTCGCAAACCCTTTCCCCCGCCTGATATGTAAATTCCTTCGGGATCTCATTACATAATCCAGACCGAAAACAAAACAGCCATGAATTAAAACCCGATCTCTAGCGTCCCTAGATACATCCTGCAGATGAGCGTGGCCCATTAATCACAACGCCAGAATTACGTGTCACAAAGGATAAGGAGAACCGATTGCCGCTCTATCTCCTAGTTGAAGTTACAGGAACCGAACTGGTAATTTCTGGATCGTATATTATTCCATTAACAGGATGGATATACACTTTTTTCGATCAGCGTAAATAAGCGTTGTTTAATCGATTTTGCATGGGATATATCAGTTACCGGTTGAGACTGACGATATGCAAGGATGAAACACTTATGAATCGGAATTATTTTCTTGGAATTTATGGTGGTATTCTGCATTTCATCTGTAAGTTACGATATTTTAGCGTACGATTGATTTGTAACTGGCCGTCTTACAGATTCGTGAATAATGCAATTCTGGAATGGTTCCTGTAACTTTCTTATTTACAGTGTCACTTTTGAACTACTCATCGAAAAACATAACCTTTAATCGTAAGATTTGATCATGGAACTTTACGTAGGTATTATGAGTAAATGGTTTTTTTTTTAATTTTGAAAATACATTTATCTTAATGTAGTTTGCGTTTGTTTCTTTCATCTAAAAAATTGAAAACAGGAAAGAAAAAAATTTCGTGGTTAAAATTGCTGTAGAGCATTTATAGTACACTGGTTCCTCAATCTGAACATGTTCACAAACTGGGCATTCGGCATTTCTTCAATCTGAACATTTTCTGAGCATCCGGCATTTCAAATGGATTCATTTGATCACGCAACCTTTTCCTTTCCATTCTCATTGAGCTCCTACTTTAAAAAATAATGATTTTCAGGTCATATATATTATTGAACAATGTTTTACCTGTTATGATTTTTTTCCGATATCAATCCAATAAACAAAGCCATATTATTTTTATTCGTCCTGAATTTCTAATATTAGAACGTTGGTGTTTGTCCTGAAATAAACAAACCATTCAACGTAACCTCACAATATGTCATTCGATAATGCCGATCACCCGTCGAGTACTCGTAAATATTAAACGATTTCTGTAAGCTACAGGTCCCTTAAAAAGGTTCAGAATTGCAATTTTCCTGTAAGCTTATGAAAAGTTACAGATTGGCTTACAGATGAAAGCAGTATACCACCATTATTGGTGCAAGATACAGAAAATAAATTTCCATACTATTTTTCTACCTAATCTCCTCTCGCTTTGATGAGAATCCATCCATATGGTTTACCGATGGATTTAAATCACTGGCATTGGACCTTAACTGAGGATCTTTGAAGCCCTAGGAAGTGAACTCTCCATTTTACAGACGGAGATAACGGCTGTCTGTGTCTATACAGGGTGTTACATAATAGTATTTCACACCTTAAGGGAATGAATCTACGTATAATTTCAAGAAAAAAAGTCCATATAAACATTGGTCCGCGAATGCTTCATTACGGAGCTACAGGGTGTTGAAATTTCCAAAAAAAAAATGATTTTTTCTTTATAACCTCTGCAGTGAATGATTTTTGGGGCATGTGCTCGAAATTTCTCGAGGCGGTCCTCCAGTATGTAGTCGGCGGCCGGAATCGGGTTCGTGATTTGCGATTTTCATGAAATTCCTGGATGAAGGTAGGACGACGAGGATTTCATTGAAAAATTCCCAATTAAAACAAGATTATGACAAAAACACGACTCTAACAAATGTTTCATGGTTGACCATACCCAAAAATAACCAGGGACAGCGCCAGAGATTTTACCGCCCCGGCGAAAGTAAATTCAGAATAAATTGAATATAAATTACTCTGATTTGTAGCTCCTCAAATTTGCCGCCCCATCAGATTGATTGCTCTGCCGGCGACCGTACATAGGTAAAACAAAAGCTTTGCAATAGTTTGTACAGGTAAGCGGTATGCAGCAAGGGTAATAAAAATAACTTCCGAGAACTTATTACTGGAAATTTTTCGATGTTGTCGTAGGCTAACCTAGCCATATAACAAATTCAGAATAATGTATCACAAAGGATAAGAAGCGTACACCGCTCTATCTAGTTGAAGTTACAGGAACAGAACTGGCAATTTCTGGATCGTATATTATTCCATCAACGGGATGGATATACACTCTTTTTCGATTGGCTGATCGCAAATAAGACCGAGCGTTACTTCATCAATGTTGCACAGGATATAACGGTTACCGGTGGTAGCATACTGAAGAATAGCTCGCGTATTTCGATGGGCACTTTGAAGGATAATCGAAATTTAATGATATAACTTATGAGTTTCGATATCTCAGGGACTTTTTGGAACAGAGACAGCTGCATTCTCCTTATGTCGTTACACACATCACAGTTTCTGATTTTGGAGGCATAGACCCAAGGCAGTCTGGAACCGTAACATACAATTTGGCAGTTTACTTGTGAGAATTGAATCTTACTAGTGCCATCTCTGATCAATCCTTGCGAATACTTCACTCCATAGTGCTGAAGACTCAGACAAAAACATGAAATTCATCCATTAGCCAATAGACGGATGAATAACCGCTATTGTTCATTGATTTCAACCAACTAATGAAATGTAAAAATGAAAAAGGTTACACGGCAACTACCTGAAACGGATAGCCTCGAGATGGCGCTAATAAAATTCAATTCTTACTAGTTAACTGCCAAATCGTGTAATACGATTCTAGAGTACCTTGGGTAATTCAGAACTCTCTCTGCACTGATGATGCCAAAAGCCAGAAATAGTTGTCTGCATATTTTCTGGGAGACAAGTTTGTTGATTTAATCGATGAATATTATACTCTATTCGATTAATCTTATGCACGAATTCTTGGCAGTTGCCGTGAATGGGAATGAATCTTCGGTAAAAAGGTCATATTCGGTCAGTTTCAAATTTGATGGTCATTTGCTTTTAATTCTTGACGAGCTGTATTTTATGAATACGTAGGCCAATATTCCGAATATAAATACTGAATATTTTCAGTATTTTTCATCTCATTCGAAAATTATTCAAAATAAATAATTAGTGTAAAGGGAGACTGCCATTCATTTTTTATTTCGAATCGAATGCTGTATAATAAATATGGGGTTGCCATTTGAAAATCTCGAAATATTTCAATTTCAAGTTCCACATTTTCGGTGTAATAACTTCGAAAACCTTACTTTGTATCAAAATACTGAATGTACCACATAAATGCATGGATTCTCTACTATGAGACTGCTGACTTTGATTCCGTTCGCATAAAAAATAATCGAGATATTCCTTTTTTAAACTGGCGATGCAGATGTAAAAAGTTTCAGTAATTTGTGCATAACTTGGCAACAGTGCATAGCAGAGAATTTTTTTTAAGTGAGTTCGAATTTGGTATTGAATCGATACGTATATGAAAATATAGGCAGTTCCATTTGAAATAAGGAAGTAGATATGTGTTTGCGATAGACTTGAAAATATTTTAGGCCCTCAAGGCTCCACCTAAAATTTCAGAACGAAATATTGACTATAATATAGTTCTCCTAAAACGTCTAAAGGGCCAACTTAAAAGGAAAACCCTGTATGTTCATCTATTTATTGCTTTGATAAAATAAGATCTACAAGCGATCTAAAATGAAAACGTTGCCCTCTAATATATCTGAAATTTCAAACATCGTTTTGTTATAAGTATCACTGTCAGAAATGATTGTTGGTTGTTCCACAAATCGTAATCTAGAATTGTTTTCAGTTCACCCCTCTAAACGCAAATCTCATTAACCTATTCAAGGGTTCCATAAATTTCTACCAGACCGCGTGTTGTTGTTGCTTAGTTCAGTGGTTCAATCTCGATTCCTGATGTCTTCAATAAATATTCCCCTAATGTCTTTTTCGTCTGGTATAAATAACTCCGAGAGTTGCTTGGAACGTACGGTCTGGAGGAGAACTAGCCTGGTAATCAGATGGAATGGCACGGTTAACGATAATAGGAGACAGTTGAAGGATTAGTCATTCCATTTAAGTGCTCTTTTGTTTTGAGTTGTTGCGGCTTTTACTTGATCGAAATCTGGTATATTATGAATGAAATCGATATAAATAAAAATATAGGCGTTAGTGAACAACGAATAACGAAAAATCGTTTTAACTAACCCTCTAACATGCAAGCAATGTTTTTCGTGAATTTTTTCCCAGATTTAATTGGTGATGAGTTGGTAATTTCTCCAACTTCTACGCTAATGGAATTAGAATTGTTTTTGAGACGCATATGTGAATCGGAAATATTTTCTACACAAAAAAAGGTGTTCCTGGTCATACGCTAATCATGAAAAACATGGTTGATCTATATCGATTGAAACATATTCTGGGAGGATTCTGCATTTCTAAAAAACTTTATAGGTTTTCACTCTGAAATAACTAAAAAAATTTAATTAAGATGAAGTACTCCTGCGAGAATCTTTGCACTTATTTGTCAGGAGCAAATTAGTTTTGAAAAAATTGTTGCTTAAAAGTGAAACTGAAAAAGGAAATAAATGAAAAGGAAAATGTAACGTTTCGGCGTTTATATCAGACACCTTATTCAGACAAACTTGTAAAATCTTCAGAATTGTGTGTTTTTCATTTGCAGTTTAATTGACATTGAAAGTTGTCATCACATAGAGATGTTGATTCATTTAATTTTGAAATTTCCTGATGTCATTTCTTTCTGCAATAAATAAATCCAAATACGATCTATTCCAACATAACTTTGGCCAAATTATCTACTCCATCTAACAAAATACATGTGGATTCCTTAATTTTCCTTTTATAATTATCAGGTTCCGTCATTAGGATCTTTGTGTTGTTCCAGTTCATCATATGATCTCCGCTATTTGAACAAACACGATCAGCGATTTGTGATCTTGTAATGTCGAAACGTTACATTGTCCTTTTCATTTATTTCCTTTTTCAGTTTTACTGTTAGGCAACAATTTTCAAGACCAATTTGCTCCTGACAAATAAGTGCAAACATTCTCGCAGGAGCACTTCATCTTAATTAAATTTTTTCAATTATTTCTGTTTCAGAGACTGGGAGTGAAAACCTATAAAGTTTTTTAGAAATGGTTGATCTAGTAAAGAAGTTTTTTCAGAATCTGAAGTTCATTGGGGCTCTGGAACTGAAGGACGAGCTGTGGTGTAGCAGTTACAGTTCTGATGGGGGGCCAAAAGGTAGCAGTGTAACGTAACTACAAACAATCTTTCAAAACTTTCACTAACTTTCACTTAATAAGACTGGAGAAAAAATCAGCAAAAAACAATGATTGTTCTGATTAGAAAATGCTCACTAATACTGTGAAATGTTGTTTGAAATACTTTCATTTGAGTAAAATATATCTCAAAAGAATATTTATAATATTGATGCCAATATTGTTAGGTAAGTCATCTCACAATCTGTATCACCAATGATTTCCACACCGTTTTCTCTTGAATCATCGCAGGAAAAAGCGTGACCCCTTTGCGCTTTTCAATTACGAACCGTCTGTTCGTTTTCCACTCACACGTTGAAAGTTGGACATTTATTAGCTGTAGAAACAATTCATCAATCAAGCCTTTCTTTCTGTTATCGCTGTTTTCGTTCATTCGACGCCCCTGTACATCTATTGATGGGTTGTGAGGAGTGATGAATTGCTAACAAAACCTTGTTACGAAAAAAAATAACGGGGAAAACTTCCGAATTGAAACTTTTAATCGAAACCGTAACGAATTCAACAACAAGAATTAGCGGAAAATGATAAATGGGCATCAAGAAAATATATGAAGCGATATCCATTTTATAGTGTCTGAGTCTTTATAAAGGGTTTTCCAATAAGAGGTGTTATTTTGAATAGCCCGCTATTTCGGTAGATGTCACGTTTGAAGACGTCATTTTTTGACATTTGACAAGTAGAAACTACGCCATTAATAGAAATGGAACGAAACACGCTTCCAGAACGCATTGAAATTATTAAAATTCACTATAAACATGGTGAAAAGTTGGCAGAAACGGTTTGTAAAACTCGAACATTTTTGGGTTGTCGTGAAGCACCTTGTCGAACCACAATAAAGAAATTGGTGGAAAAATTCGAGCTGTTGGAACAAGTTAGTGATGTGAAGAAAAAACCCGTGCACGTCGCTCAAGAACAGCCGAGAAAGTGTTGAAGAAAACCCAGGTTGGTCCTCGTCGTTCTTGGGAATTAGGCATTCCACAAACGTCACTACACCCTATTTTGCATAAAGATTTGGGTCTTAAGGCTTATGAAGTTCAGTTAACACAAGAACTCAAGCCGGCCGATCATCAACAACGTCGTGCCTTTGCTGATTGGGTCGTTGGAATGCATGAAAATGATCCGGAATTCCATCGAAAAATCATCTTGAGTGATGAGGCCCATTTCCACCTCGGTGGCTTCGTCAACAAGCAAAATTGTCGCATCTGGGGCTCGGAAATCTCGAAAGTTATTGTTGAAAAGCCTCTCTATCCTTAACGTGTGACTGTTTGGTGCGGTTTATGGTTCGGCGGTGTCATTGGACCTTTCTTTTTCGAAAATGAGGCTGGATCAACAGTTACGGTGAATCGAGAGATGATTAATGATTTTTCATGGCCGAAATTGGAAAGTATTGATCTGGGGGTCGATTCTTGAATTATGTCGTGTTCGCGAATCGACGAATGTCGACCAACTTAGCAGGGAAGTTGGTCGACAATTGTCGAATCGCGAACACGACATTATTCAAGAATCACCCCCCTGGACAACGTTTACTTTCAACAAGACGGCGCTACGTACCACACAAGCAACGAAACCATTGATATTTTGCGGGAAAAGTTTCCGGACCGTGTTATCTCTCGAAACGTGAAAGAGAAGGTCTACGCCAATAACCCAGCGTCGATTCAAGACCTCAAATATGGAATTCGTGAGGCTATTGATAACATAGGACAGCCACATTGCGATTTGGTCATGAAAAATTTCTTTAAAAAGATATGGTTCTGTAAGAGTGGTCATGGTGGTCATTTGCCTGATGTTATTTTTCACTATTAAAGGCATAGCTTCTTCTTCATAATGGAATAAACATCCGATCATTTATATTGAAAAATGGCATTTTTCTCTGAATATCAAAATAACACCTCTTATTGGAAAACCCTTTAGAAAGCAGCAGCGATAATGTTATTCTACACGGTTCACGAAATATTTTGTACGCAACACACCCGAATATTGGTTTTTTGGACCTCACAGCATTTTGTCTAGTCTTACAAAAAAAATCCTATTTTTCAGACTTGTTACGTAAATCACTATTTTCTCAAAGAAAAAGCTTTTCATTGAAACCTCAGAATTAGCTTGTTCTATTCAATTTCAAACTCGACACGCTCTTATTGAAAACACCATTACATTTCATCAGAATTTCCTCGCCATCCCGACTCTTTTCACGATAAGCCAAGTTCAAACTTCGCCTTTCCTTTAAGGCTGAAGGAACTCAACATGATCTATAGTCCTTTAACAAATTCACTCCAATTCTGAGCTACTCAGCAGTTAAGCGGGTCCATAAAGCCCTACCTTTATGAATAAATTAGGCAAAATGAACGTCTCACGTTACCTCTTCGAGCTTGAACGAGTATCTCTGCCGATTTTATCTGCGGGCTTTTCTCTGAATTTTCCATCTGTAAGAGTCGAGCTTTGAAGGGCGAGAAAAGTGTTGTTGGTTGTTGAACTGCCTTTCTGATGCTGTTTCATGGGTTAGTGACGGTTAGGGAACTTGATTCAATGTTGGTTTTGTTGAGTTTGGAACGTTTTTACGAAAGATTTTCACTTAAATTATTCTCGGGCTGTGAGTGCTTGATGCTACTGTGAAGTTTAATTGGTAGCACTTGAGTTAAAGAGAGAAATAAAGAAAGTTTGATTCAATGGAAGAAAGCTTTTCAATTCAAATATTTCTGCTGATGCTTAAGGAAAATCACAAAGATGAGACATCCTAATAATCTCTTGCAGAACCTTTCTAATCAACTTTTGTATGAGACAACTGGAGTTGAGCCCTTATTGAAGAGACTAGAAAAACTTAGCCAGAAATTCATCGGGAAAAAGATAAACAGGACTATTATGGAACCACTAATTCACCACTATGAATCACAGAATGCACCAAGAGCTAAATTACCAACATTACCACTGTACGAACATCTACTGTCTCTAGAATAACATCTGTATAAAACTTCTATACTCTATTCTTTTAACAAATTTATGTATCATGTATATGACAGGAAGACCTCAGTCGATAGCCGTTTGATTTGTTTCAATAAAGTTAATTTCTCTTTCTCTCTCGCTCTCTAGTTTTGCTAATACTTCGAATAAAATCTTACATACAATCACTAGACGAGGAGACAGAGGTTTGTATTGCGAATTTTTCTCTTTGCCCCTGTATCATCGTATGATGATTAAAACAGAAATCTGTAATATAGACATGTCCAATACATATCAACGTCATAGAAGATTGTCATAGAGAGTTTTAAGATCCAAACCTCAGCATTACGAGTGAGAATATTGATTCTTTCGAAAATCTTCTAGTGATACGATGCTGATGAAATTCAAAACCAATCATTAGGGTGGCCGGACGATTGACGTCAATGAAAAAAAACAGGTTCCTCATGTCATGGGGTATTCGAATCCCCCCATGTATGTTATCCGATTTTTCACGGTTTCCGAGTTATGATTTTTTTTATGAAATCTGAGAATTTTCAACTTGAACATCTTCAAAAATTTTTTTAAAGAAAAGTAAAAGACTTTTCTGATATTTTTTTGTTGTAAATAGATCGCCATGAATTGTACTTTTATACATAAATTAACTAGCATCGTAACTTTGATAAAAATGATGGAAATGTTGGTCTCAAGTGAGAAAGTTACGTATTTTGGATCATGATCTAAATTTTCAAATTTGAATTAAAAATGTAAACAGGTTACTTCATGGTTTCTTAGTAGGCTTAAAAACTGCGCTCAACACTCAGCTTTCAGAATCATTAATAAAAAATGGTACTCAACGGTCTACTTTTGATAGAATTAGCCTTCAAAGTCAGCGAGGTGGAAAAAATCAAAGAACTAGACGATTACTCAAAATTTATTTTTTGCCATTTTAAGATTCCCACTACAAAAATACTCGTATTCGGTAGTGGGAACAGATGTTTATCAAGTATGCTGCGTAACATCTGTTACTTGTAGTCTGGTATAGTCGTTACTTTTGGAACTGGCATTTTTACTGCTACACGCGTTTGAAGTTTTTGCTCGTTTAGTGACTGTTTCGCATTTTGATTTGGACTTTGTTTTCTTTGAAGTGTTAGAAGATGACTTACACGTTAAAGTCAGTATGCTGAAATGCATTATTTTTACGGACTTGCACGAGGGAGCGGCCTTGAAGCAGCGCGACTATATCGTGAACATCTTCAACGTCGTGGTGGGCCGCAACCTGAACATTATCCAGACCATCGTGTTTTTATCAACACTCACCAAATCTTAATGGCAGGCCGCATTCCTGGTCAACGTAGTGGTCGTGAAGGACTCTCTACAGTTGATCCGGATCGCAGGGAAAGGGTGCTCGAAGAGGTTCAGCGTAATCCATCAACCAGCACGAGAAGATTTGCTCATGCTCTGGACATCCCAAGAACATCTATACAAGAGATACTGCACGAAGAAGGATATCATGCATTTCACATTCAACGAGTCCAAGCTTTACTGCCCGCAGACCACCAATTGCGCGAACCATGATAAAAAAAGAAAGAGAAGATCCTGGCTATTTTAATAAAATTTTGTGGACAGATGAGTCACGATTTGAGCGATGTGGAGTCTTTAATATTCACAACTACCACACGTGGACGATTGAAAATCCTCATGAAGTGAGAGCATCAAAATTCCAACATCGTTTTAGTGTTAACATGTGGTCTGGTGTCCTCAATGGCGAACTAATTGGTCCATTTGAATTGCCGTCCAGACTTGATAGAAATGCAAAAGTTTCCTCGAGAATGAACTTCTTTTGCTCCTGGAAGATGTGAGTCTTCAGCTTCGTCGAACTTTTGTATTCCAAAACGACGGCGCCCCGTGTCACTACGCAACGCAAGTCCGTAATCACTTAAATGAACGATACCCTAACAGATGGATCGGACGAAGCGGACCTATCAAGTGGCCCCCACGCTCACCTGACCTTAATCCCATCGAAATTTTCGTTTGGGGTTATTTCAAAGAAATCGTTTACGCCCGAGAATGTTCTAATGAAGACGAACTGCGACTGAAAGAAAATTTTTTGCGAAGGTGTAGAATGTGTATTGAGGCTGGAGGTGGCCACTTTGAAAACCTATTGTAAATTTTATAAATAAATTTCTTTTTATCTACATTATTTGCCAAACCTTTTTCTTTTTCTTATCTAAAACTTTTCTTATAAAGCTAATTTTAATTAATTTTCAGCATTTTCTATCATAGCTGGATCAGAAAAATCTCAAAATGGCAAAAAATAAATTTTGAGTAAACTTCTAGTTCTTTGATTTTTTCCACCTCGCTGACTTTGAAGGCTAATTCTAGCAAAAGTAGACTGTTGAGTACCATTTTTTATTAATGATTCTGAAAGCTGAGTGTTGAGCGCAGTTTTTAAGCCTACTAAGAAACCATGAAGTAACCTGTTTACATTTTTAATTCAAATTTGAAAATTTAGATCATGATCCAAAATACGTAACTTTCTCACTTGAGACCAACATTTCCATAATTTTTATCAAAGTTACGATGCTGGTTATTTTATGTATAAAAGTACAATTCATGGCGATCTATTTACAACAAAAAAATCTTAAAATCTTTTACTTTTCTTTAAAAAAATTTTCGAAGATGTTCAAGTTGAAAATTCTCAGATTTCATAAAAAAAATCATAACTCGGAAACCGTGAAAAATCGGATAACATACATGGGGTTGATTCGAATACCCCATCACATGAGGAACCTGTTTTTTTTATTGACGTCAATCGTCCGGCCACCCTGTATATTGAAAAATCAATTAGACGAAGTTTGAGTGAGAGTAACTCCGGAATCCATCAACCGATTATGCCTGTTTATAGGAGCATACAAACATGTAGTTGTCAGTAACTCGTTCCGTTCGGAAGTTAAAGTAAGCAGAATTTTTTCGGCTCACCAAGCACAAAAGGAATATATTTTTTAATATTTCGTAATTAATAGCACGTTCGTCACGAAATTCTGCAGCAATTCGTGCGTCATTATTCTCCTTCAAAATACCAAACTTTGTGCTTTCGGAAATATCAGAACCCTTAATTAATCCGTTCGAGAGTTATAGTGTTCACGGTCAGTAGAATTTTTATTGACCACGGGTTCTTCATCAGTGAGTCCAGCCGAGTCGTTTGAGGCTACTTCTGGCCCAAAATTCGAAGAGCACAGACATTTGGGCTTCCCTAGGAAGTTTTAATCATTTCTCAGAGGAGAAATTTAGAACTATCCATATCGAAACAAAAATTTCCTGAAATGGGGACATTAAGCTTCGATTAGGTTAAGTGACTTATGCACTGTCACCTATTTTGCCCCTTTCACCTAATTGGGGTATTTTCTTGATCAAGCCTTTCAGTTCATGAACCTCAGCAACTGAAAAAGGTTCAAGAATGTAACCTCGGACGGAACATAAGATTAGAAGGTGCTTTCAAGTTTGATTCTTATCCTCAAAAAACTACACACATCAGTGCCTACAAGCTTCAGTCTTACAAGGTAACTCTAAGGCCACAGTGTTTCATGAGGAACTTCGGCCTTCTTGTTTCCATTGATTCTAGAATATCCAGGACTCCAAATTAAGAAGACTCTGTTAATCTGCCTTGTTAATATAAGTGGTCCAGGCACCCATCAAAGATGTGGATGAAGATACCCACTTGAGAAATTTGCAACGTTTTTCAACTGACACTACTCAATATTAATAAAATTACCTAAATTTAAGATATAGCACTTCCTCATTATTACGAACTATTTTATCCATATCGATTGAAATATATTCTGGGAGGATTCTGCATTTCTGAAGAACTTTATAAGTTTTCACTCCCAGGCTCTGAACCAGAAATAATTAAAAAAATTTTATTTAAGATGAAGTGCTCCTGCGAAAATCTTTGCACTTATTTGTCAGGAGCAAATTGGTCTTGAAAAAATTGTTGCCTAACAGTAAAACTAAAAAAGGAAATAAATGAAAAGGACAATAACGTTTCGGTGTCTAAATCAGACAACTTCTTCAGACAAACTTGTAAAATCTTCAGAATTGTGTGTTTTTCATTTGTTGTCTAATTGACATTGAAAGTTGTCAACACATAGAGATGTTGATTCATTTAATTTTGAAATTTCCTGATGTCATTTCTTTCTTCAATAAATCAATCCAAATACGATCTATTCCAACAGAACAATTGGCCAAATTATCTACTTCATCTAACAAAATACATGTGGATTCCTCAATGACGGAACCTGATAAATAATATAAATATATAATATAATAAAATAAAAATTATAAAAAAGAAAATTAAGGAATCCACATGTATTTTGTTAGATGAAGTAGATAATTTGGCCAATTGTTCTGTTCGAAAAGATCGTATTCGTATTGATTTATTGAAGAAAGAAATGACATCAGGAAATTTCAGAATTAAATAAATCAACATCTCTATGTGTTGACAACATTCAATGTCAATTAGACTGTAAATGAAAAAACACACAATTCTGAAGATTTTACAAGTTTGTCTGAAAAAGGTGTCTGATATAGACACCGAAACGTTACATTGTCCTTTTCATTTATTTTCTTTTTTAGTTTTACGGTTAGGCAACAATTTCTTCAAGACCAATTTGCTCCTGACAAATAAGTGCAAAGATTTTCGCAGGAGCACTTCATCTTAATTAAATTTTTTTAAATTATTTCTGTTTCAGATACTGGGAGTGAAAACCTATAAAGTATTTTAGAAATTCTTTATCCATCTTCAAACACCATCCCGGACTTCCTTTCGACCCCCGCTCCACGTGCCGCTTCAATGTATTCATAACAGATCGCCGCTCGCATATTTGTAAACGACGTCCATGATTGCGATTCGGTTGTAGCCCGAACGCTGCCGTAACCTCTTCCGTAAAGAGCCTACGATATCGCAAATCCTATTTTTTAAATAGCATCCGTGATTGCAAATTTCAACTATCCTAACCCCTTCTGTAAACGGTAGACGATATCGCATCATCCATCTAGCAAATAGCATCCGTGATTGCAAATTCTGAAAGTGCTATAAGTATGCGTGATGTGTTAATGAATAAAACAATTTCAATGGATTTTGGCACTTTTATTGCAAATTTAATTAACAAGATATGTATTCTAGGTAATAGGTTGTTATAAGAAGTAGGTATGTATGTACTTTGAATAAAAAATATTATTTAGCAATATTCCTTCCGCCTAGGGACTTATTGTCTTTAACGCATTTTTGTAAATCATGGGGTGCTAACCTCTGTTTCTGAGTTCCATTTTTCGGTTTTCTCCCTGATTGGAATCGCCTTCTCCCTGTAAATTTAGTTTTTCTGCGCATGATAGTAGTTGGTTGTACAGAAATATTCATGACCTTTCGAGAAGCGTTAATTAATCCTTTGGTGCTAGTACCCCTTAATTTAAAGGCGGTATGTAAACTACTCAAAAGGCTGGAGGAAATTTTCACATTCGTATTATAACTGTTCATAAAGACTTTTGCTCCTTCTTGAAAGTTTTCCGGGTCATCCCTCAATTTTTTTTCGATATCGGATGTAAATTTCGTTGCAAATATTTTCCACTCATTCATAAGAGCACTGGTATTTACTTCCTCTATAGGGTTGTCATTCGCACACACTTCAAAATCATTATCGCAATCTGTATCTCTTTCTTACAAATAATTTGAATTTTTTGTTAAACAGGTAGTGCTGGATTCCAGTTCTTTCACTAAAAGCAGTGGTTTTAACAACTGGTTAGGTTAGGAGGGTTCGTTCAATACTTAGCGTTTGGTTTGCGTTGTACTAACATCAATCTTACCGCTTTTGGCGCATTTTTCCAGACTGATTTTTAACGAACATTTTTGCGATCACGGGTGTTAGTTACCCAAGCTATTTGCCATATCGTCTGCTATTTACCAGAGATGTTCGGGCGAAAGCCGATTGGCGATCCTGGGTGTTGTATACAAATATGCTCGCCGCTCAGCCTCTGCCGAAAACGTCTAACTCAATAGCGAACTGCGTCAAAATGTTCCGAATCCGGCTTTCGAGTTCCGACATCAAAAGTAACGAACGAACGAGTTGGTGCCACTTTTTGCGCCCGACTTTAATGAATTCGAAATTAAATTAAAAGTAAGTAGGAGCGAAGAACACAGGGAGGAGGAGGCGATTAGGAGGGCGTACCTTGTCCGCCGCATCTGCAGCACAAAAGTTTGTTATCAGAGCAGCGTGTAGACGAAACGGGGCATATCTGCGGAGTTAATGAGGTCGTTGGAGTGTGGGTTGTTCATTACATGCAGCTGGGAATTCAGGAATAGCCCGTGTAACACTGATATTATGAAATGGGGCACTTGTACCTAGGGCCTAGGGTTATTTCAACTGTTTCTGGTGATTGTTATCACCTTGTCGAAGACGTTATTGTTAGACTAATTCTCTAGTGTAAGAGGATTCACACCTTCCCTTTGTAAGTTGAGGTTTAATGAACATTGAACTTGGCAGTCTAATGCGGCCCATACACAAGCTACTTTCTCGGCGTTTTGGCAGCTAGCGTCGCCGCAAGCGACCAAAACGCCCAAAAGTAGCCCGAAAAACGCCTGTGTATGTCCATCCGCTGCCACGCTGGCGAGTCGCCGAGCTGGACGCAACGCCGGACGCCAAGATCAAACGTGTTTGATTTTAGCGTCAAGATAGCCGGCGAAACGCTTGAAAAACGCTTGTGTGTGTGTGAGAGCGCCTAGAATGGCAGAGAATCATGCAAGAATTGCACATTCAGAAGAATTTATTACAAATTTTATAGAACTATTTGAAAAGAATAAGTATTGATGGGTGATTAAGAGCAAAGAATATTCGAACAGAACACTAAAGAATAAAGCCTACGAAGAATTGTTAGCTTTATGTAAACAATAAAACGATGAATGCGATATTGGTTTCGTAAAGAAAAAAATGAAAAGCATCCGAGACTCATTCCGTAAAGAATACAAAAAGTTACGACCTACTGGAAAGTCGGGTGCAAGTACGGAAGACTATTTTTTTGCCTGAGCGACATTTTAAATCTCTCTCGTCAGCGATCGGTGAGCTACTGAGACGCTTGTGTGTGGTCAAAATTGCACGAGCGTCTAGGACGTTCGCAAAACGCTAGCTGCCAAAACGCCGAAAAAGAAGCTTGTGTATGGGCCGCATATAAAGGCCAGAGGGATGTATATATATCGCACCTTCAAAAGTAAATCGTTACTGAACAAAAGTATCCAATTTTAGGGGAGGACAAAGAAACGAAGATAGATGGATCAATTAGGTGTATAACTTTCGAATCCGCGGAATGAAAAACTTATTTTGGGATCAATATGATGCTTTTCATTCATGTCATGGAGAGCAATAGAAACTTTTTTCGTATGTTAATTGAATAATTAATTTTGATAACTTTTGAATTTTATAGTAACACTTCACCACTAATTGTTTGTTCAATTTAAGAGATACGAATGAAATCGCATTGTAAAAAACTCACCTAAACAAATATATCAATAATCCAAAGAATTGAATCATGAATTGGCAATCGAACATTGAATTTGTTATTTTTTCGGGTGTTTTTCTTTCAAAATAGGCAATAAAAACATCTGGATTTACCGATAACGAATTGTATAAAATTATAAATGAATTTCGGTTATTTTTCGATTTTATAGTATACCAAGTTACAGAACAACTTCCAAAAACCGAGATCTATTGAAAAAATTAACATAAGCTCTAGTTTTAACAATATGGAGAACAAATCAATGTCAATTGTTTACCAATTACCAATTGATTCGAAATGTTGTTATAAAGAGATAATACACACGTCTGTGGAGTTATATCATTATCAATCAAAGTTTTAAAATTTCTGTGGCTAAACAAAATGTAACTGATTGCCAATTATAATAAGCGAAAAACATAATTTCCTTATGATGCAGCGAGGTTTAATTCGAATAAACACACTTTTCTCTTGAACTTTCAACACCACTCCTCAACATGAGCGGTGCAATTGGTATAGTTTCGGTTTTGCACTGGATATTCAAATCAGTTTTGTAACAACGCCATCTAGCTTGTTATGAGGAACTTCGACAAAAGAGTGAGCTTCTTTGATAGAATACGCCATTTATAAAGGAATGGCGATAACTCAATTTGAGAAGATTTTGGTTTACGGTTTACTTTAAGGGTGCGATATCATTTCAATTATCATTTTCGCGGAGCCATGCTGTCCTGAGCACAATGTTTTTTTCTCGACAACCTGATTACGTCACGAAAAAAGAATAATCGCTATGATTTTCTGAAGATCATATTTCTGGAATTATTTTTTTCTGGAAATCATTGAAAAATGCTCATTGTAATCAGGAATTTCAGTAAATTTTTGGCGGCATTTTGTCGAAGCTTCTGTGAGAAAAACTGTATCCCAAAAACGCGAGCCATATGTAGTTGGGTTAATGAGGTCACTAGAGTGTGAGTTGCTCATCACCTGCAGCTAGGAATTCAGAAACAGCCCTTGTAGCACGGATATTATGGAATTGTGCACTTGTACCTTAGAGCCTCGGGTTATTTCAACTGTTTCTGGCGATTGTTATCCGCTGGGAATTGCCTTGTCGTTATTATAAGACGGACTAATTGCCTAGTCTGAAATGTAAGAGGATTTACACCTTCTCTTTGTAAATTGAGGTTGAATAAACATTGAAGGTGGCAGTCTCAACGCCGGAGGAAGAAAATTTATTTCGATAATAATTTTGGTAACGACAGAAAATATATTCACGAAACATAGCAAAGGAGCACCTCAAGTTGAATAAAATTAAGTTTTGAAGAGTAACTATCATCAACTAGTTTGATGACAGCAAGTAATGGTCGAGAATTATCGCCCGACTTGATAACTAGATTTTTTTTGTATGAATTGAGGAAAAATTCTTCATTGGAATACATTTTTATTTTGCACAAGAAATACATTTGACATTCTATATGAATTCCTAGGTTCAGAACATAGATTTATAATACTAACTAGATGGCGAACCTGTCAAAAATTTTGAGGTAAACGGCGGCCATTTGCAGTTTGGGGTGAATTTGAGAGGTGTCATTTTTTCTATGAATTGAAATATTAGAATTACCAATATTCCTTTATTTATTTTATTTCAACGAAATCAAATGAAAGGATTACCAATATTGTTTAATAACTAATCACAAGAATCGAAAATATTTATAATTTTAATAGACCAAAATGCCGGAGTTCACAGAACACTAATATACAGGGTGAGTCTTTGACTTGTACATATATTTTAACCGTAGATTCCTGAGGTCAAAAGAAACACTTTTTTCCTCTACCATTTTTTCCGATTCGGCCTGGTTAAAAAGATACAGGCTGTTGAAAATCCATGAAAAGCATACATTTTTAGTAATATCTCGCAAACGATTCCTTCAAATGAAATGATTTTTGAAACATAGTTTTTCATGACTATGATTAATCTTTCCCGACTACAAAATTCCGAGTACTTCGATGTTGAAAGAAAAAAAAAATCTTAGAAATTCGAAAAATTGGGTACTTTGGCTGAATGCAACTCTGTCGAAAATATTCACAGAATTGAATTTTCCCTATGTGGTCACTTTGACAAATTTCAAGAATAATTCGAGAATTTGTTATCTGGAATGATGAATGGTAAGAGAACTAGCGGATTTTCTGAAAAATGGGGTTACAATGAATAAGCTCACCTCTATACTTCTTCAGTGTAAATCCTTATCTATTCAAGCAAATTTCCACACCACTTTCGAAGTACCTATTGCAATTTTGTTTCGTTGAGCTTTGACATACGTTGATCCAAATTTACATTACGTTAGAATACGTTCATTTCTCATTTATTCATCATATTTATTACTACTAAAATGACCTTAATAAGTTATTATTCATGAAGTCGTATGATTTTGAAAAACAAACTAACCACAGAACACCGATGTCAAAGAATCTAGTGTCACGTCTGTGACTTTCACCATGCGAACCACAGAACATAAATATGCGGACACCCCTTGAAATTCAATCGCCCCAACTGGTGTTTATGAACGTGAAATGTCATGCGTGTTATGGTTGAGTTGTTGTTTTGATTTCGGAAACTTTTGCACGGAAGATTTCAAGAGATATTGGAAATGAATGCTATAGCTAGAATAGGTGGTTTAAAAGTTAATCCGATATAATCAAAAATGAAGTATACATCAAGAAGAGATTATTCTGTTTTCATTACTAGCAAAATTTTGGATGAATCAATCATTGCATTAGAAAATATACATCGGTATTGAAAACGTGAGTTCATATTTCTTTCTTTAATACAGCAGCTTATTTGAAAATTTCGAATGGTATATCTACTCGTTTCTTTGATACAATAGCTTATTTCAAAGGTTTGAATGCTATATCTCGTACTTGCAAAAATTCAGTGGTTAGTTTACCAGTGGCGGCATAGCTCATTCTGAAAACAAAAAAGGGCTATATCTTCTTATTTAGGCCGAATCGGAAAAAATGGTAGAGGAAAAAAATGTTTCTTTCGACCCCAGGAATATACGGTTACAATATATGTACAAGTCAAAGACTCACCCTGTATAGAGTTCGTTTTTCATCACTTCTTTCAAAGGAACGTCTATGTTTCAATCAAAATTCGAGCATGGACCTATTATAAATCTATGAATTCGAGCACAGATGGCATAAAACAACATATTTGTGGTTCACCCCAAACTGCAAATGGCGGCTATTTGCCTCACTTTTTTCTACGTGACAGTAAGGAAGTTCGACGTCCAGTTAGTATTATAGGTCCATGGTTCAGAACGGTTGTAATATCACTAGTATTGCTTCTGAATACTGTATATTCGGTTGCCTATGACAATAGGAGAAATCAGGCATTGAGATATGCCATTAATGATCAATTTTATTAAGTTAAACTGAACTTTTGAAATCAATCTTTCTGATCGTTGAAAGAAAGATTACATATTTGATTCCACATTCATTTCCATGGAAAAAAAGCATTAAATATTTCTTTAAAACGCGGTTTACAAATGAATGTCTGTAATTTTCTCAAATAATCAGGAAAATAGTCACACATTCAAGATGGGGTACTCATGATATTCTGGAATTTCACATAAAATGACCAAGAATTTATAGTACATTTCTGAAATATGCTCAAAACTACTCATAAAATAATAGTATATTATGCAACCAGCGTATAATGATAGCTTTCTCACGAGATGAAGTTTAGGTCACGAGCAGTAGGCGAGTGGCCCAAATCACCGAGTGAATAAGAGCCATTATACGCGAGTAGCATACTATACTTTATCCAAGACTACTGAATAGATTTCTTGAAGATTTCAACATTTGGCGACAAGACCCTTCTATGACATGCGTAGAAAAAGTCAAATTGACAGATGAGAAATTTTGGAGAACTGGTCATTGTATATTTTGTAAAAGTAGATTTGACCCTCGATTGACAAGGTATACCCGTTGGAGTACTTTAGGAAACTGAAGAAATAATAATTTAAAGAATATTATATCAAAGCTAAATCCATGAAGCATGAAGCATTTGACAGCAGTGAATAATATCTCATTATTTTCTTGTGATTAATGGGTATTATTATTGCCGAGCACAGAGACGTACAATGCACGGATTTTACAATAGTCGTGGATAAACATTATTATCCCTGGTGACATTTTATCGAAGTCATTAGACCTTCTGCGGGAAAACTTAAATTCCGAAAAGTTGGAACATTTCTGTGTAATGATTTCCGAAGCTTTTTCAGCGCCCTCACAAAGGAAGGATTCTCGCGAAATTATTCCTCAGTAAGCGTCTTTTCTTCCCCAATCTTTCAGCGGGAATTTTTCCGCCCATCAATCTCAATATTTCTATGGAAAGAAGCCATTACCCTTCAATATTCCTTATGAACCCGGCTTAGGTGAAATCCTCCCTAGAACTTACCCCTATATCGTGTATGGGGGTTGAATAGGAGCACGCTCGAGTGCTTCTCGGAGCGTGAAAAGAACGTCTTGAGGTCCTGTTCACGCACGGATTATTGGGATAAACGTTGATACCTTTCATTTTACCTCATTGATGTTCGATAAAGCTGTAGAGGGCATTGAAAGAGATTTGTGCAACCTTCTTTCTTTCTTGTATTAGGAACGGATGGTCTTTCTCCGTACCAGATTGAAATCTATTTCTGGATTGACATATTCAGTTTCCCTGCACATTCGTAATGAGATTTGAGGAGTCGACCTAGTGATTTTTCAATCGAAATTTACTGGTATTCACTATATTTTATTAGAACTCTAGACAAATTTCAATGATTTGAACTGATGCCGAATGAGTTTTATCATTTACCTAGATGAGTTATTGCCTGACCCATCTTATCATCCATAAACATTATTACTGCTGAAAGGAACAAAAATTGAAATTTTTTAGATAAGTTTGACATTTGAACAGAAGAGTTGATTCCATGAATAAGAAATAATAATAATGATTCATTCACATAATCAAAATTTCGGATATCGAAAAAAATAAGTGGAAAAACGAAGCAAATAAACAATTCAATTCAATTCAATTCACTTTATTTCCAGAGACAATTTTACAATTGTATAGGAACAGTCAAATTCAAATAAACATACAGTACTTATACTAAACTATAGACAAAATACAAAAACAAGATAATATGTCATATTAAAATTTTTAAATATTCGTCCACACGATAAAAACAATTCTCTATGAAAAAAGATTTCAACTTGCTCTTGAATTCATTTATTGATTGACAAGTTTTAATATTATTTGGCAAATTATTAAATATTAGAGGGCCTAAATTTTGGGGAGATCGAAATGCAACTTTAGACATACAAACATTTGTTCTCAAATTCGAGTTATATCTGGTATTGAAATTGTGAACAGTTCCTCCTGAATTTATCGGGATTTGTAAAAACATACAAACACATTTCATACAAAAACAACGACGGAACAGTTAAAATATTGAACTTCCTGAAATAGTCTTTGCAACTCGTAGTTTTCGGTGTACCTGCAATAGAACGTATGCACCTCTTCTGTGCCACAAGTACGTCCCCACAGAGTGCCGACCAACCCCAGAAGCAGATCCCATATCTCAGTCTTGCACCAACACCAGCATGATATACCTGAATCAGCTGTTTCTCTGTTAGAACAGTTCTCAGCTGTCTCAGAACATAGCTTTGAGAGTTAATCTTTGGCACCAAATATTCACAGTGTGACTTCCAGTTAAGATTAGCATCAACATATAAGCCCAGAAACTTCGTGCTGTCACTAAAAGATAATGACTGGTCACATAGTCTGATATCCAGCTCGTTAATACTCTTCTGAGGATGGTGAAATCGCATAATTGTCGTCTTATTAGGGTTTAAGTAAAGTGAGTAGTCAGAGAACCAACTGTTAATTTCCTCAATTAGTTTATTACATTTTCGTTCGAGAGTTACATCAGAACCACCAGATATCAGGGATGAGATGTCATCTGCGAAAGCTGCAAATAAAGCCTCAAGATCAATATCATTAAATCGATTGATAAATAAAATGAAAAATATCGGACCAAGGATTGAACCCTGTGGCACTCCAGTCTGGGTATCCAACAAATTCGAATTGGCACTTCTTACATTATTATCTGAATCGATACTGCTTAGAGAAACATACTGTTGTCTCCCACTCAAATATGACTCTATCCACTTTAAACATCTGTCATCAAATCCATACTTCTCAATCAGCTTCAAAAACTTTGCATGATCAACACAGTCAAACGCCCTGCTAAGATTACAAAAGATCCCAACAGGGCACTCCCCTGCATCTATAAAATTAATCAGGTTCTCATAAAAAAAATGCATCGCTGACATAGTATTTTTTCCTTTGCGAAAACCAAATTGGTTCTCCGAGAAGATCTTCTGTTGTTCCAGATGGACAAGTAGCCTATCCAAGAACGCATACTCAAATATCTTAGATAACACCGATGGCACCGTTATCGGTCTATAGTTTTCAACCATATTCTCATTACCCTTTTTAAAAATGGGAGTTATTTTCCCCACTTTCAGTTTTTCGGGGAACTCGCCGCAACAGAATGACAGATTGACAAGATGGGTTAGTGGTTTAATAATACATGGTAAAACTCTCTTTATTAAGAAATTCGGTAACTCATCAAAACCACTAGAGTTAGAATTTTTTAGCTTCTTCAAAAGCAAATCTCGCAATTCTTGTTCAGTATATGGGCAAAGTTTAAGTTTATGCTCTATATTAGTGTCAAAATCAGGTATGCTATTGGAATTATTTATTTTTTGAAGTATCTCATTTGGCGCATTCCTGAAAAAACCATTGAAAGTGCCAGCAACTCCTGCAGGGTCATCAACAGTTTTACCTTCATGATCACGAAGAACAATATTTTTATGTTGACTTTTTCTATTCGTCATTTGATTAACTACTTGCCAACACGATTTTGTCGTAATTTGTGACGAGTTTATTTTGTTCTGGAAAAAGTTCTTCTTTGTATCCCTTACCAATTTAATATGATCTTTCTTAGCCTTCAAATATAGTGTTCTCAACTCTGGATGCTTTTGTGAGAAATAATGTAAATCTTTCAAGTTTTTGCTAGAGTTCCTTACATTGTTTGAAACCCAACTTTTTGAGCCAACTTCTTTACTGAACTTGTGCAAAGGGAAATGAATATTGAAGTAATACTGTAAAATGTTGAAGAAACTGTCGAATGACCCCGACAAGTCCGAGCCGCCATATACAGATGACCAGGTCTCACCACAAAGTGACCGCTCAAACTTAAGAATTGCTTCCTCGTTGTAGCTTCTTCCAAGTCGACTCACTCTACTTGATCTTCTAGGGCAAAATTCAAATTCCCCTAATGTTGATCTATGATCAGAAAATGTGTTATCGTATACACACGTGATATACTGACTGTGGTTACTAAATATATGATCAATACAACTAATGGACGCATCAGTCAACCGGGTCGGCCAACCACTCCTATGAAGAAGTCCATATGAAGAAAATATATTACTTAATTTCATGAAATTAGTACACTTATTATCGAGATAATTAAAATTAAAGTCTCCACAGATTATAACATCGCTATTTGTGTCATAGATTTCATCTAACACTTCTTCTATCCTCTCCAGAAAAACACCAACATTGCCATTTGGGGAGCGGTAACAGTTCAATATTATAGTTTTTTTTCCAAATACATTACATGATATGGCACAAACTTCTATATCCATCTCAATGCAAAATTTATTTAAGTCAATGGGCTTGCACGAAATATCATTACGAGTGTAGATCGCAACTCCTCCTCTCCGTCGATCCGTTCGACTATATGAACTAACTAGTTCATAACCATCAATCTGGTAGCTAGGAATCGACATGTTATCCGTCCATGTCTCGTTAAAACAAAGGAAAAACATATTTTTGTATGAAGATATATCAATAAGCATCTCATTTATTTTGTCAGAATTTAGTCCACCCAGATTCAAAAAAAAGAGCTTGGGATCAAAAACTACCGGGTCAACTCTGCCGTTTTTCTTCGGAAGAAAAATCGCTGTACACAGCAGTCCCTAGGCCACAGCTCAGGGTTCATAGCTGATTTAAAGTTTCGGTCGTAAATTGAGATTTTAAAAGAGGCATATCTCTCAGGGTACTTTGAATTAACCGTTTCAACAGATACTTCCGGAAAATGGGATTTCAGATAATCCTTCATGATCTCACTCGTTGTTTCCGGGGCAAGCCTTGAGACATGTAATACAGCCATCTTCGGGACTCCAAATAGTGTAGTACCATTGTTTTCAGTGTGAGTTCCAACGATGGGCTTTCTTCTTTTATGTCTCACTTCTTTCCAACCTTCATTCTTTGTAGGTTGGTCCGCAGAGTTTAAGTCGGTTACGACTGAATGTGATAGCACTTCGGAATTCGCCTGCCCAGCCTGATGAGGCGTCACAGAAGCGCTACCGTTCTGGGTTTGATTGTCAACCGAAATTGTTTTCTTATGCCGCGCAATTGAAGTAAATGCGCTCGGTACAGTCACACGTGATGGATTTGCCGTCCTTACAGAGACTGCAGGACTCCGCCCACGATAATCTGTTTCAACCGATATACCGTCACCGGAAGGGAGGGCAATGTTTTTGTTTTGATTTCGGCTAACCTCACTTTCGTTCTTTGAGTTTAAAAGTGAAATAATTGTACTCAAATTTTTATTGGATTTATCTAGTTCTTGAATTAATCTGTTCTGCATTTTGAGTTCACACTGAGCGACTCTGAGATCCGTCGATTTACTCAGACAAAACATGCTTCGACATACCTCGTTTTCCGTCGACATGGAGTCATGAAAAATATCTTCCTCAGGCTGGGTTTTCTCCAAAAATTTCACAACCTCTTGACTTAACTTTGGAACAACACTCTCAGGTAACTTCTTATAGACTATATACGAAATTAAATCTTGTTTTACCATCTTTTGAAGTTCGTTCACAATTTGTTGCTGCATTTCAGTAGGCGCCATGTTTCTACAATTTATTATTGATTGAAACATACTACTCGTTGAAGGAACGAATCCTTGAAAGATGAGATAAATGTAGGAATTCAATTTCTCCGTGAAGGAATTCATTGAGTTCTCATTTTTGCAACTGATAATTCCTAGAATTCCCCCTGTGTCTGACAATGATTCAACAATAAGTTCATATTTCTTATGAACCTGGCTTAGGTGGGACCCTCCCCAGAACTTACCCCTATATCGTGTATGGGGGTTGAATAGGAGCACGCTCGAGTGCTTCTCGGATCGTGAAAAGAACGTCTTGAGGTCCTGTTCATGCACGGATTATTGGGATAAACGTTGATACCTTTCATTTTACCTCATTGATGTTCGATAAAGCTGTAGAGGGCATTGAAAGAGATTTGTGCAACCTTCTTTCGTTCTTGTATTAGGAACCGATGGTCTTTCTCCGTACCAGATTGAAATCTATTTCTGGATTGACATATTCAGTTCCCCTGCACATTCGTAATGAGATTTGAGGAGTCGACCTAGTGATTTTTCAATCGAAATTTACTGGTATTCACTATATTTTATTAGAACTCTAGACAAATTTCAATGATTTGAACTGATGATGAATTAGTTTTGACATTTACCTAGATGAGTTATTGCCTGAATCATCTTAGAATCCATAAAGATTATTACTCCTGAAAGGAACAACTTAAAAACTTGACTTTTTCGAGATTAGTTTGACATTTGAACAGAAGAGTTGATTCCATGAATGAAAAATAATAATAATTATTCAATCACATAATCAAAATCTCGGACATCGAAAAAAATAATTTGAAAAACCAAGCAAATAAACCTACTACCCGCTGAAGTACGAATCCTTGAAAGATGAGATAAATGAAGGAATTCAATTTCTCCGTGAAGAAATTGATTGAATTCTCAATTTTGCAACTGATAATTCTTAGAATTTCCCCTGTGTCTGACAATGACTCAACAAGAAAATCATATTCCTTATGAACCCTCCTCAGAACTTACCCCTATATCGTGTATGGGGGTTGAATAGAAGCACGCTCGAGTGCTTCTCGGAGCGAGAAAAGAACGTCTTGAGGTCCTGTTCACGTACGAATTATTGGGATAAACGTTGATACCTTTCATTTTACTTCATTGATGTTCGGTAAAGCTGTAGCGGGCATTGAAAGAGATTTGTGCAACTTTCCTTCTTCAATCAATGCTCTTTGTTCGTAGCAGATTGAAATCTATTTCTGGATTGACATTTCCAGTTTCTCTCCACATTTGTTGAAAGCTTCAAGAATCTAGTGATTTTCAATCCACATTTACTGGTATTGAAAATATTTCATGAGAAACTCTAGACAAATTTTAATGTTCTGAACTGATGCCGAATAAATTTTGTCATTTAAATAGATGAGTAATTGCCTGACCTAGCTTACTATCCATAAATATTATAGTTGAACTTCCCTATAACAAAGATCCGTATAACGAATTTCGTACAAGACATTGCACCTTGAATCCAAATTCCATGTTGAAAAAACCCTCTAAAACGAAGAAACTTCCCCCTATAACGAACGTTATTTTATTCGCGCTGCTCATAACGCGGAGGCACAAAGAGAAAAAATATCTAAATTGTACAGTTGAAGTGCAACTGTTTGTTGTATATATTCAAGCACTGCAGCATTTGTTTGAACAACGTTTCGAGAAATTTTGAAGGTCGAAGGGTATAGCGACGCGTCAAGAGTTTCAGAGGACTAGATAAAAAAAAAGTTATTCTTGTTTCCCTCAATGTTATAGTGGGTAGATACCTAAACTAGAACTGGCTTGTTATACTGGGTGGTCAACAAATGAATTCCGATTTAAAAGCGCTCTAAAACTGTTTTTAATGGGAATAGAGAATAGAGTTGGTCTGAAATGAAGGAAGGATTCATGGATATTCAGTCGCCATGGTTCGCTGGACGGTTGAGTAGCGTTCGTTCTGTGTGAGCGCCTATAACCAAGATCAGCATTTTTTCTCTGATAAAGCCCATTTTCATCTCCACGGCTATGTAAACCAACATAATTGCCGGTATTGGTCTTCAGAAACCCCCGAAAGTCAATATATGAGTAATAAGCCCCCGATCCTAAAATGAGCTCGTAAAAAAGATCCCATCTTCCCTCAGATTCTAAAGAAATTAACGAACGAATCGTTCGATTCCAGGTTAGGTTACGCCATAAACAGGAACGAAAAATCCGGAAAGAATAAAAAGCAAACTGTCGATCATAAACCACGCACACATGTCGTTTCTTTGTTTCACTATCGTCTCCTCAAATCTTCCTGCAATATAAACCGATATTCTGAGCTTCCAGCAATCTTTTTCGTAACTTAACTGTGTTCTCTCGGATTGCCGTTCAGTATCACCATGCACATCTCTTTTCACCTCAGTTCGACTACCGTCACCGGAAATATATTCCCTTTTTCGGGATTCTTTCCCATTGATCCCGGACGGCAGAGTGAGTAATGGGACGGAGCTTTTTGTGAATTCTTGTCCGGGCCGGATGCCCATTTACGAGTCCGGCTGACTCGTTAACGACTGTTACAGAAAAGTGAGACATTAAGGTACGGTTGTTATTTTATTCGCGCCGTTCATAACGCGGAGGCATTCAGAGAAAAAAAGTTGGATTATCTAAATTGTACCGTTGATGTCCAACTGTTTGTCGCATATATTCAAGCACTGTAGCGCTTGTTTGAATAACGTTTCGAGAATTTTTGAAGGTTGACACAAAATACCACTAGTTCGTAGTGAACACCGCTTTGAAGAATTGACAATGCTCAAATCAAAACCAATAATAGGTTTTTTTTTTATTCCGAGTTCAGAATTGTCCCAGGACGGTTCCCACATGCGCCGTTGCGAATTTTAAACACAAATTCGGAATGTGCGCACGTGCGAATCGTCCTGGGACAGTTTTCAATCGTAACCAAAACAAACCTCATAACTAGCCTGGTCATCATATTTAGAAAATTTTATCAGTCAGATGCAAACTGACTCAAAAGTCGATATAAGCCCCCTTTCGAAAAATAAGCTCGTAAAAAAAAGATCCCATCTTCCCTCAGATTCGAAAGGAATTAACGAACGAATTGTTCGATTCCAGGTTAGGTTACGCCATAAACAGGAACGTAAAATCCGGAAACAATAAAAAGCAAACTGTCGATCATAAACCACGCACACATGACGTTTCTTTGTTTCACTATCGCCTCCTGAAATCTTCCTGCAATATAAACCGATAATCTGAGCTTCCAGCAATCTTTTTCATAAAATAACTGTGTTCTCTTGGATTGCCGTGCTGTATCACCATGCATATCTCTTTTCACCTCAGTTCGACTACCGTCACCGAAAATATATTCCCTTTTTCGGGATTCTTTCCCATTGATCCCGGACGGCAGAGTGAGTAATGGGACGGAGCTTTTTATGAATTCTTGTCCGGGCCGGATGCCCATTTACGAGTTCGGCTGACTCGTTAACGACTGTTACAGAAAAGTGAGACATTCAGGTACGGTCGTTATTTTATTCGCGCCGCTCATAACGCGGAGCCATCCAGAGAAAAAAAAGTTGGATTATCTAAATTGTACAGTTGATGTCCAACTGTTTGTTGCATATATTCAAGCACTGCAGCGCTTGTTTGAACAACGTTTCCAGATATTTTGAAGATTGAAGGGTATAGTGACGCGTCAATAGATTCAGAGGATTAGATTAAAGAAAACAGCATGAAAAAAATTATTTTCATTTTCCTCTATGTTCTAGTGGGTAGATACCCAAACTAGAACTGGCTTGTTATACTGGGTGGTCAACTAAGGAATTCAGATTTAAAAGCGCTCTAAAATTGTTTTGAATCGGAATAGAGAAGTGGGGATGGTCTTAAACGAAAGGGGAGTTCATGGAAATTCAGTAACAGTTCGTTCTGTGTGCGCGCTTATCACCAAAATCAACATTATTTTCTCTGATGAAGCCCATTTTCATCTCAACGGCTATGTAAACCAACAAAATTGCCGGTATTGGTCTTCAGAAAACCCCAAAGAGAAACATGAAACTCAATTGCATACTCTGAAGGTCACAGTTTGGTGTGCACTACATGCTTAAGGCATTATTGGCCCGTACTTTTTCGGAGACGGACGCGGCTGAGCAGTAACAGTATATTCTGATCGTTAAGTGGACATGTTGAAAAATTTTTTTTACGCAGCCCTTCAAGACTTTGATGGATATAATCAGGACACTTGGTTTGAGCAAGACGGGGCCACTTGTTACACTTCAAATCGGTCTTTACCTGTTATTCAGGCCAGTGGCGCAGCCAGAATTTTCGTTGGGGGGGGGGTGCCGATGCAAATATTCATGTGTATCTAGTCTCATTTTCAAAAGGTTAATCATTATGTGTTTGGAAGGCAGAATCAATTAGGTTCTGAAAATTGACTGTATCCATGAATACAATTACTCTATTCCTTTACTTATGGGGATACCTCAAAAGTGTAGTCTACCGCAACAGTCCCTGCACTCTAATTGCGTTGAAGGAAAATATCCGCCAGGAAAGTCAAACCATCGGTCCAGAAACTTTGCGACGAGTTTTTCTAATTTTGGGGGTTCAACTCGAAAAGTGACTTGATAGTTTTTGTTTTATTTCTCTTTTAAATCGGAATTCCTTAGTTGACCACCCAGTACTTCACCAGTGTTGCGAGGGCTCGTTTCCAGCCAGAATTTCAATTTGGGTGGTGGTATCTGGTTACGAAGGAAGTATCTTGAATTGAAACAAATTCGAGAAGTATTTCTGTCTTCGACTGAGTCTCAATACTGAGTATTGCATTAATCATTTACTCAATTATATATTTGTATTTATTTATTTATTTAGATTCTGGAAATTACATGGGGGAAATAATGCTTAGGTCACCGAGATCGAGAGAAATGAAAGAATAACTCTCCAATTCAACAGACGAATCGCAATATACCTACCATTCTCCCTTATGGTCAATACAAAAAAAAATTACGAGAACAGTTATTCCTGTTTTCACCATAAGATTGTTCATTCGGCACCAATTCACAAATTTCTCTACAATGCATTCACAGACTGTCTGGAGCTCCTCAAGACTAAAACTAAACTAAAATCCACAAAAAACAAGCTAGCCACGCAGGCAAATCATCAATAATTAATAGGAATGAAGGGGTCCCACCACGGAACCTTGGAGAACTCCAAGGCTCATGCGGTAAGTTTCCGAAGTCACCTCGAACCTCAGAAGCTCTACAAGATATGCTGCAAATAGTGACCAAAAACTTATATGAAAGGCTCCATATATGTATTGCAGGCCTCAACTTGGACGATATGAGTTTCAAAACGTCATGAAAGATATGAAAAAGAAGAAGAAACGATATACCTTTACTTATAAGCAACAACTTCTGATCTCCTCCAATCGTTTATTCACTATTTACGCTCCAAATAACGGAGTCAATTCTGCCGCACCTTCAGTATTTCAGTAGGTATGCCAAATCCGAAATGTCAGAATTACAAAAGACCTGAACATTTCAATAACTCATAATAGGATTCTACCCAAAAGCGAACAATTTATTGAATAATACAAGAAACCAGACAGGTGGCATATTTTCACTTCAAAATTTCAAACCATGAGCAAACAACGCGGTTCCAAGAAGATCCGAATGCGGCAAACGCATAAACAAGGAAGCCTCGCCACAAGGATTACGTACAACACAAAGAGAATTTAGAAATTCACATGAAGTTCAATCAGACCAAATCCCATAAACATTTCCTTCCGGCACAGCTCGCGCGCATGCGCGCGATACCTTTCAGGGTCACTCGATCGGAACGCAGAAGTTGTTGCCGTTCGAAATCGTAATTTATACGAATTCGTATATTGGCGGACGTTTGCTTAATGAATTTATCGGTAATGAACCACAATCATAACGATCATTACGCCGTTTGAACATGCACTTCGTACAATGCGGACTTTGATGCGGAAAAGCATGCGACCCGTGGTCAGAATACCACTCGGTAATTATTTGCTCTGAACGGCGGCGGTTAGTTGTCCCAAAGGCCTGCGAAATTATTCAGAACAGGCTGGACATTATTTGCCTAATGCGTTGCTAAATTGAAGTTTTAGGGTGGACGAGATTTGTGATGTTTATCAACACGAGGCTACCTTTTTAGTATGAAGGAGAAGAAAAGCAAACAAGCTTCGAAAACTGTCCAGGGACTTGTCGCAGAGTAGATGAACCTAATAAACCTTATTTTCCATGTTAAAACTTCGGTGAAGTCAACATCAACTGACCTGTCATTGAAGTGTGTTACATCACTTGCGAAAATATAGTTATCCTGCTCTGAAGAAAGATTTTCTGTTAGGATCATTAACTTTCTACACAGTAAGTTCAATTCATAGCACCGATTCGTACAATAACAAAGCAAAAGATAAGGGTGACCTGCAGACATTTCAAAGTAATATACAAATCGAATTCTCTCTGGGTACAATATCGAATAAAGATAGGAAGAAGGATTTAGAAATGCGGCAGACGAAGCCTGCAGAATGGTTGGTGCACTACTCAAATTTATGTAATAAATAGAGAGTTTCGAAGTAATAAATAATTATATACAACTATTGTCCTCGACCTACATAAACGCGCCATAGAAACCAGAGCGGTTAACGTATGTATGAGGAGCAGAGAAGATAGCTCCATTGGTAAGCCTGCTTGAAGCTGAAATCTTGAGCTACCGATGACTAGAGTGGCATTTTTAATATCAAGGCTGAAATTGAAATGCAATTGCAAGTTCAGTACAATGCAGGTAATTCCTATTAACATTAGGAGTGCTCTTTCTGATATTTTTTTTCAATTGTAGGTAATATGTCCATACTAAAACAATAACTGGTTTTGAATTTCAAGAAAACTTGGCGTACGTCATTTTATACAGAGTGGAAAAAAATCTATTTTTTTACCCTAACTTTAGAACCACCCCTGGTGTGTTCCAGTTGTTCCACCGTATGGTTTCTTATTCCATCATCAAGACACATCTTCTCTCGACAATTTAATCCTTCATTTATAACAATAGCTTATATTTGTTAAAGATACAGGGTTTTCAGTGAAACATTGAATTTCGCTAAGGCTACAACAAAATCAACCTAAAATTCTAACCGAATGAAAATAAACTGAAAACTAAGTCTAAAACATAACGTGTTTTCCGCTCAGACGCGGATAACAGGTGCCATTCGTCTGGGCATATCCTCATTTAGGTTTTAAATCAATTAGAGCTTCACTGAGCTGCTGCAAAATTTTCAGGAGTTGGTACGCGAGATCGAATTTTCCTCCCAAGAACACCTGAACATTGGGTTCAAATCTGGACTTAAAGAAGGCCAGTTGAATTCTTGGATATCAGCCTCTGCCAAATATTCCCTGGCAATCCTAGCCACATGCGGTTGATGCGGTCGAGCATTATAAAGCATTAGCATGAAATCGTCTCCAATAAACGGTGCACACAGAATAACATGTAGGGCTAAAACTTCTCTTGTTTTATGTCTTCACTCAGTTTTCAGTTTATTTTCATAACGTTCGTATTTAAGGTCAAATCTGTGAAAGTACTTTCATAAATGAAGAATTAAAATGTCAACAGAAGATGTGTCTTGATAATGAAATGGAAAATCACACGGTAAAACCACTGGAAAACACCAGGGGTGGTTCTAAAATTAGGGTAAAAAAACAGATTTTCTTCCACCCTGTATAAAATGACGTACGACAAATTTTCTTGAAATTCACAACTAGTGATTGATTGTGGAGGAACATATCTACAACTGAAAAAAAAACTCAATCGAATCGGACTTAAAATAACATATTTATGAATTGACAAACTTCATCGATTTTTTGAGTGGATCGATTATTTTGCCGGTGAGTGTAGTTGGGTGACTTTTCAGACCTTTAGAAATTCTTGACTTTTTCTTCGAGAAATTTTGTCTGGGATGTCAAATTTTCCGAACGATTTGCGGACAATACTTATTTCTATACTACACTACTGGAAAAAATTAAAGGATCAAAAAAAAATTCCAAATTTTTCGGCAATTTTCAACATGCCGTAACTTTGAGAGGAATGGTCGTACAAGGAATTTAAAAAAAGGAATTGTAGCTCCAAGTGTCTAGTTTTTGGATTAGAACTTCAAAAATTTTAAGTTTCAGTGGTTTTCGAGTAATGATAGAAAAATCAGCAACAAAAAAATTCTCAAAATTTTACCACTTTTTTTTTTCTTGTCTACGAGCGTGGAAATTTTATTTTTGCATAATCGTTATAATTATGGGATACTTTGTTAATTCAGCTTTAATTTATTTTTTTATTGACCTCAATACGTCGACTTCTCGCCGAGATATCGGTCTTCAAATGGAAAAGGATCCATTTGTCTTTGATTAATTATCGATTTCTCAGCAACCAATGATCGCACAGAAAATTTAAGGAGGGTTTCAAGACCTTAAATGAACTCCCATTAATGAACAACTATTGTTTATTCATAGAAATATTTTTTTCTTCATGTCGCATCAATATAAAAATTTAACAAAAAAAGGGCTTTTGGTGGTTACTTGGAAAGTTTACCGCTGGATCGAAAATGTTGAGGAAACCAATAATGCTAAGTGTGACTTTCACAGTTCAATATGTTGATAAAAACCTTACGAAGAGCCAACTCAATCCAGCGAGCCGTTTTTTTGTTTGACTCGATTGAATTTTTGAAAAGAAATAAGGATCACGTTTTTTGCACTGAGAAGCTCATAATCTTTAAAAAAGGCAAAAAAGAATTTTCTCGAGCTTTTTCCACATTTTAATTGCAGATAGTACATAAATTTCAAAAAAAGAAAAATAAAATAAACTAACAAATAAAATTTTTATTAATTTAATAACGGGTATTGCCACCCCTGTTTTCAATAACGGCTCTCAAACGTTCAGCCATGTTAATGCAGGCGGCAATTTGAAGACCGATATCTCGGCGAGAAGTGGACGTATCGAGGTCAATAAAAAAATAAATTAAAGCTGAATCAACAAAGTATCCCACCATTATAACGATTATGCAAAAATAAGATTTCCACGCTCGTAGACAAGAAAAAAAAGTGGTAAAATTTTGAGAATTTTTTTGTTGCTGATTTTTCTATCATTACTCGAAAACCACTGAAACTTAAAATTTTTGAAGTTCTAATCCAAAAACTAGACACTTGGAGCTACAATTCCCTTTTTTTAAATTCCTTGTACGACCATTCCTCTCAAAGTTACGGGAAAAATTTGGAATTTTTTTTTGATCCTTTAATTTTTTCCAGTAGTGTATAATTGAAAGGAAATGTTTAGAAGACAACTCAAAATGATGACTACATGTTCTTATTTGTCTTTTTCCTTACTTAGTATGTTCTCTCCTTACGTTCACTATAGAGGCAGAAAGTGCAGAAAGTATTTTATTCCCAGTTGAATAAATCTAATTTAGTATGTAATAAATACTTCTCGACCAATATTCCAGTGTTTCCTCTCGCACATTTCCTCTCTCACTCCTACCCATTCAAAAATAAATCTCAAGAGGATTTCCCGAAGTACCGACCTCTCCACTTACACAATACCATCCCATTAAAACGGAAACAAAGATCTGTTCCTTTCCAACAATGATTAAGCGACTGTAACAATGGTCCCGAATAAGAAACTTCGTAAAAATATCTCCATTAAATTAATTACGGAAAAGCATCCCAGGCACCGCATTCAATTAATTCCATTCCAGAAGATAATAAGTTTTCCGGGGCAAAGAAAACTCGGGCCCTTCTTCGGGCAGTTCGTCATGCCGGAGTTGTTTACGGCAAAAAACGAATTGGCCTGGATAGTTTTTGAGGGACAAAGTTCAGAGTTGGCGAAGAGAAAGATAAATTAGTCTAAGATCCCGCTGCGGGATTGGTGCGCTCATCGACTTTTTGTTTAAAACCAAATGTTTATGTATATTTATAATTAAGAGAATATATATTTGCTGGGTGCCTATCAAAATTTGGCCGCCATTATTTTTAATTAAATTATTTTTAATCAATTTTTGGTAAAAAATTTCGTTTATTTATTTTTTAAAAAAAATAACGTCTACATCACGGTAATTAATATGAAGATTCTAAAAAATCACGGTTGCCGTTGCGCACCTGGCCGCACCTCTTTGCAGCCAGGTGTAAACAGGTATGATTTCGATAAATTTATACATTTATAACCTATTTTCATTAATTATATGTCAAATTGAAGCTAATTGTTTTCTTTTAATTATCATATAAAGTTGCTTAATTAAATCTGGCCGCAAATAAGGGTTACTGGCTGTTAAAGATAATAAATATTTAAGGTAGAGTGAAAGAGAGTTAGCGCGTAACATCATTTGTCAGACGAGGACAGCGATTGCCGGCTGTGCGACGCTTTTAAGCCATTGCGCATGCGTCGAACGTTAGTGTTCTCAACTGAACAGTTGCAGCATTTTTATTCTAACATAAAAACCACGCTGTTTTGGAGTTCGTAATAAACAACGTTTTATATTTACATTGTTATTTTATTTGTGCATCTAAAAATTATTTTATTAATTAACGTAAAATAAAATTGATAAAGATGAAGTCGTGTTTTTTGTGTAACGAAAAAAGCGATGTACTCGACTTTAATAATGTATCATTCCAAAAGTGCTCGCTAATGTTAGTGTTTCCTCGTAAAAAAAATATAAATATCATGACCTTTTATTTACAATTGACTCTACTAATGTCGGCAATCGCTGTCCTCGTCTGACAAATGATGTTACGCGCTAACTCTCTTTCACTCTACCTTAAAAATTTATTATCTTTAACAGCCAGTAACCCTTATTTGCGGCCAGATTTAATTAAGCAACTTTATATGATAATTAATAGAAAACAATTAGCTTCAATTTGACATATAATTAATGAAAATAGGTTATAAACGTATAAATTTATCGAAATCATACCTGTTTACACCTGGCTGCAAAGAGGTGCGGCCAGGTGCGCAACGGCAACCGTGATTTTTTAGAATCTTCATATTAATTACCGTGATGTAGACGTTATTTTATTTAAAAAATAAATAAACGAAATTTTTTACCAAAAATTGATTAAAAATAATTCAATTAAAAATAATGGCGGCCAAATTTTGATAGGCACCCTAGCAAATATATATTCTCTTAACTATAAATAAACATAAAAATTTGGTTTTAAACAAAAAGTCGATGAGCGCACCAATCCCGCAGCGGGATCTCGTACTATTGGTCGGAGTGAATAATATTGCGAGATTTGTCAGTGTTTCCTTGGAATTATGCTAGAATAAAATTTCATTGTCATTGGGGACAGGGTGACTGACCTTTGTTCAATTCGATTCGATAGTTTTTTAAAATTTTTTTGGTGAATATTTGAATTTCGGTGACCAGCAGATATCGATCAGATTTTGGTGTCATTGTATTCATTGAGTCTTCCTGAACAACATTAGCGAAACCAACAGGTGGCGGTCTGTCTTAGTTTAGAAAATATGGACCCCCAAAGTTCCAAAAATGTTCCATCTTCACGTCACTTTTTTCACTATTAAAACACAAATTCACTGCTCCAATTTAGTCTATAAGTCATCTTCGAACATTTCATTTCAGGTATATTCAATAATTGATGCAGAAACGTCGAAATTCTAGAGGCACCATATATCCACAAATTCTAATAGTCTAAGAGCCCGTGAACGCCAGACCTTCGTTATTTTATAAAAGCTGAAAACTTGTCTACGCATGCTCCCAACACAGGTAAGAACGATAGACCATTATGAAGTTTGGGGTACCCTGGCTTTGGCAGGTAAACGGTATTAAAGGGGTGTAAAATACTGATCTAATTTCGTCAAATTATAAAGTGTGATTTTTTGATATTACCTTCGGAATGTCATTAAAAATCACGTCATTAATTGCCAGACACTTACTAATAGTGGCAACCCCTTGCCAGAGACCCTTAATGTTCATGAAATTATATGTTATTCTACTTACGTTATAGTATAAAAGCTGATTTTTATATATGATACTTGGGTAATAATAAGATAATGTTTCCTCATTAGCCAGACATTTTTGATAGTGCCAACCCTTTGCCAGACAAGCTTGTAGTTTAGCTGCAGGTGCGAGCGGGAGACAGTATTTATGAGTGGGTGCGAGTGAGACGGCATTATAATGACTTATGCAAATACATTTTTTGGTACAGATTAATATAACTAATCATTTAAGTGAATCTCAAAAACATCTGAAGGAAAAACATTCGATGCTACAACTAAATTAAATTGTTAATAGAATAAATTAAAATTTTTAACAATTTTATTTAGTTGTAGCATTTTCTTCAGATGTTTTTGAGATTCACTTAAATGATTAGTTATATAAATCTGTACCAAAAAATTCATTTGCATAAGTCATTATAATCATGCTGTCTCACTCGCACCCACTCATAAATACTGTCTCGCGCTCGCACCTGCAGCTAAACAACAAGCTTGTCTGGCAAAGGGTTGGCACTATCAAAAATGTCTGGCTAATGAGGAAACATTATCTTATTATTACCCAAGTATCATATATAAAAATCAGCTTTTATACTATAACGTAAGTAGAATAACATATAATTTTATGAACATTAAGGGTGTCTGGCAAGGGGTTGCCACTATTAGTAAGTGTCTGGCAATTAATGACGTGATTTTTAATGATAATCTGAAGGTAATATCAAAAAATCACACTTTATAATTTGACGAAATTAGATCAGCATTTTACACCCCTTTAATACCTTTTACCTGCCAAAGCCAGGGTAACCCAAACTTCATAATGGTCCATCGTTCTTACATATGTTGGGAGCATGCGTAGACAAGTTTTCAGCTTTTATAAAATAACGAAGGTCTGGCGTTCACGGGCTCCTTGCTCTATTAGGAAAGCCAGTCGTTTTCAATGGTAGATTTGGCACTGCCGCAGATTCATTCGCGCGAATATGATACGATGCCTTCCAGTAATTCCTGGCATCATTTGATATGCCACTCGCCGAAGGACGGAGCAGTGGTGCCAAGCCTACCATGAAGAACGGCGGGCTTTCCTTAGAATTTGTGGATATGTCATACCTCCAGAATTTCGATGTTTCTGCATTAATTATTGAATATACCTGCAACTATTCGAATAGTTATTTGAATGTTCAGAGGTGATTCATAGACTAAATGGGAGCAGTTTTATTGTGGTTTTATAGTGAAAAAAGGAACATTTTTGGAGCTTTAGGGGCCACTATTTTCTTAACCAAGACAGACCGCTACCTGTTGGTTTCATTAATGTTGTTCAGGAAGACTAAATCAATACAATGACACAAAAATCTGGCCGAAATCTTCTGGTCACCGAAATTCGATATTTACCATGTGATATTCAGATAGGAAAAACTCGAAGAGAGATCTGATGTGATATCAGAAGCTTTTGAGCACTTGTTTATATTGGAAAAACAATCATTCAAATTTGAATACCCTGACATGATTTCATTATCTTCATTTGATTCGAAGTCTTCGAGATTAAAGTAAACTCCGGCTCTTCTTCAGGCAGTTCGTCATGCCGAAGTTATTTACGGCAAAAAACGAATTGGCATAGATAGTTTTTGAGGGACAAAGTTCAGAGTTGGCGAAGAGAAAGATAAATTGGTTGGAGTGAATAATATTGCTAGATTTGTCAGTGTTTCCTTCGGAATTATGCTTGAATAAAATTTCATTATCATTGGCGACAGGGTGGTTGATCTTCGTTCAGCATGATTCGAGAATTTTTTTTTTTGAGGTGTAGGTGCGGAATGAGGATACGAGGATGAAGTCGATATTATTTGTTTGGAATTTAATTATTTGGTTTGCAGACCGATTGAGTTAGCCCTCAGGAATACAGATGGTCAATCAGATTAAGAACAGAACAAAATGTAATCAGAAAGAAGAAATACAGAGAGAGCCCCGATGTGAGCTTCAGCACTCTTGATTTATAATGGAAAAATCATCATTCGAATTTGAATATCCTAAGATTTTAGTCATCTGATTCGAAGTTTGTTCATATTTTTAACTGAAAGGTTTAACTGAACTGACAGTGTATGAGGGTTCAACTGTGGAGTTCTCAGTTGAGTTCTTGTCGAGCAAGGGTGCGCATCACAAGTTATAGTCGATTTTATCGAAATATATAGATCGGTACCTTGTTTATGGCAAGTGACATCTGCTGATTACCACGATCACGACAAAAAAGATGCGGTATACAGCAGACTGGCAAAAAGTTAGGAGAAATGGAACCTGGTGCGACAAAGAAAGCATCAGTGTTGTCGAAAATAAACACCTTGAGATCTGCTTACCGCAAAGCAAGAAAAAAGTTGAGGCATCGAAAAAATCTGGAGCATCTATGGACAGCAGGTGTAGGATGAGGATTCGAAGTTGATTACTATATTCTTTGTTTGATTTGAAGATCGAATGAGCTGGCACAATGAAGAAGACATCAGAGCAAGAACAGAACAAAATGTGGTAATCAGATAGGAGAAACACGAAAAAAGCTCGTATGTGATATCAGAAGCTTTCGAGCACTTGTTTGTATTGGAAAAAGGATCATTTAAATTTGATTACCTACCCTGAGATGATTTCATGATCTTCATTTGGTTCGAAGTCTTTGAGGCCAGAGAAAACTCCGGCTCTTCTTCAGGCAGTTCGTCATGCCGGAGTTATTTACAGAAAATAAACGAATTGGCATGGACAGTTTTTGAGGGACAAAGTTCAGAGTTGGCGAAGAGAAAGATAAATTGGTCGGAGTGAATAATATTGCGAGATTCGTCAGTGTTCCCAAGGAATTATGCTTGAATAAAATTTCATTGTCATTGGGGACAGGGTAGTTGACCTTTGTTCAGCTTGATTCGAGAAATTTTTGGGTTATTTTAAGATGTAGGTAGTTATGCATAGGATTAGAAGATAAAGTCTATATTATTTGTTTAGAATATAATGATCTGGTTTGAAGACTAATTGGGTTAGCGTGATCAGGAAAACAGATCGTCACTCAGGCAGAAAAGGAACAAAATGTGGTAATCAGATGGAAGGAACTTAGAGAGAGCCTTATGTGATGTCAGAAACTTCTGCGCACTTGGAAAATCTATCATTTAAATTTTAATATCTTGAGATGATTTCATTCTATTCATTTGATTCGAAGTCTTTCAGGGAAGAGAAAACTAAAACGCTTTTTCGGGCCATTCGTCATGCCAGAGTTGCTCACGACAAAAAACGAAAGTTCAGAGTTGGCGGACAGAAAGATAAATAAGTGAGAGTGAATAATATTGCAAGATTTGTCAGTGTTTCTTTCGGAATTATGTTAGAATAAAATTTCGTTGTCATTGGGAACAGGGTAGCTGACCTTCAATTAGTTTGATTCGAGAATTTCATTCGCTATTTAAATATTACATTAGGAGGAATCAAGGACAATATCTGTTTTCTCGGTTTGGAATCTTAATGATTTGATGTGAGGACCGATTGAGCTAGCACAATCAGGAACACATGGTTAATCAAAACAAGAAAAATAATGTGGTAATCAGAAACAGAAGAATTGAAAAGAGCCCTGAAGTGACGTCAGAAGTTTCTGAGCAATTGTTTCGGAAAATCGATCATTCAAATTTGGATATCTTGATAGCTGTTAGTTTAATTTATTTATGGATTAAATTTTCCTATTGAAATATTTAACCTACCCTGAAAATTTCAACTTGTGAACAAAACCGTTTACAATAAAAATCCATTGTGATATGGTCAACTATTAATCAAAGTTATGAATCGGTGTCACAGATGGTTTGAGTTCATTAATTAATTTAATTAATAGTCAAAAATTTTTTTAATATCTTTCGATATCTCTAACTTTAGAAGAAATACCCTTATGGGACACAGAGTTTCCGATGAGCTGTAGAGTTGGAACAGGCGCATTCGCCATTTCGCAACAACGATAAAGCGTGGCAAATTCGATCCATTCCATTAGAAAAATATATTAATTATTATGATAATAATCCAAATAACTGATATCGTTCCTAATATTCAACACTTTATTTGAAATGGCGTGAAATATGAAGTTCTATGGGACTCTATGGTTTTTGATTTGAGTACAGGTCGGTATAATTCACTTTTATAGTTATCGCAGTTTCTTCATTATTTCTATTCTTTCAAACTTCGGTAATACTGCTCTTCATTCGCTTTTGGAAGATTTAAAATTATTATATGTACCGATATTATACAGGGTCTCCCAATAAGCTTGATAAAACTTTGAAATTGAATAAAACAACAACAAATTAACCGATTTTGGTTCTCAAACATTTATTCGAAAGATATGGTGTATAAGTTTATGATTTAAACAAGATATCGTTCAAATGGCCTCCACGAGCTCGTTTGCAGACCTTAATTCGTTTGACCCAATTTTCCATGACTCGGCCTAGCATTTCCTGTGGTATGGCCTCGATACACCTCGTAATGTTCTCCTCAAGGTCTTGAATTGTTGCTGGAGAGTTGCTGTACACTTGTGATTTCACATATCCCCATAAAAAAAAGTCCAAGGGCGTTAAATCACACGATCTTGGCGGCCAGGCGATGGGGCCGTTTCTCGAAATTAATGAGTCGCCGAACTTATCGCGCAATAAAGTCATGTTGTCGTTCGAAATGTGTGGGGGGGCGCCGTCCTGTTGAAAATAAAGATCGTCGTCACCAATTTCATCAAATTTCGGGAAGAGAAATTCACGCAGCAAGTCGCTATAGCGCTGGCCGTTCACAGTAACGGCTTGTCCGGCGTAATTTCGGAAAAAATACGGCCCGATGATGCCACCACTCCACAATCCACACCAAACTGTGATCTTTTGTGGATGCAAAGGTCTTTCTTGCACCACTTGTGGATTAGAATCGCTCCAATATCGGCAATTCTGCTTGTTAACGAAGCCGTTCAGCCAGAAATGAGCCTCTCTTCGCGTGGCCACCGGCGAACGCGAATTTGCGTAATAAATTTGGACGATTTCCAAACGTTGTGTGAGCGTGAAACTTTTCATGGTAAAACTTTGAACCTTTCTGAATAAAATTACACTTCGAACGTCAAAATTGATAAACAAATATGGCCGCCAAAACCTTACAAAGTTCTACAACCTTATTGGGAAACACTATATAACGATAAATACATTTATCGCTATTTTTATATTTATAGGTTATTCCATAGTGTTCTACTGTTTGTGATTTTCTCCTTTTGGCAACTGTTCTGTTTTTTTAGTCGGAAGAAGAGAATAAAATTATCGAAATGTCGCTCTAAAATAAATACAGCGTGCCAAACGTGACTCGTCAAATATTCTTGTACAAATAATTATTTTGGAAAATTCTCGCCCCTGCCAATTTTCAATTTCAAAAGCATTTTTTTCGAATATATATGTCTCACCCCCTACTCCTGGCAACCCTGTAATTTGTTTTTTCAAATTGAAATATAAGGATTGTGATTTATCAAATGAAAGGTAATTCGGTTACCCATTCAGTTATGCGACTAAAAGTAGAATTGGTTGTGCAGTTTTCTCATTTATAAATTAAGAAATAACTTACAATTTGTGATTGGAGATTGCTGCAATCGGACCATTATTGTTCTACTAATTATTACTAAGGGAAATCGACAAATCCATGGATTTTTAATATTGAAAGCAGGTCTCACTATGCTTTTGAATTTGAAATTTCTCACTCCTTACATCCCACTACCCTCAACTTTTTTTCAAATAGGTGTATATGGATTGATATACTAAATGGAAGGTAATTTGATTATCTACTGATTTCATTATATACAGGGTTGGGATAAAGTTTGGCACCAAATTAATATATTTAAAACGGAACGGACGATAATTTTGAAATTTGGCAGCTGAGTGTAATGGACCACAGTGCATTTGATGAGCATAATTTCATTAATGAGATACTTCCGGTTTAACCGGAAATGACCAATTTTTTTTAATTTAAATTTGACACCCTGTTTATTTCTGCAGATTCTGAAAGAGCACTTTGTTTTGGATCTGTCCATACCAGGTTCCATGTAAAAATTATCTGTAAAAAGAAGAATTGAGACAACGGATTCTTGATGAATGTGCATTAATACATGGAGAAGTCTTGAAAAAAGTTACTCAAGAATTTGTTAATAGACTGGCATATTGTCAGGAGGTGAATGGCAAGCACTTCAAACATTTAAAATGATTTTTTTTAAATTATTTTCAATAAATTTTTTCTACTAGTAAAAGCCCTGTATTTCTTCTTTTTATAGATTTTCATAAAAAATACGACATGAAAAGCAGAAAGAGTTATCTACTACAAAGTATTTCGTTTTATTTCTCACTATTGATACAAATAACAACGATCTATTTATTTGAATGGATTTTTTCTAAAATGTACAAAAAGACTGAATTTCTTCTTTTTACAGAGAATTTTTACATGGAACCCGATATGGACAGATCAGAAACAAGGTGAACTTTCAGAATCTGCAGAAATATACAGGATGTCCCATTTAAATAAAAAAATTTTTGGTCATTTCCGGTTAAACCGGAAGTATCTCATTAATGAAAATATGCTCATCAGATGCATTGTGGTCCATTACACTCAGCTGCCAAATTTCAAAAATATCGCCCGTTTCGTTTTAAAGATATTAATTTGGTGCCAAACTTTATCCCAACCCTGCATGTCACAATCCATATATTCAAATTTTAAAAAAGGTGTGAAGCGTAAGGGTTGAAATATTTCAAATTCAAAAAATCATTGGGAGACTTGCATTCGAAATCCAGAAAACCAGAAAAATGGTCTGATCGCAGCATTCTCCAATCACAAATTGTAAATTATTTCCTAATTCTTTTTATGAAAAACGGCAAAACCAATTCTAATTTTGGTCACATCACTGAATAAATAATCAAATTAATTTTCATTTTGTGTATCACAATCCATATATTCGCATTAAATATTAAAGATTGGTTTGGAGCGGAGAGGGTGAGAGATATCAAATTCAATCGCACAAGAACTGTTGACGAGTTACGTTGCTTTTTTCTACCAATAATAATAATGGAAACAAGAAGTTTTTCAATGTCATGATTTTCATAAAAGAAAGTGGAAAATACTGAGGCTCACGAATATGATAAAATTGAATTAGAATTATTATTTTGCAACATTTTTCTAACTAAAAATGAAAAGAACATCAAAAATAATTAAAACACAAACTTCAACCAGGTGAAACACCTAAAGATAAAAGGGATTTCAATGAGCCGTTCAAAAGTCTACGCCAATTATTTTGTTTTCACATAACACGCCGAGTTACCCGGTACAGGAAAAATCGTGAGGCGGGATTCTCATCCCGTATTTCACGCCCGGGCGGTTCACAAAGGGCCACGGAAATCCGAAATCCCAAGATAAGCAATGATGACTACATCCCATCAGAGAAATCTTGCTGCCGTCAAGTGTTTTTTAGTCGGAAGAAGAGAATTTAATTTTCGAAACGTTGCTCTTGAATATATTGTATACAGGGTGTAACTAAATAAGTGTAAAATATTTAAGGAGGTGATTCCTCATCGAAAAAAAGATAGGATCTTTCATATAAAGAAACTTCATTGGAGCATCCCTTGTTAAGATACAGCCCCTCAAAGGGAGTACATAAAATTTGTATAACAATTTTTTTCACAAGCACCAAAAAAGTTACAATATTGAAATTAACCTGACGTTTCCTACTAGCAAAAAGACACTTATCCAGTTATTTATTTGGTTTACCCCATGGTTGTAAGGGTGGGAAATGCAACCCCTAAAGTTTATTTCCAATGTAACTTTTTGTCTTATTATTTGTTTACCATTTAAAAATTTATTTCCGATAGCCTGTTTCATTCTAAACAAAAAATGTCTCTTGAGTTTTTTGCCCAAAATAAACCAGTTTGCAGTAAAAAATTATTTTACGAACAACTACAGAGATAGATCGTCATAAATGCGAACAGGATTTATTATCATTCTGTACTTAGTACCTACTAGATAGTTTAGTTTCGCATTTATGACGATCTATATATCTGTAGTTGTTCGAAAAATAATTTTTTAATGCGAACTGGTTTATTTTGGGCAAAAAACTCAAGAAACATTTTTTGTTTAGAATGAAACAGGCTATCGGAAATAAATTTTTAAATGGTAAACAAATAATAAGACAAAAAGTTACATTGGAAATAAACCTTAGGGGTTGCGTTTCCCACCCTTACAACCATGGGGTAAACCAAATAAATAACTGGATAAGTGTCTTTTTGCTAGTAGGAAACGTCAGGTTAATTTCAATATTGTAACTTTTTTGGTGCTTGTGAAAAAAATTGTTATACAAATTTTATGTACTCCCTTTGAGGGGCTGTATCTTAACAAGGGATGCTCCAATGAAGTTCCTTTATATGAAAGATCCTATCTTTTTTTCGATGAGGAATCACCTCCTTAAATATTTTACACTTATTTAGTTACACCCTGTATATTCCTTGTGAAAATCCATTAATAATAACACTTTTCTGATGAACAAATTAGAAATTTTTCCAATGTCATGATTTTCATGAGAGGAAGTGAAACATATTCATGTTTAATTTTATCATATTCATATGATGAAACTGAATTGAGAATATTTTCCGTGAACTTAAAATAAAAAGACCATCAAAAGAAAAATAATTAAGACACAAATTCCATTAGGTGAAACATTTAAAGATAAAAAGAATTTCAATAAACCGTTCAAAAGTCACCGCCAATTATTTTGTTTAATTTTCACATAACAGGCCGAGTTACCCGCTATAGGAAAAATCGCGAGGCGGAATTCTCATTCGGTATTTCACGCCCGGGCGGTTCACAAAGGCCGCGGAAATCCCAAACCGCTAGATAAGCAACGATGGCTACACCCCGTCAGAGAAATCTTGCTACCGCCAAGTGTTTTTCAGTCGGAAGAAGAGAATATAATTTTCGAAAGGTCGTTCTTGAATAAATTGTATGTATGAGTTGTTTATGGTGGCTGAAAGAAAGACCTTCTTCCAATAATAATAATTTTTCTAATGATCAAATGAGAAATTTGCAATGTCATGATTTTCATAAGAGGAGGTGAAAAATATTCGGTTACGAATATGATAAAATAAAAATGAAATTATTTTCCGCGAAATAGCAATATAAAGAGCATAAAAAATACAAACACAAAGTTCAACCAGGTGAAACATCCAGAAATGAAAGGGATTTCAAGGAGCCGCCCGAAGGTCACCGCCAATTATTTTGTGTTGTATTATTTTCATATGACACGAGTTAGCCGGTATATGATGGAAAATCGCAAGTCGGGATTCTGATCCTGTATTACACGCCCGGGCGGTTCACAAAGGCCGCGGAAATCCGAAACCGCAAGATAAGCAACGATGGCTGCACCCCAACAGAGAACTCTTGCTGCCAAGTGTTAATAATTTATGCCGCCACAAAGGATCAGGACTATTTCCGTCAGGATCGTTGAAAACAATCGACTAAGGCGAGGGGAATTAAAGTTGAAAAAAGACGGTCGATTGGATCAAGGGTGAACAGTTGAGGGCAGTTACGCAAATAGGATTTCTGACCAGAGAAAGGGTAAACATATGCGATAATTTTTTCAGCAAAATGGCCATTAGAGTCAGTCATTGAGTTGTACATTAATTTTAATCATAAATTTACCTCATCGAACGAAACACTTTTTGTGTGATTGGTCCTTCAGATGAATATCGAGCCATATACTGCTAGTTAGGAGTTTTTTGGCGACACTCGTATTGAATATCGATTGAAATATAATCTTGGAAGATTCTGCATTTCTAAAAAAATTTTTAGGTTTTCACTCCCAGTCTCTGGAATAGAAAAATTGTTGCCTAACAGTAAAACTAAAAAAGGGAATAAATGAAAAGGATAACGTAAGGTTTCGGTGTCTATATCAGACTCCTTCTTCAGACAAACTTGGAAAATCTTTGGAATTGTGTCTCTTTTCGTTTGTATTCTAATTGACATTGAAAGTTGGCAACACATAGAGATGTTGATTCATTTAATCTTGGAATTCCGTGGTGTCAATTCTTATTTCAATAAATCAATCCAAATACTACCTATTCCAACAGAACAATTAGAAAAATTATCTACTTCATCTAACAAAATATTGTTCTGTTTTCGTATTTCGTATTTGGATTGATTTATTGAAGAAAAAAATGACAGCAGAAAATTTCAAAATTAAATAAATCAACATCTCTATGTGTTGATAACCTTCAATGTCAATTAGACTGCAAATGAAAAAACACACAATTCCGAAGATTTTACAAGTTTGTCTGATTTAGACACCGAAACGTTACATTATCCTTTTTATTTATTTCCTTTTTTAGTGTTACTGTAACAATTTTTTCGAAACCAATTTGCTCCTGACAAATTGGTGCAGATATTTTCGCAGGAGCACCTCATCTTAATTAAGTTTTTAATTATTCTGTTTCAGAGACTGGGAGTGAAAACCTAAAAATTTTTTTAGAAACTCGTATTGAACTTGAAGTATTTTGATAATCGATTCCCGTTACAATTTGTGATTTCATTCTTTTATTACTTTTTTGAGCATTGAATAATTTCATTCTGGCTAGTCAATAACGTAAACACAACTACTGAAAAATTTCGTGGATATCCACAGAAGAGGAAATGAGAAAAAATATATCTTCGAAAAATTCGATAATTACAGAACTGTAAGATATCTCCCTGCAATTTTGGAGTATCGATTATATCAGCCATGCGAAATTCCCAAAGTTCAGCTTGTTCATAAAAAAAATTCGAAAACAAACGATAACTTCTGGAAGGAACGATTCCAAAACTTTTTATTATTTTAAACTTTTAATGTAGGTTGAAGATTTGAATAGAAAGGAACCTATGGTTCTCAAGATATTTAAATTTGAATTATCGGTTTCCTAATATGAAGAAGCAGATAGAAGTTATTATATTCGTTGTTGTATTTCAAATTGATTACGATTTATAGCGAAAATTGTTATTATTCTTGTGTTCTCTAATCTGTTGGTAATCAAAAAGGCACCCTCACTAACTCGTGCTTAATGTGGCTCACAATGTGACCTTTTCGGGAAAATATCCATTTTTTCATCAGGTTCGACACAGAATACAAATTTTCATCCACTAGGTAATCGAAAGCCGCGCTCCAATAGCGCGAATATGATCATGTTTCGCGCTCATATTCATAAACCTCCCCTATCTGAGTTGTAGCGTCATTAATAAATCAGAAGGCAGATAAGTGCGCGGCAATTTCGAGCATTTTTTTCAGAGAGATTGCCCGTCCGTCCATGTAGATCCAATAGCGATTTCGTCGAAAGTTTCAATAGGGGCCCCGGACATTGGAACAGTAGTATAGTGAATATAGCACGAAAAAATATGAATTTTTCGAAAAAGGACCTACAGAAATTTGATTTCATAAATCGATAGGGGGACAAAAAAATGTTAATGCCAGATTTCCGATGTGTTCCTCACCTGGTTCTGACAAAATCCAATAACATTTTGAAATGCGTTTTTCTCGGAATCTATGGGTTTAAGAGGAAAGTTTATCGAACAAAAATGTAGAGGACATTGTTATCTACATTTAATCTCATTGGAGCGAAGTCACCTGACTTGAAATACAAAAAGTAGGTGGCGCTAAAGTATCAAAAAAGTGTTTTTTTGTCATTTTAGTTAAAAATAAATAATTTTTTTGCAGTAATGTAAATGGGAAAGTTGTTCGTCACAAAATTATCTACATTTTTTGTGTAACCAGTTTTTTTTGTAAAACTTAGCGTTACCGAGCTGTAGACGAAAAGATGCAGCGCAGCATGGTTAGCGTTCTCCCAACGGTTCTTTTCACTTTTGCCGGGCCGTGTATGGAATACACTCATCGGCGCGGCACATGATGTACAACTGTTACACTTTGACAAGCTCCTGTTCGATAAAAAAAAATTGTTTATTCAAAAAATGTAGATAATTTTATGACCAACAACTTTCCCATTTACATCACTGCAAAAAAATTATTTTTAACGAAAATGTTCGAGATTTGAATCGAAAAGCTGCACACATGAACGAGACCCATAGTATTAATGATCGTTTTCCCAATATGAAAATGCGCGCAAAAGTATCATTCAACTTCTCGTCAATAATTTTTTGTTATTATTGGTTGTTGTATTGCAGATTGATTGAAAATTATAGTTGTTATTCAAAACGCCAATTTCACATTAACATGCCTCGTATTATGCAGAGCTATTCCCCATGCTGATGAGTCTCAATAGGGCCTTGTATTTACTTTGAACGAGGACGAGATCAGCTTCAAAGTATGAGTTTAATATTGGTTAATTTCAATTGATTTATAAGTAATGTTTTCCGCTCAAATTGAGCGAATATAATCGTGTTTCGCGCTCATATGCATGCACCTGCCCTATCTGAGTTGTAGCGTCATTAAAAAAACCAGATGGCAGATAATTTCAAGCTTTTTTTCGGAGAGATTGCCCGTCCGGCCATGTAGATCCAATAGCGATTTCGTCGAAAGTTTCAATATGGGCCTCGGACATTGGAAAGAGCCAGCGGAGATTGAAGGCTGGTCATAAATTGGCACCTGCATTATCACGCAAAAATTTAAAATTTTTTTAAGTAAGCTCGAGATTTGAATCGGAAAGATGCATTCATGAACGAGACCCATAGTATAAATGAACGTTTTCCTAATATGAAAATGCGCGCAAAAGCATAATTCTAACTTCATGTCAATAGTTTTTTGTTATTATTCGTTGTCGTATTGCAGATTGATTTAAAATTATAGAGAACATTGTTACCCCTTTTATGTTGTCTTTTTCCCTGTTGTTATTCAAAACGTCAATTTCACATTCACATGCCTCGTATTATGCAGAGCTATTCTTCATGCCTCAATAGGGCGAAATAGCTACCCATGGATGCTCTGTTTGATACCACTTCCTTGTGAAGGGTTTTCCAATAAGAGGTGTTATTTTGATATTTCGAAGAAAAATGCCATTTTTCAATATAAATGATCGGATGTTTATTTCATTATAAAGAAGAAGCTTTGCCGTTAATAATGGAAAATAACATCAGGCAAATGACCACCACGACAACGCTCACAGGACCCTATCCTTTTGATGAAATTTTCCATAACCAAATCGCAAAGTGGCTGCGCTATGTCCTCGATAGCCTCACGAATTCCATCTTTGAGGTCTTGAATTGACGCTGGGCTATTGGCACAGACCTTCTCTTTCACGTGGCCCATCAAAAGGAAGAAGTCGCAAGTTGTTAAATCACAAGATCTCGGTGGCCAATTGTAATCACTCTTCGAGAGATAACATGTTCTGGAAACATTTCCCGCAATCAGCAAAGACACGACGTTGTTGATGATCGGCCTGCTTGAGTTCTTGTGTTAACTGAACTTTATAAGTCTTAAGACCCAAATCTTTATGCTAAATACGGTATAATGACGTTTGTGGAATGCCTAATTTCAAAGAACGACGAGGAATGGACAAACCTGGGTTTTCTTCAACGCTTTCGGCTACAGCAATATTCTCGGCTGTTCTTGAGCGACGTGCACGGGTTTTATTCGTCACATCACTAAATTATCCCAACAGCTCGAATTTTTTCACCAATTTCTTTATTGCGGTCCGACAAGGTGCTTCACGACGACCCAAAAATGTTCGAGTTTTACGAACCGTCTCTACCAGATTTTCACCATTTTTATAGTGAATTTTAATAATTTCAATGCGTTTTTGAAGAGTGTATCGTTCCATCTTTATTAATGGCGTAATTTCTACTTGTCAAATGTCAAAACATGACAACTTCAAACGTGACATCTAGCGAAATAGCGGGCTATTCAAAATAACACATCTTATTGGAAAACCCTTTATTTACTTTGAACGAGGACGAGATCAGCTTCGAAGTATGAGTTTAATATATTGGCTTATTTCAATTGATTTACATCATTCTCCGCTCAAATTAAGCTGAGCGAATATAATCATGTTTCCCGCTCATATGCATAAAACTCCCCTATCTGAAATGTAGCGTCATTAATAAACCATCAGAAGGCAGATAATTTCAAGCTTTTTTTCGGAGAGATTGCCCGTCCGACCATGTACTTAGAACCAATAGCGATTTCGTCGAAAATTCCAATGTGGTCCTCGGACATTGCAGAGTGCCAGCGGACATTGAAGGTTGGTCATAAATAAGCACCTGCATGATCACTTGAAAATTTAAAATTTTTTTGAGTAACCTCGAGATTTGAAACGAAAAGCTGCATTCATGAACGAGGCCCATAGTATTAATGATCCTTTTCCTAATATGAGAATGCGCGCAAAAGCATCATTCTAACTTCACGTCAATAGTTTTTTGTTATTATTCGTTGTTGTATTGCAGATTGATTGTATATTATAGAGAACATTGTTACCCCTTTCATGTTATCTCTTTTGCTGTTATTATTCAAAACGTCAATTTCATATTCTCTAGCTATTCTCCATGCCCCCATAAGGCGAAATAAAGGGGCGTTTAACACCTTCAATCATAAAGGGTTTTCCAATAGGAGATGTTATTTTGAATAGCCCGCTATTTCGGTAGATGTCACGTTTGAAGCTGTCACTTTATGACATTTGGCAAGTAGAAAATACGCAATTAATGAAAATGGAGCGATACACGCTTTTAGAACGAATTGATATTATTAAAATTCACTATAAAAATGGTGAAAATTTGGCAGAGACGGTTCGTGAAACTCGAACATTTTTGGGTCGTCGTGAAGCACTTTGTCAGACCGGAATGAAGAAATTGGTGGAAAAATTCGAGCTGTTGGAACAAGTTAGTGATGTGAAGAATAAAACCCATGCACGTCGCTCAAGAACAACCGAGAATATTGCTGCTGTAGCCGAAAGGGTTGAAGAAAACAAGAGCAACAGTTACGGTGAATGGATTGCTCTATCGAGAGATGATTAATGATTTTTTATGGCCGAAATTGGATAGTATTGATCTGGACAACATTTACATTCAAAAAGACGGCGCTACGTGCTACACAAGCAGGAAATGTTTACGGACCGTGTTATCTCTTGAAGAGGTGATCATAATTGGCACCAAGATCTTGTGATTTAACAACTTGCATATTCTTCCTTTGGGGCCACGAGAAGGTCTACGCCAATAGTCCAGCGTCGATTCAAGACCTCAAAGATGGAATTCGTGAGGATATCGAGGAGATAGGGCAGCCACTTTGCGATTTGGTTATGGAAAATTTCATTAAAAGGATATGGTCCTGTAAGCTTGGTAGTGGTGGTTATTTGCCTGATGTTATTTTCACTATTTTCGGCATAACTTCTTCTTTATAATGAAATAAACATCTGATCATTTATATTGAAAAATGGCATTTTTCTTTAAATATCAAAATAACCTTTTAGCTACCCATGGATGCTGTGTTTGATACCACTTCCTTGTATTTACTTTGAACGAGGACTAGATTAGCTTCGAATTATGAGTTTGATATTGGTTTATTTCAATTGATTTGTATTGTTCTACGCTCAAATTGAGCAAATATAATCATGCTGAGTTGTAGCGTCATTAATAAACCAGTAGGCAGATAATTTCAAGCTTTTCTTCGGAGAGATTGCCCGTCCGACCATGTAGAACCAATAGCGATTTCGTCGAAAGTTCCAATGTGGGCCTCGGACATTGCAGAGTGCCAGCGGACATTGAAGGTTGGTCATAAATTTTCACCCGCATGCATTACTGATTTTCGAGGTCCGTTTGCTTACGAATATCGACAGACCGAGGGTTTATTCAGGCGTGAAACAGAACGGAATTGTGCGGGACTGTTTTAATTCGGGGAGAAAACTATTCATGGTGAAAGTTTGCGAGTTACATGTTAACAGCTTCGCATTGATTGCGATTGGAACTGGAATTTATTGTGAGGCATATGGTATGGAATCAAGGAATCGAGAAAATGTTTCGGACATAACTTTGCGATTAGAGTGTTTAGAATTATTAATAGTGGAGAAGCTGAAAGCAGGCTGACACATGGAAAGTTTCACTGCTACAATGTACCAAGTGAAAGAAGTATATTAGGCAACGAGCGTATAATGATTGCTATTATTCGCGAGGTGAAGTTTAGGCTACGAGCCTTAGGCTAGTGGCCCAAATCACCGAACCAATAATAGCAATTATACGCAAGTAGCATACTATACTTTATCCGAGACTACTGAATAGATTTCTTGAAGATTTCAACATTTAGCGACCACGACAAAACTCTTCTATGACAAGCGTGAAAAAAGTCAAGTTGGCACAAGAGAAATTTTTGGAGAATTGTTCATTGTATATTTAGTGATGAAAAATGCTTTAATTGATATAATAAAAGTAGATTTGGCCCTCGATTGACAAGGTATCCCATATTTGTTATTTGCAGTACTTTAGAATACTGAAGAAATACCAATTTAAAGATTATTATATCAAAGCTAAATCTGTGAAGCATCTGACAGCAGTGAATTATATCTTATTTTATCACTTGTGATTAATGGATAATATTTTGTCCGAGCCCAAAGACGTAAAATGTCGTGGATAATTTTTTTTTACTACATTTATGTATAGGTCAAGCGAAAACGAAACTTGGATCTAATGAACAGAGTAGATACTATTACTTATAGTAAAATCAATAGTTGGACGAAGATGAGAACTATGCGATATTATGAGGTGAAACTCATTACATGCCCCTCTACAAACCCGATTACGAAATTTTCAAATTGGTATTTGGCAATTTTGGGTGATACATGTTTTACCGCGTTTTTATTTCGCGATATTACTACCTACGACGTTTCACGCGGATATAATGATGATAACCTCTATCGTATTCATAAAATACAATGAAAAGGTAGTTGGAATTTTATCGGCCTCAAAACTGAAATAACTGGTTACCTGAAAATGTGCGTACAAGTTGAAACTTATTCGAACAACAAAAAATGGAGAGGGCAGAAAAAATAATTTTTCAAAAACTAAATGGTACCTATATTGTTCACCGGATAGAAAAAGAATTGTCAAACTTGACGCTTAAGAATTTAATTGCTTGTATTCTCGAAAGAAAAACGATAAGAGATGATAATTGATATTATTGCCAAAAAAATCAAGAAAAAAAGAAGAAAATGACAATACCCGTTTTATGTAGAACACTAACAGCTTTAAGGAAATAAATAAAGTTTTCGAAAAACAATTGAAAATATTAGGTCCAGACTCCATGATTTATCCAGGCAACGCGTTTTCAATATACTGATTGTCCGAATATGTTCCATACAATACAGCCAATGTCTCGGCCTTCAAACATGGTAGGAAATTCAAGCAAAAAGTGTTTCAAATAGCAGCAAGAACTCTTTCAGTAAATGTGTAATTAAAATTTGGTTTTTGAATACCCCACCTGAAAAAAACGAACAACGAATATATTTTTCAAACTGCAATCTTATTTTCTTCTCCTTCAAATGATACCCCAGTGAAAAAATATGTCGAAAAATTCTTTTTCCGCCGACCTCGAAATAAAAGGTGATTTTAATGTATACGAAATTGATCATTAATGACCCATTTTAATGCTCAATGTTTTGGCTATTTTAATGTGCAATCCTCATGGCAACCGTTCACAAAGTATTCAGAAGCACTACGAGAAATGTAAAAACTCTACTGGAACATAGATACATAGAAATTTCATAATGACAAATGCGTGTCTTGTGCAGAATGAAAATGTATTTCAATCGAGAATTCATACACATATCATATTGAGATCGTCGGAAAAATCTTGTAATAAACTCGGTTATTAATCGAGCGACTAATGGTCTCGAACTACTAAAGCGTTCGCTCCGCTCACGCTTTAAAATATCTTGACCATTAATCGCTGTCTTTAATAACCTAGTTTATTAAATAACTATTAACATTGTACGTAGGTTAAACCTTTAAAATAATAATTATAAATTGCGGCATATACCTACTTTTTGTTTCATTATGATACCCCATACAATTCAATTTTTCAATTATTGAATTGTTTTACTATGTTTCAAGGTATCTTTCGTGTAGATGTTTTATTCTCTGTATTGAATATCTTGGGACACCAAAAATATTTTACCACAACTTACAAAATGGCGAATGCGCAGCAATTTATAGTTAATTTTTGAAAGTTTAATCCACTGACTGTCAGTTGCAGGAACGTCCATTAAAATTTAAAGGTCCATTAAACTCTTAATTCTCCATTATTACAAGGAACTAATGGAGGATTAAGGGTTTAATGGAGCTTTAAATTTTAATGGACGTTCCTGCAACTGAGCATTAATAAGATAAAAAATTTGATCAACATATTTTTCTTTCACTGGGAAATTCTTGAGGTATGCTAAACAAATATTTGAGGATAGTTTTTTCAGACGTGGTGATCAGAAACGAAATTTGAACGACAGGTTCCGATGGAGTTTTTGATATCCTTCGAATTACTTTTTGCTAAAACTTCATACCTAACCTGAGCTAGAAATGTTGGATATATGGAACATCTTGGTATACCCTTCATTTCCTTAGATATTAAATTTATTATTAAATATGTTTCATTCTATTATCAGCCCAGTGAAGTTCGATTTGAGCTCGGATTTCCTACAAAGTGGGTCGAACCGACTAATTTACACACTGCAAACTCTAATTCTGGGTATTCCAATTCAACGTTCCATTCTCAGATCAATGAAGAACGAAGATAGGCTTTGTCAGATGTAAACAATGGCAAAAATGAGGTGAAGATCTCTTTGTTCTCACCACCCCTGCTGTTAACCTTACTCAACTTATTCTTACGTTTTCAAGGAATTTGCGACAGTTTTCGTGATTCTACATTTGAACGTGCCTCGAAGTGATATTGAAGTTCATTTACTTCAGAAAAATGCCAAAATACTGTTTTATTTGCAAGACATGTGGAAAACACGATTGTTAACATATAGAAACATTCCAGAGGTGCGTTTCTGTATTTCCAAACAAAGCACGATTCTGCCTTTTGTTTGTATTGAGAACTATAAAAATCAAAAACAAGCATCCTTTTTTTTTATCTGATCCTCAAGCCTCAATTACACTCAGCCCCTGCTACTGCTGCTCGCGTTGTCGGCAATAATTCCCGAAATACTTCTGCGACAATATCGAAGGCAGTGAGAATTCACACTCTGCCGCAACATTTCCCTCGTGACCAAGTGTCGGCAACGACGGACAGAGAAATTCCACAGCAACCTAGTTAAATTTAATCACTTACAGCTTTTCACGCTGCCGGTCCTTTGGCTTACCGCCAATTCAGGGAGCGTAGAGCAACACGAGTGGCAATGTGAGGCAGCAGGGAAGTGTAGTGATTACATTCTCGCGCGGCTCGCTTTCCTGCTCAATTCCTAGGCCAAGCAATAGAGATATTTCCTTGACAAAAATACTACCTGGAAGCCACCTGTGCCATTCCGAGCAGGACAGTCCGTAGTTTATTCCCACCATGTTTTAAACACGAAAATGCCATTTTTTTATTTGTTATTAATAAAAAAGAACAAAAATACGCGTTCTTTTTAGTTTTTTCGTTGCAAAATGGAAACTATTGATGCAGTGATAACGTTGCAATGGGATGAATTGTAGAGAATTACATTGTGAAGAGAATGATGGGTCAAACGATCCGATCGAATAATTAAAACTGGAGAAAAGCGGAAAAAACCGGAAAATTGCGTGTTTTTTCTTTTAACTCATAACTCTGCCATTTTGCAATATTAAGAACTGAAACTTCACATGATAGTAGCTATTGACGTGCAATTCATGTGTGCCAAAATTGGATTCGGTCGGATAAATAGTTTTCACATAATTCCCATTTGAATTTTTTTTGGACATATTTTCGCGGAGAGCTGGATGCGTTTGAGGTCGTCCGATTGAAATTAAAAAAATTGATTTGGAAAGAAGACGTGATCAGTAACAAAACGTCTATTCTGATTTTTCAATAAAACGCGTTTAAGTGTGTTAAAAACTAGTGAGAACATGAGGGAAAACGACCGACCAAGCGAGAGTGGTCGAGTGGTGAGGGAATGAGCGAATCGAAGGGAAACGCCGCGGAAGCCAACGGTCGCCGAGTTTAAGAATTGTTGCGCGGACAGCGCACCAAATTTTGTACACATATACGTTTCCCCTCGATTCGCTCATTCCCTCACAACTCGACCACTCTCGCTTGGTCGGTCGTTTTCCCTCATGTTCTCACTAGTTTTTAACACACTTAAACGCGTTTTATTTAAAAATCAGAATAGACGTTTTGTTACTGATCACGTCTTCTTTCCAAATCAATTTTTTTAATTTCAATCGGACGACCTCAAACGCATCCAGCTCTCCGCGAAAATATGTCCAAAAAAAAATTCAAATGGGAATTATGTGAAAACTATTTATCCGACCGAATCCAATTTTGGCACACATGAATTGCACGTCAATAGCTACTATCGTGTGAAGTTTCAGTTCTTAATATTGCAAAGTGGCAGAGTTATGAGTTAAAAGAAAAAACACGCAATTTTCCGGTTTTTTCCGCTTTTCTCCAGTTTTAATTATTCGATCGGATCGTTTGACCCATCATTCTCTTCACAATGTAATGCTCTACAATTCATCCCATTACAACGTTATCACTGCATCAATAGTTTCCATTTTGCAACGAAAAAACTAAAAAGAACGCGTATTTTTGTTGTTTTCTGTTAATAACAAATAAAAAAATGGCATTTTCGTGTTTAAAACATGGTGGGAATAAACTACGGACTGTCCTGCACGGAATGGCACAGGTGGCGTCCAGGTAGTATTTTTGTCAAAAAACTAATGATTTGTAGCTCTGTTGCTCGGCGTATCCCTGCTCCCTGTCGTGGGAGTGAGCTGAGAGTAATCGGGGTGTCAAATTTATTCCATTGATATCAGGTTTGGGGCCTATCTATGTTCTTTATTGATCCGAGGTGAAAGTCTAGTTAGGAGTAATTTAGTAAAAAATCGACTATACAACAGAAACCATAGCCCTGCTCCCAAGCGAGCAAAAACACACTGCGAACTCCAACTCTGAACATTCCGATTTACCATACCGCACCACGCAGAAACTGCAGGATAGGTCGGAGGTACAGGTGCCTTTATCCCAACCCCACAGGGATCATGTTTACGAGCTCTCAACACGATAAGTTTGGCGGTTATCGTAATTTCGAATCAGGGCGACGATGTTTCCCAGAAGTAGGATTCAAACGGCTTTGCCTCACTGAAAACGACATGCATTATTGATATCGAAGTGGGAACAGGTCTCTCAGGATATCACTTATATGCAGGGGAGGGAATAAACACTTTCAAGCGGTATACACATATTTTCGCTTAAGTTTCTATATAGGATAGAAAAGGGAAGAATATTGGTGAATGAACCAATAACTGATTTGGAAGGTTCTATTTCCTACGTGAGGGGTACTCATAGTTTTTCACGTTTCATGTTCTTTTCCTATCGCTTGTATGTTTTTATGAGGTCTCGTGCGCTTGTTCTTTCAAAAATAGGTTTTGAAATGAAGAAATCATGAGGAAACGCAGGTGAAAATCGAAAAGGTAACATCGGAGAATAATAAAATCGATGTAAATCAACAAATTTCAAACTCAAACGGAGCTGGTCTCGTCAACCTTCAAAGAGGTAATCATCTAGACTTCTAGAGCACCTGTTCGGCCTAATTGAGGTTTATCGGTGCGAACTAGCTCTGTATAAAGCCTCAATTACACTCAGCCCTTCCAACTGCCACTCGCGTTGTCGGCAATAATTCCCGAAATACTTCTGCGACAATATCGAAGGCAGTGAGCATTCACACTCAGCTGCAACATTTCCCTCGCGATCAAGTGTCGGCAACGACGGACAAAGAAATTCCACGGCAACCTAGTTAAATTTAATCTCTTACTGTTCAGGCTGCTGGTCCTTTGACTTACGTACGAAAAATCGCCAATTCAGGAAGCGTAGAGCAGCACGAGTGGCAATGTGAGGCAGCAGGGAAGTGTAGTGATTATATTCTTGCGCTGCCCACAAGTCCCTGCTCCCTGCTGTGGAAATGAGCCGAGTGTAATCGGGGTATAATATGAGGAACTTTAAGAGTGCTATATTTAAAGATATGGAGTTTTGATTCCGGTATTATAAGAAATAAAGCGCCATCTAGAACAGTCATTACAAATTACCCCTTTACATTGCATTGTATGCAATATTTCAAATTTTTCAAACGTTCAGCCTAGATAATTTCGAAAGAGGTTACTATAACAAATAATTATTCATAGTTCCAAAACATGAGAAGGGATATCTTGGCAGAATATCCACCATACATTGTGTTTTTTCATAATAGCAAGGCAAAAGTTGCACTAGGTTTTGAACCAGTCAAAACAAACGATACTTGAAAATTTACAATCACTTTCAAGTTTTTTGATGAAACGATAAACATATTTTCACTTACTTGATTGCTGAATCAAAGAAGTCACAACCACATACCTGAAACAAAAAAATAATGTGATAAATGAGTGAGTTACGTTTAGTCATACATAATTAATTATTTACAACTAACTGCGGAAAACTGAGTTAGAGCATGTTTTCTTCTTCACTATAAGAAATATTTCGGAAGTACAACACTTATACACGAAGATAAAGGTTTTTTCTTTGTTCTCTTGTATCACACGCGGAAATGAATGGTTAAATATTACTCTGCTTATACTTTGGAATATAAATGTTCAATTTTTTTATACAATTTTGTGAAGCCATATCTCCAAATAATATATATTATGTCAAAGTAATATACAGGTACACTGTCTCAAGATGTTCCATCCAGCTAATATTCTGACTTTCAAACAAGGTAAGGAGTTCTAACAAAGAGTATTTTGAATGGTATCAAAAACTCTGTCCGAGTCTATCGTTAAAATTTTGTTTCTGAATACCAACCCTAAAAAACTATAACAGGTTATTTTTTGAACTTGCATCCTTATATGTTTTTTATTTGAACGGTTTCCCACTAAGATATATGGTAAAATAATTTTTCATCGTGTTATGTGAATTTAACCCTTGAAGAAAATAGCTATCATGGCATTCGCCATTTTGCGTTGCGACTTACGGCGAAATATTTTAGTGTCCAAAGATACAGGCAATTAACAAAACATCAACACAAAAACACCTGGAGACATAATCTAACAAATTTATAATTCTAACAATTGAATTGAAGGAGGTGTCTAAACAAATTGGATATGTAATTATTGTTTTAGAAGGTTGCTTCTGCGTAAAATTTGTTTTAACATATTTTTCTACCACTGAGGAATGGTTTGAAGGAAAAAATATAAGGGTACAATTTGGGACTTCTTGTATATCGGGTGTCCCCAGGTAAGTGGCCTATTAGATCATTATGGAAACTATATTTATGGTAAAAATTTCAAATTTTATGGATAGATATTTGGACATGTAAGGTACATTTTCAAAATAATTTCACATTTCCAGTGTTGCCGGATGTACGACAATTTTGTCAGAACTTTGTTTTTTTTAATGGGAATCTGGTATTTGTATTTTTTTGATACTTACTCCATAAAATATTGCATCTATTCATTCTTCCTTTTTCTTACCTATCTTTAACGGTTTTTGAGTTATTAATTATTTTTCGAAATATTAGATCAAATTGGCGTGTTACGAAACTGACTCTAGTTCACTCAATATTTGAGATTTGAGTCAGAAATTCAGCAAGTCATTAGATATTGATTTGATCTATGTCACTGCTTTTGAATTATGGTTAGTTATACAGGACGGATTAAAAAAATCATCATTTGCCAAGTTACAAAATCGTAAAAAAGTTCATTTTGCTAAATTAGACACCCAGTTTATTTTTCAATTTTTTGAATCAGTACAACACAATCTACAATAACTAATTTGAAAAATTATATAGATATCAGATCAATATCCAATTACTAAATTTCTGACTTAAATCTCAAATACTGAGCGAACTAGAATCATTTTCGTAACACGCCAATTTCATCTAAAATTTCTAAAAATAATCAAGAACTCAAAAACCGTTAAAGATTGTTATGAAAGGGTAAGAGTGAATAGATTTAATATTTTATGGAGTATTTTGAAAAAATTTGTTGTCAGATTGTCGTACATCCGGCAACACTGGAAATGTGAAATTATTTCAAAAATGTACTATACATGGCCGAATATTGATCCACAAGATTTGAAATCTTTACCATCAATAGTTTCCATAATAATCAAATACGCCACTCATCTTGAGTTCGATAAATTTTGGGAGGAACCTAATTTTTAAAGTCAATTTATAGTTTGAATAATCCTTGTTGCATACGGATCAAGTGCGTCAGGACCTTCCTCAATTTTCTCAACAAAACCTGTATATCATCCACTTTTTCAAGCGGTTAAACTCATTTCACTTCTCAATCACCAGAACCCAACACCCACCATTCATGGCCTAGTCACCAACCGACACACCGATCTACAAATCCGGGGACACCCTGCCCCACATACTTTTCACCCCTTTCTCCCGACACAGATACCGAGGAGGCAAGGTCGGAAACGCGGCGGCGGCGGCCTGCGGTACACAGCATCCCGCAGTGTCGTCGCGTCCTTCGTCCTTGCACCATCCCGCGCCAGGACCCTCCGGACCCTAAGTCCGCAATCTCCGGATTTTCGGCCGCTCTACGTAGCTCGCCTAGGTCCAGAGAAGAAGTGCGTAAGGTTTTTTGCGTCCCCGATCGGAATTGATAGTTCTGATGCGGTGTTGGAGATGTAGTTTGGAAAGTTCGCGAATTTTCGGGGGTGTTTTGATGGAGGGATGAATATAAAGGCAAGGTGATCGAGGGGTTTTTAGGTAGATGTGAGAATTGGGATTTGTTATGTTGGTAGGTTGAGAAAAGGTTGAGAAGGTTTGACGACAGGGAAAATTGAGATATCATGCGATTCTCCAGCTGGAAATGGAAAATGTGTAATTTTCGCCAGTTGAGACAGTCATTGAGAACAATAAGCAGAGGTTTAACGCGTAATATCGCCATGAATATGAAATTGATGAAAGCAGAAAATAATATCAATCGATTGAAATCAACCAATAATAAGCTCATACTTCGGAGCTAATCTCGTCCTCGTTCAACGCAAAATGCAAGGAAGTGGTATCATGGACGAATGGTAAACATCTCGCTACTTCGGTCAAGGTTCATGCTACGGAAGAATGTTATTCGTATGGATCTGGAGATGGTGTCTTCGGTATATTTATACCTGAAGAAGATGCCATTTCGTTTTAAGTTCCAAGACATACCTTGTATCATTCAGACCTATCCTGTGCTGATGAGCCCTAATAAGGACGAAATGGCCATCCATAGGTGCTCTGTTTAATACCACTTCCGTGCATTTTGCTTTGAACGAGGACGAGATTAGCTCCGAAGTAGGAATTGGTTGATTTCAATCGATTAATATTATTCTCTGCTTTCATCATTGTCATTGAGAACTTGTGATTGAATTGATTTGAGTGTTCTTCCAAAATTAAATGGATTGCTGATATGAAAAAAATATATCTCTCAATCAAAGATATGTTGACTTTTAAGGCGGGGCGATATTTGAAACCATTTTAAGAGGAAACCTCAAATAACCGTTTGTCACAAACGCGGTAACTTTCTATACCCCAGGTGGTTGATTCTTTTTGTTAAAATATCACTTAGCAAAATGTTTTTTCGATTTTTTCCGGAATAAGAAAAAAAATTTTCCCGAAATTCTCAGTCAATTTTGACAAAACTTGATCTGATTTGACTTTGTCTGGCATATGGGGTTTCACTCGGAAAAATCGTTTAACTTCATTTTGAAACTTTCACAAGTGCTACTGTTAATAATAATCAATTTTCTTTTTCTGAAAATGCATCTTCATTAGGTGGAAACGTGTACCAAATTTTTATAAGAAAAATTTTATTCTGGAAACTTCAACACACTGTAGGTATATCAAAAATCAGCACATTTAAAATATATGTATAATCACTTAAAGAATTGCCCCACTAAAGATAATCATTAAGGAACTTCATGTAGAACTCACATATAATATTTAATCTGATTTGATGTTATTTGAAGTAGATTTCAAACATGAAAAAAATCATCAAGGAATTTTCTGTAGAACTTAAATATAATAATGAATCTAATTTGAAGCTATTTAAAGTAGATGTGAAACATGAAAAAGATATGTGATAAATCGAATAATGAACAACTGAGCTCATACAGGGTCTCTATAAATGATTATAACAGCGCAGTTGGTGTTTGACTATTATAAATATTCATATTCTGATGTTAACTTTGATTTGAACAAACGATACTGTGAGTTTGTGCTGGTATTTCCGAACGAATTATGTGACTGGAATTATACATTTGTAGAGGATTTGTGAAAAAAAAGATAAAATAAAAATTTTCAAAGAAAACCACGATGTTACAATCATTCATAGATTCCGTGCAAGCCACAAATTCTAATTATACTTCATATGTGAAATCTCTAGTATGTCTTGAGAAATGGATGTTGGAATCGGTTGAACATAATCCGAAATCTGAATCTGATTTAAATTTTCGAATAGACAAACAATTTTTCCAGGTTATTATGAAAATGCCATCTTATTTTATCAGTAAAGCGAAAAGTATCACCCTAGTGAAAACAAACTCTTATAATAGATTGAAAAAAATTTTTTAGTTTTATTTCAATCGTGAAAACTTAAAATGCACATGACTCTGAAAGGTTGCTCACTCAACATGAATGCTGTTCTCAAATTCTTCCGTAAAAAAAGTAGGTAGCGATGTTATCTCGCTATTGCTGAGCTTATACGACCCACAAATTCTAATTATACTTTATATGTTGCGAAATCTTACGTATATCTTGAGAAATAGATGTTGGAAATGGTTGAATACAATTCGAAATCTGAATCTACTGATGTAATTTTCGAATAGACAAAAAATGTCTCCAGGTTATCATGCAAATGCACATAAAAGGTCTAAAAGGTTGATCACTCTACATGAATGCTGTTCTCAAATTCTTCCGTAAAAAAAGTAGCGATTTGTCATCTCGCTGTTCTCTCAGTTGCATATACAGAACGAACGATTAAGGTCGCTGTTATGATTTCGAATAAGCGTACTCCGAAATTAAATTAACACAGACGATTCGGAAACAGCAGAGCGGAAATCATTTCCCACCGGGACTCCTTTTTTTCGGGAGAATTTCACATTGTTTCATCCACCTGCGGCATTTTTGATAGATAAATGGTAGTATTAGTCAGGGATGAGAGTGTAAGGAAAAAGGCTTTGAAAACGGCGAAGAAATTCTAGCCCAGTATACATTGCTATAGTGAATAGTAAAGTTCGGTGGTAAAATACTTACAATCCCCTACTATCATAATGTGAACAGATTCTGCTAGTGACAGTAGAGTACTAAAGATAGAATGTTGTAGAGCACATGTGTAATAGTACACTATACTAACCCACCCCCACGTCTCATCTAGGAGGCGCGAAGCGAAGAGCCGAATTGTTAGACGCGAGCCATATTAAACGCGCACTTAGACGATGCGAAGCGCCCGGAAGGAAAGCGTCATTCTCCGTCGGAGAGGTTTGCTTTGAAACAAATGGGAAGACGCTCATCTATAAGGCGCGAAGCGAAGAGCAGCGAGGAGGCGAGTGTTTGACGCGTGAATGAACATTGGAGTATGTGCGCGACAAATTTCTCGAGGCGGTCCTCAAGTAGGTAGTCGGCGGCCGGAATCGGGTTCGTGACCCAAGTTCGGCGCGCTGTATTCCCAACTCGAGAAAATGTTGCGACTTTTTGAACTCAAAATTGGCCGAATCACGAAAGGAAGACTAGGGAAAAGCATTATCCTCTACTAAAACCGCGGGCAAGTGTCTGTTATCATTGGTATGGTCAACCAGTAAACTAGTAGAGGAGAATTGAATTGTGGAAGTTGGGATGGGTTAGCAGAGTATGAGTACACAGGCTATCCACTCTACTCTACTGTGCACTATTTCTAGTACTCTACTGTCATAAGCACAAAGTGTTTACATTATGCTATTAGGGAAATAGTGAGATTCCACCACCGAATTCTACCATTGACCTCACCAATGTAAATCGGTTTTTCGAGCTGAAAAGTTGTACATAAGAGATCACCAATTCTGGCCATGCTGTACACCAACTCCCATCTCTCAACTTTCAATGCATCACGTCACAATCATGTGATATAATTGCCGTCAAACATGGCGCGCAATTCGAATCTTGCGCTGTTATTGAAACACCCTTTATATGAAGAGATATAAACCCCAACACTTCCTCCATTTAACTCCCAATGTATCAATTTACACTAACACACGATATTTCGCTCAATCCGTTAACATCTCAGATCGTTAGAATTCACCTCGTCTAATCAGGGGGTTCCATTTCCCGACTCAGCATCTTCGCAGCAGGTGTTTTGCCACTTCTAATCTTCCTCTACGTCTCGATTTACAACCGATGTATTCCGGGAAAACGATACGACCTACACATCGGCAGGGATGTACCCGCCATGACGGTTTTCCCTCCCATTAACCGATATTGATAGCATAATCATTTTTACCTTGACATACGATCAAATACTACATCGAAGACAGTGTTGGATATAATCAGTCAGTGCGGATCTATTATTATTAGCTTTGGATTTGTCACGCTGGACAAGTCAGGTCTTTCTTCAATTTTTGTATTATGTTTCTACAAATAATAAACGTTGTTCGTTCGATTACTAATTCATATTCTCAAATTTTGTGATCTGCACGCCACAAGTCGTTACCTATTTAATCGTAACTTCGTAAAAAAGTCGTATTAGCAAAATGGTGCCAGATTTCTTGGATTTTTCTTCATATTGAAAATAAAAATACGTTAGGTAACAAACGACTTCTCGTGAACTGAAAGAAAAAATCACAGCACGATAACGTTCGCCATTCACCGTTACTGCATTATTCCTCCAAATCATAATATATAACTATAGGCGTTTTCGGATACTTACTCGGGTTAACTCGAACCCCAACCTCCGCGTTCGTTTACCTAACCCGAACATACAACCCGTGTTCGGAAAGTACGGTGCTATTAACTCGATCACTGTCTCAGGTTGGTCTATTGTAACCCTACACAAGAGCAGGGTCGTAGAGTCACCGTATGCGCAGAGCAGTTTATTTTGGATAATTTGAAAAAATCGGGAACAAGTCTTCTACTATTTTCTTAGTAATTTCATATATTCTATTCCTAAAAATTATGGAAAGAGAAGATAATTTGACTCAGTGTAAAATGTGTGTTTCCACGAGCCGAGAAAATAATGTGAAACAACTTCTTCATAACTTTGTATGCAGATCTTTCTGCGTTAAAGCTAAAGCCTCCTTTACTTCTTTAACATAGGTACTCAAAGATAACATTGAATATGCGAGGGCACACCAGAAATTATGAGAAAGATTTCACAGAAGCCAATAAATCCAAGCAAAGCTAGAGACAATCAGTAAATAAACTGAAACTGAAAAAATAAATTCTCTACTTCTTCAACATAGGTACTCAAAAATAACATTAAACATGGAAGGGCACACCAGAAATTATAAGAAATATTTTACAAAAGCCAATAAATGCAAGCAAAGCTAGAGACAATCCGAAAATAAACTGGGACTGAAAAATGAATCCATTTGGATATGTTATTGATACGACTGTCACTTCAAATCCTAAACCTGATGTGTTCGTAAACTTAGAACACGGGTCCGTGATCCGATTAGATCAGTCACGTGACCCAATGGATCGAGTTAATAACCCTGAGTAAGTTTTCGAAAACGCCTGTTGGAACACCCTGTATTTTAGTGGTTCCCATGCTGTACCCAAGTGTTTTTTCCAATTTTTGTTAATGGCTGTTTATGTTATCTATTGCATAATGTGCCCATTCGTTCAATTTGTTTCGATCCATGCTATTTTTTTCTTCCTACTCTAAACTTCAGTGACGTACCTCCGTAGTTTCCTATTATTTCCTTTACATCCCCTCCACATGCGGAAATATAAATACACCCATATAAACCCCTCACTTCATGTATCAATTTACTTACACACTCAATCCGCTAACATCTTGGATCGTTAGGATTCACTTCTAATCAGATGGTTCCGTTTCCTAACTCAGCATCTTCGCAGCAGGTGTTTTGCCACCTCTAATTTTCCTCCACGTCTCGATTTACACCCTATGGATGCCGGGAAAACGATACGACCTACACTTCGGCAGGGATGTTCATCCCATGACGGCTTTTCCTCCCCATTAACCGATATTGTTTTATCGCCAGGGTTATTAGGTAACAGTGTAGTCCTGTTGTTTTTACCGAGTATCTCCGAGGGTAAGGCTATAAGGTTTTACGCCGGTCTTATTTACAGAGGAACGGACCTTTTTTGTTCACTTTATGTGCGTTTTTTCGAAAACGTGATTACGATGGCTATCAGGAGTTTTTCTGTTAAGAATCGTGAAGGCTTTAATGTATGTTTGTATTGATTAACTTGGGGGTTCTGGTGGATTGAACCCTTGAAGAGTGTCGTTTTCTCAAGCCTCGTCGACCAGAAGTATGATGAAGAAACACGGACTATCAGTAAATATAACGAGAAAGAGATATTCAATATTGAAAAACTACAGATATTTCGCAAGAAAAGAGCTATTTCACTCCTAGGAGCATTATTGAAGCAGAAGTTTCTGAGACCTATTTTATCATAAGATATACCTAATTTTGCGAATCACTGAATAATGATTATTGAAAACTAAAACCTGCCTTTAGTACACTATCAAAAGGGTTTTCCAATAAGAGGTGTTATTTTGAATAGCTCGCTATTTCGGTAGATGTTACGTTTGAAGAATGAAGTTGTCATTTTTTGACATTTGACAAGTAGAAACTACGCCATTTATAAAAATGGAACGATACACGCTTCAAGAACGCATTGAAATTATTAAAATCCATACTAATATTATAAATGCGAAAGTAACTCTGTCTGTCTGTCTGTTACTCTTTCACGCCTAAACGGCTGAACGGATTTTGATGAAATTTGGTATGGTGATAGATGATAACCTAGAAATGGTCATAGGCTATAAATAATCACGCCATCGTTCTTAGGGGGTAGGCAGTAGGCAGATAACTAAATTGAGTTAGTGATTTTTAGTCGTTTTTGTTGGGACTTTTGCTCTTTCACGTCTAAACGGCTGAACAGATTTTGATGAAATTTAGTAAGGTAATAGATGGTTACCTAAAAACGGATATAAGATCAAAATGATCACGTCATCGTACTTAGGGGGTAGGAAGTAGGCGGAAAACTGAATTGAGTTAGTGATTTTTTTGGTTTTTGCTGGGAGTTTTGCTCTATCATGCCTAAACGGCTGAACGGATTTTGATGAAATTTAGTTAGGTGATAGATAGTAACCTAGAAAAGGATATGGGCTATTAATATTCATGCTATCGTACTTAAGGCGTAGGCAGTAGGCAGAAAACTAATTAAGTTAGTGATTTTTAATCGTTTGTTTTAAAAGTTTACCTCATTCACGCCTTAACGTCTGAACGGATTTTTATAAGACTTGGTTAATATAAAGATAGGATCCTAGGCACGGACACAGGCTACTTTTTACGGCGGGAAAATACCTCATTCCCGCGGAAATCTAGCGTGATCGTGTCAAGAAGCGCATGACGCCATAGCTACTGAAATGATTTTGATGTTTTTTTTTAACTGAGTGTTACTAAGACTTCAAGTTAGTATTTGATCACTTTTCTAACTTAGAGGGTTGGTAGGCGCCATAATTTAGTACCTCCTACGCAGACGATGTTGCGGATGTCACACTGTCTAACATCGGGGGTTGGCAGGTAGGTAGTTAGTAGTATTTTAAACCGATTTACATTATTTACTTTTTATATTTACTAAGAAAACATTCGGAGCTATCCATTATGTAGCTTAGGTTGCTTTTGAACAAATTTTGATGTGAAGTTGAGGACTGGAACACGATAGTGGGACGTTGTTGCAGGGGGACTTACAGCCGGGAGAAAACAAAAAAACTTATGCGGACGAAGTCGCGGGTAAAAGCTAGTTCACTATAAAAATGGTGAAAATTTGGCAGAGACGGTTCGTCAAACTAGAACATTTTTGGGTCGTCGTGAAGCACCTTGTCGGACCGCAATAAAGAAACTGGTAAAAAAATTCGAGTTGTTGGGACAAGTTAGTGATGTGAAGAATAAAACCCGTGTACGTCGCTCAAGAACAGCCGAGAATATTGCTGCTGTAGCCGAAAGTGTTGAAGAAAACCCAGGTTTGTCCATTCTTCGTCGTTCTTTGGAATTAGGCATTCCACAAACGTCATTACATTACTGGACAACGTTTACTTTCAACAAGACGGCGCTTCGTGCCACACAAGCAACGAAACCATTGATCTTTTGCGTGAAACGTTTCCGGACCGTGTTATCTCTAGAAGAGGTGATCGCAATTGGCCACTGAGATCTTGTGATTTAACACCTAATTATCGATATTTCAATGATTTTTTATCGAAGTTAATAGAATATCTCTATGGGTATCGTTTGATGATTTGTACATTGAAAAATGTAGGTAGGCAGATCTGTTTTCCGATTCACTGAATCGACAGATTTAAGATAAGTTCTTGACAGGAGAGTTGCAAGTACCTACGTAGAATAATGATATAAAATCATGAAATTTGTATGAAACGGGTAAGCCTTGTCACCAAATTCCCAGACTTCATTCATGACAAGCATCATTCCTAGCTTTCTATTTGCCGGAATTATTTTCGAAAACACTTCAATTGGAAGTGAAGTGATTTATGCTCAGTTGCAGGAACGTCCATTAAAATTTAAAGCTCCATTAAACCCTTAATCCTCCATTAGTTCCTTGTAATAATGGAGGATTAAGAGTTTAATGGACCTTTAAATTTTAATGGACGTTCCTGCAACTGACACTTTGACAAATAGAACATAACTTTTTCGGATGACAATCAACAAAACGATAAGGTTTGAAAACAGAGTACCAAATCAGAATATCGACGATAGTTCGGAAGGAAATTCTAGAAGTAATATAAATAATTCATTACTAGCAATGAAAACCGAGGATAATAATTCACTTTCTGTTATGTTCAGAAGTAAATTGTGAACCTTTACCGAAGTATCGATTGAAATATATTCTGGGAGGATTCTGCATTTCTTAGAAACTTTATAGGTTTTCACTCCCAGTCTCTGAAACATAAATAATTAAAAAATGTTTGATTAAGGTGAAGTGCTCCTGCGAAAATCTTTGCACTTATTTGTCAGGAGCAAATTGGTCTTGAAAAAAAATTGTTGCCTAACCGAAGTGTTAGCTTTTGTAATTGTTATGATGAACTGAAGTGATTGTGGAAATTAAACTGATTTTGTCAGGAAGCAACATCAGTTGGAAGTGATGCGCATCAGTTCAAAATCACAACATTGTCAAATAGAACGCGCATCAACTGATTTCGCATCAGTTTGGAAGTGATGCAGCGTCAAATAGAAAGGGCCTATTGTCGTATCTGGTACCTTTGTGGTATAAGTGATTGCCGCAAACTTCATGGTAAGGATAGCCACTATCTTAATCCTTCTGATGAGCAATACTGATAAAGAAGTGGCGAACGAAACATCCCGAACTAGGTTGAAAATAACCTCGCAAACACTTCAAAAGTTTGAAACTAAACATTCATCCCTTTTATTTTGCGAAATTTAAAACGCGCCCTCGTAAACCTTCATTAATCCATTTTTGTTGTCCATCACTGAACGATCTTTTTAAATCGATGCTTCATATCCCCCCGAAGCTTATAACCCCCAAACTAAAATATGCCACAAATCGCACGAAAGAATATGTTTTCCTCGTTATATTTTCCGGGCATTATAATAATAATAATAATAATAATAATAACTTTATTCATCCCATAAAATATTACATCCATAAAATTAACCTTTACATAAGGAGAGCGATTCAGCCTAAGTTACGGGAACTTGTGTGCTGGAATCACCACCATTATAGATACTAAACACACGAAGGGCTTCCGCAGAAATAATAGAGACTGAAAATATATGGCAGCAGGAACACGGCGAATGTTAACAATTCACCATCAATTCATTCTGTGAATTTCACCTTGGGGAGCTAATTTAGTTCTAACATATTAGTCCACCATTTTTTGTGAATGACGATTCATTATAAAAAATTTCATAATCTTTGAGTCTAAAATCATCGGAATCCTCCACTTTTAAAACAATAACATCGATGTTTAACTTGACTCAAATAGATCATTAATTCCTCAAAGTTCTTCCGGATGCTACGTATATTAAAATGTATTATATTGAAATTATCATTAGAAATGTACTTTACCTCATATATCCCCTCAAAAATCTCCGTGCCCACACTGCCATACCCATCAATCTCATTGAAATAATTAACTGACATTCACAACAAAAACAAATATAATCTTCTCCAAAAGAAAAAGAAATCAACAATGTATTGAACAGATTGGCTCCATAACCTAAAAAATTCAATGACAGAATTATAGAACATAAATTATATCAGCTGGGGATATTTCCAATTTTCCATAATTTGAATAATTTTCATTTAACATGAACACAATTTTGATCACTATCCGCAGATAGATCCGAACTGACGTTAATTTTTTTGATTTTATTATCCACTTTCACAAACACATCGCCAAAATGAGTAAACACTCGTTTCTTATCATATTTTTCAGTAGCTTCTTTATATAGTTGAAATTTTTTTCTCTGTAAGTCTTCAGCAATTCCTATTCCAGTTCCTTTCAAAGTTTTACAATTTTTGAAAACTAGTGTTTTGTGCTGGTATCTTTCGAATTTCACAATGATCGGTCTGGTACTCTCACTGTTTTTTCCGATTCTGTGTGCCCTCACTATGTCTTCTTTGTTGATATTTATTTTCATTTCTTGGTTGAATATATGAAGTACTGTTTCTATTATCTTTTCTCCTTTTTCTTCATTTACGTTGTATATACAGATATTATTAACTTTACCTGCTTTTTGTAAATTTTCTATTCGACTTTCTAACTTATCGATGTATTCCTTTTGGTCGCTTATTGTTTCTTCCAACGTATTAATTTTCTCCGTTATCTTCAAGAAAAGTTTATCGATGAATTCGTCATCTCCGAGAAGATCTTTTATGGCCTCTTTAATCGTTGATTTCATATCAGTTATAGATTTAGGACCCATAGTGACCAAGTAAACTCTAAACTGACGGATATACTGTTTGTTGCGATATTTCAATAATGTTAACCCTTTGCTGTTAAACTCGGTTTGTTTATCTATATACGGAGCACAATCGGAATCACGTCTACCCGATGCGTGCCATGTGATGAAGACAAATCCTCCGGTTCATTATTATCTGATCGGAAACGGGGCCCCCTCTTAATGAGATTTCCGCGAAACAGATGTTCGGTCTTTTACATAACGTTTTTATAATACTCGCTGGCTACGATTAATTCCAAAGCATCCGTTTTTCGTAATTTTTGCGTTCGTTCTTGCGTGAATCGTAATTCGATGTGAGCTAGTGAGATTTGAGGCGACGATGGATTATTGTCATTAATATAAATGAATATTTGAAATAAAGGGTTTTCCAATAAGAGGTGTTATTTTGATATTCACAGAAAAATGCCATTTTTCAATATAAATGATCGGATGTTTATTTCATTATAAAGAAGAAGCTATGCCGTTAATAGAGGGAAATAACATCAGGCAAATGACCACCACGACCACGCTTACAGGACCATATCCTTTTAATGAAATTTTCCATAACCGAATCGCAAAGTGGCTGCCCTATGTCCTCGATAGCCTCACGAATTCCATCTTTGAGGTCTTGAATCGACGCTGGGCTATTGGCGTAGACCTTCTCTTTCACGTGGCCCCAAAGGAAGAAGTCGCAAGGTGTTAAATCACAAGATCTTCAATTTCGGCCATAAAAAAATCATTGATCATCTCTCGATAGTGCAATCTATTCACCGTAACTGTTGCTCCAGCCTCATTTTCGAAAAAGTAAGGTCCAATGACTCCGCCGGATCATAAACCGCACCAAACAGTCACTCTTGGTTTCCCGAGCCCAAGATGCGACAATTTTGCTTGTTGACGAAGCCACCGAGGTGGAAATGGGCCTCATCACTCAAGATGATTTTTCGATGGAATTCCGGATCATTCTCATGCATTTCAACGACCCAATCAGCAAAGACACGACGTTGTTGATGATCGGCCGGCTTGAGTTCTTGTGTTAACTGAACTTTATAAGCCTTAAGACCCAAATCTTTATGCAAAATACGGTGTAGTGACGTTTGTGGAATGCCTAATTCCAAAGAACGACGAGGAATGGACAAACCTGGGTTTTCTTCAACAGTTTCTCGGCTGTTCTTGAGCGACGAGCACGGGGTTTTTTCTTCACATCACTAACTTGTCCCAACAGCTCTAATTTTTCCACAAATTTCTTTATTGCGGTCCGACAAGGAGCTTCACGACGACCCAAAAATTTTCGAGTTTTACGAACCGTCTCTGCTGAATTTTCACCATTTTTATAGTGAATTTTAATAATAATTTCAAAGCGTTCTTGAAGCGTGTATCGTTCCATTATTATTAATGGCGTAGTTTTTACTTTTCAATTGTCAAAAAATTACAGCTTCAAACGTAAAATCTACCGAAATAGCGGGCTATTCAAAATAACACCTCTTCTCGGAAAACCCTTTAGTTCTCGTTTAAGGAGAACGAGCGCTCAAAAATCGAAGCAGAAAATGATGTTGATCGAAAAAAAGACCTCATACCCCGAAGTTAGTCTCGTCAACATTCAGAGAGGGATATTCACGACCCATCCATAAACATCCCCAGTTCAAACAGAGTCAATTACCTCAATTGATTGTTTCCAGAATACCGCAAGGCAAATTTATACTACTAATAAGATGAGCTGTATATCAATTTTATGAGCATGAGCACAGTTCAACCAGACGAGACAACAATATTAAGAAACAGAAAAACTAGAGTTTATGCTACAGTACGTAGAGTGGTAGCATCAGAATTCCATGAAGAACCAGCTAGTTTCAGTAGAATATTAAATTAAATTTTTTCCAAGTCTTGATACTTGATAACAGCAGTTTTTCTTCGAATGTGAGAGGGTACAATATTCAAAAGGACTGGTAACCAACGTCAAGGTGCACATCCTATAGTTCCAACTATTATTATCAAGGCAACATTGAACTGTGTATCAATTTCATGAACATAAGCTTTGTTCAAGCAGACTGAACAACATAAACAGCAACAGAAAAAACAGGACCAAAGCTGCTGTGCGTAGAATGGTGGCATCTGTACCCGATGAAAAACCATCTAGTTCCTGAAGAACATTATTTCTTCACTTCTACTTCATGCACAACTTTTCGAAATGATCCTTGATATTGAGAGAAAAATCCAATTATTTCACCATGAGATACTTGGAATGTTTCAACATGCACTACATTATTGGGAGTTATTTTTAATTAATGCAAAATCGAGACAGAAAATGATATTAATCGAAAAAAAGACCTCACACCTCGGAGTTAGTCTCGTCAACATTCAGAGAGGAGATTCACGACCCATCCATGAACAGACCCAATTCAAACAGCGTCAATTACCTCCAGAATTCTTGATAGCAATAAATTTATGCGATTTAATCCCAGTGTCAGTATACCTTCGGCGGTCCGATTAATTGCACTTCGACGAGCAAGTTCGCCGCCTCCGGGGCCTAAACCAACAACACCAGAGGAGGCCAGCTGAGTCAGATCTACAGCTGAACGGTGACGAACTTTTCCCGTGGTTCGAGCGCGTGCACCTAAGGCTACCGCAAGGCAAATTTATACTACTAATAGGATGAGAAGTATATCAATTTTATGAGCATGAGCACAGTTCAACCAGACGAAACAGCGATATTAAGAAACAGAAAAACTAGAGTTTAAGCCACAGTAGGTGAGTAGTAGCATCAGAATTCCATGAAGAACCAGCTAGTTGCAGTATAATATAAAATTAAATATTTTCCAAGTCTGGATACTCGATAACAGAGGTTTTTCTTCAAATGTGAGAGGGTACAATATTCAAAAGGACTAGTAACCAACGTCAAGGTGCACATCCTATAGATCCAACTATTATTATCAAGGCAACATTGAACTGTGTATCAATTTCATGAACATAAGCTTTGTTCAAGCAGACTGAACAACATAAAAAGCAACAGAAAAAAACAGAATCAAACTGCTGTGCCTAGAATGGTGGAATCTGTACCCGATGAGGAACCAGCTAGTTCCTGAAGAAGAACATTATTTCTTCACTTCTACTTCATACATAGCTTTTCGAAATGATCCTGGATATTGATAGAAGAATCCAATTATTTCACCATGAGATACTTGGGATGTTTCAACACTACACTACATTATTGGGAGTTATTTTTAATTAATAAAAAATCGAGATAGAAAATTATATTCATCGAAAAGAACACCTCATACCTCGTCAACATTTAGAGAGGAAAATTCACGACCTATCCATCAACAGACCGAATTCAAGCAGCGTCAATTACCTGAATTAATAGTTTCCAGAATTCTTGATAGCAATAAATTTATGCGATTTAACCCCAGTGTCAGTATACCTTCGGCGGCCCGATTGATTGCACTTCGACGAGCAAGTTCGCCGCCTCCGGGACCTGAACCAACAACACCAGAGGGGGCCAGCTGAGTCAGATCTACAGCCGAACGGTGACGAACTTATCCCGTGGTTAGGGCACGTGCACCTAAGGCTACCGCAAATTTTATGAGCAGGAGCACAGTTCAACCAAACGAAACAACGATATTAAGAAACAGAAAAACTAGAGTTTAAGCTACAGTACTAGCAGTGGTAGCATCAGAATTTCATGAAGAACCAGCTAGTTTCAGTAGAATAGTAAATTAAATTTTTTCCAAGTCTGGATACTTGATAACAGTAGTTTTTCTCCGAATGTGAGAGGGTACAATATTAAAAAGGACTGGTAACCAACGTCAAGGTGCACATACTATAGTTCCAAGTATTATTCTCAAGGCAACATCGAACTGTGTATCAATTTCATGAACATAAGCTCTGTTCAAGCAGACTGAACAACATAAACAGCAACAGAAAAAAACAAAACCAAAGCTGCTGTGCCTAGAATGGTGGCATCTGTACCCGATGAGGAACCAGCTAGTTCCTGAAGAAGAACATTATTTCTTCACTTCTACTTCATACATAGCTTTTCGAAATGATCCTGGATATTGGGAGAAGAATCCAATTATTTCACCATGAGATACTTGGGATGTTTCAACACTACACTACACACATTATTGGGAGTTATTTTTAATTAATGAAAAATCGAGATAGAAAATTATATTCATCGAAAAGAACACCTCATACCTCGTCAACATTTAGAGAGGAAAATTCACGACCTATCCATCAACAGACCGAATTCAAGCAGCGTCAATTACCTGAATTAATAGTTTCCAGAATTCTTGATAGCAATAAATTTATGCGATTTAACCCCAGTGTCAGGATACCTTCGGCGGTCCGATTAATTGCACTTCGACGAGGAGGTTCGCCGCCTCCGGGACCTGAACCAACAACACCAGAGGGGGCCAGCTGAGTCAGATCTACAGCCGAACGGTGACGAACTTTTCCCGTGGTTCGGGCGCGTGCACCTAAGGCTACCGCAAGGCAAATTTATACCACTAATAAGATGAGCTGTATATCAATTTTATGAGCATGAGCACAGTTCAACTAGACGAAACAACGATATTAAGAAACAGAAAAACTAGAGTTTAAGCCACAGTAGGTGAGTAGTAGCATCAGAATTCCATGAAGAACCAGCTAGTTGCAGTATAATATAAAATTAAATATTTTCCAAGTCTGGATACTCGATAACAGAGGTTTTTCTTCAAATGTGAGAGGGTACAATATTCAAAAGGACTGGTAACCAACGTCAAGGTGCAGATCCTATAGTTCACAGCCGTCTTCAACTCAAGCCGTGCACAGAGAAAGGCAACGTCGCTTACGTTGATTCAGGGAGTCCTATGCTCTCTCGTCAATCCGATGTTAGTTCGACGCGGACTCCTTATGTCCGCATCCTCAGTTTATTATATTTGTTGCAAAATACACGAAATAATTCGAAAAGTACTATATTGTTGGGGAGAAAATTCAGTTTATTTTTTGTTTTAAATTATTAGAAGAGGTAGTTTTCACAACACCCAGGAGGTACTACCGTGAAGCGTTACTTTTTAATGGGTAGTTCGCCAGTAGCCCTATTTTCCCAAAAACAATTGGTATTCAACCAGAAATAAAAATAACAAAACATAAACTCTGTAGTTGATAAATAGATAAAATAATATAGATATTCTGTGCAAATAAAAATAACGAAACATAAACTCTTATCTAGTTGATAAATAAATAAAATGATTTATCTCTGTTCTGTCGCTGTTCATACTATCTGGAGGGTCTGTAATTTTCTTTTTTTCGGGAGGTGTTTAGATGAATCCGAGGGTGAATCGGTCTTTTTGGATTCAATGTTAGAGTTGGTTTTCTCTTTTCTATAATCATTTAATATTATATTCGCAAACACTGACAGCAAATGAAATAAAATTTTCTTATAGTCCTTTCCACATAAACAAGTATTTTGGAATTCTTCAAAAGCGTATTCTGTCTGAATACTCAGAAACGTTAATTTTGAAAGAATATATTTTTGATCAACCGCTCTTAAAAAGTTCGATTCTAAGGAACTATCATTTAAAATTACCTCGAAAATAGCACACATATGGAGAAAAATTATTCTGACATGAATAGTTGGAATTGATAGACCCCCTCTCTGCAAACTATCAAAATATTCATTGTCTACGGAACTTCCTTTCTCTTCTACAACCAGGGACAAGCAAATATTGCAATCTAATTTTTTGGAAGCACTATGGGAGCCATATCCTGCAATATAAATTGAGGCCGATTCATCTACAGAACACTCGATTAAATAATTAGAATTAAATATTTCACTGAATTTATCGATATTTAATGTGTCCTCATCAAAAGTAAAACTACACGAGTCATTCATTTCTAAAGAAAAAATTTTTTTTATATCGTTAAGGGAAAAAGTTGATCTATTGCATTTGAATATTCTCTTTACTCTAATTTTCTTTTCCGCATTCAAAACTGCATCCAATGATACATTATAATTACAACCATTTAAAAGTCTGTAATTGCCAAAACGCTTTTCAAGTTTTTCGGTGGTGAATTTACCCGGTAAAAAATATTCAATGTCATAATTCGTGAAACTATACCTAATTACATCCAAAAGTGTAGAAGTACTCTGAACGAAAGCCTTGTAAGTATCATTTGTGAGATGACCGTTTGAATCTAAATCATGCCATTTATTTATCCACACAACAAATTTCTCCAAAAACTTAACTCTATAATCATCATCTTCATTCGAAATCGGTTTAGAAAATTCATTTCTCCTAACGATCCCCTTTATGACACTGGTATTATTAACAATATCCCACCAATTTCTTATCAACTGCAGGAAGTCTGCAGTGTCGTTAAACCCAAAATCTTTCAACGCAGCTATTGTGGTATCGTGAAATAAATTGTCAACTAGGGAAACTTTTTGCCTTTCGAAGCTATTTGGGAATAAAGTTTTGAAATTCAATTTGAATGCTTTCTTAATTATTGAATTTTTTTCAGCTTCGTAAACTTTTCTGACATCACTTAGTTTGGCATATTTGATAAGACCTGTTTCAAAATCAGGATAAACAAATGTTTTATCTAAATTTTTTAAATTGAACCAGTTGTTTCGAATATTTTTCATAACATGAACAAAATCATAAGACAAGAATATAGTTTTGCCAGTTTTTGAAGGATTGGGAATACAATTTGAATTGGACAATTTCTTAAACATTGTTTGGTTTATTCTACAATTATCTGTTATTATGCATAAAATTTCAAACCCACATTTCTGAATTTGGTCAATAACACAAGTTGCGAATGGAATAATGTCACTTCCGCTTATACTGTCAACTGGAACTAATTTTACAATTTCATGAAAATTCCCAAAAGCTGAAGATATCATAAATGCCAAAACAGTTTTTGCCAAACTATCTCTGTTGGCAGCGTAACCAATCAAATTTTTGGAGCGATAGTCCAATCTTGGTGTTATATAAATTTCGTCTATCAAAAGAACAACCACTTTTTCCCTAGGCGTTAAATTTGAGGATATATTTGATATATAATTATTGTTATGGATATCATTATTTGGAGAAACATTAAGGCCAGAAGATATTCTCTGTAAATATCTCTTATTAGGTAAAATGAAAAACCCTCTCAGAAGTTCATACGTGGAGTGGGAAGTTGTATGAATCAGAAAAGCCATAATAATGGTCGATGAAGAATATCTATTTTTCTTCAGAGTGATCTGTCTCAACTGATCGATTAAAATTTCGAGATTTTTTGAATGCGGTAAATTCTTTTCACACGATACAGTTAATGCTAGGTCCAAATATTTTAAACTTTTCTCCATGAGATAATTAAATGATTCAAAAAATATTTCGGTATCACTTCTAAAGTTTTCTTTGTATCTTGCCAAAATGTTCTCTAGTTGTGACCATCTGCTCAATTTCAAATCAAAAGGAAGAATCCACTTAAGATCATTGAAATTCAACTTGTTTTTACCCAGAAAAACTTGAACAACCATATTCTCATTAATTGAAATTTGAGTTTCAAGCAGAAGCGAATCCTGATTTTCCTGAACTTTCAACTGATAGAAATAAATGTTATTTTCCGCTTTGTGAACTATCCAATTTACAAGTTCTAATTTATTAGAATATTCATTTAACAATTGATCGAAATTTTGAATAATGTCTGCAGTCTCAAATTGGTGAACAATTTCATTATGCGAATCGATATAATTTTGACGCCTTTCATCGGGAGTTTTTCTTGCAGAAACAGAAGGTTTAGAAAGATATGCAGGCAAATTTGGAAAAATTGATGGAACTGCATTTTTATTTAATTTTGGATATCTGAGGAGGTTCTTTCCAATCGTGCCATCTTTACGTTTGAATACATCGTATCTTGTTATTTCATTCTCTTGGAAATGAACTGAACAAACAGCTGAATTTTGGGAAGGTGACCAATTTTTACGAGGTATAGCGGAGATCCATTTCATTCTTGAATCAGGTTCCTTAGGAAATTTAAAAATAGAGACATACCTATTTTGTGAGTCGTAATTGGACTTACAACCTGTAACACAACAGCGACGAGGCATTTTCAATGTTTTTCTAGGGAGACAGGAATAGTCGGAAACTTTGTACCAGATCACTATGTAAATTAAGGCACTAATTCACAGAATTGATACTGAATCACACTTAAAACTGATCAATATCACAATATTTTAAACACTCAGATGAACTTTATTAACACGCGGTACACAAAACCGGTAACAGGTGCAACTTAACCTAGGATCTTAAACTCCGACCTAACCCTCGACCTACCCGATGCATTTCGGGTCACGAGATCACAATCGCCAATAGAACTAGGCATCTCAGACATCGTTGCCGCTCTTACTGTACATGGCTTGAGTTGAAGACGGCTGTGTATAGTTCCAATTATAATTCTCAAGGCAACATCGAACTGTGTATCAGTTTCATGGACATAAGCTCTGTTCAAGCAGACTGAACAACATAACCAGCAACAGAAAAAAAAACAGAACTTAAGCTGCTGTGCGTGAAATTGTGTCATCCATACCCGATGAAGAACCAGCTAGTTCCTAAAGAATATTATTTCTTCACTTCTACTCCATGTATAGCTTTTCGAAATGATTCTTGATATTTAGAGAAGAATCCAATTATTTCACCATGAGATACTTGGAATGTTTCAACATGCACTACATTATTGGGAGTTATTTTTAATTAATGCAAAATCGAGACAGAAAATGATATTAATCGAAAAAAAGACCTCACACCTCGGAGTTAGTCTCGTCAACATTCAGAGAGGAGATTCACGACCCATCCATGAACAGACCCAATTCAAACAGCGTCAATTACCTCCAGAATTCTTGATAGCAATAAATTTATGCGATTTAATCCCAGTGTCAGTATACCTTCGGCGGTCCGATTAATTGCACTTCGACGAGCAAGTTCGCCGCCTCCGGGGCCTAAACCAACAACACCAGAGGAGGCCAGCTGAGTCAGATCTACAGCTGAACGGTGACGAACTTTTCCCGTGGTTCGAGCGCGTGCACCTAAGGCTACCGCAAGGCAAATTTATACTACTAATAGGATGAGAAGTATATCAATTTTATGAGCATGAGCACAGTTCAACCAGACGAAACAGCGATATTAAGAAACAGAAAAACTAGAGTTTAAGCTACAGTACGTAGAGTGGTAGCATCAGAATTCCATGAAGAACCAGCTAGTTTCATTAGAATATTGAATATTTTCTTTGCAAGTCTTGATACTTGATAACAACAGTTTTTCTTCGAATGTGAGAGGGTACAATATTCAAAAGGACTAGTAACCAACGTCAAGGTGCACATCCTATAGTTCCAACTATTATTATCAAGGCAACATTGAACTGTGTATCAATTTCATGAACATAAGCTTTGTTCAAGCAGACTGAACAACATAAAAAGCAACAGAAAAAAACAGAATCAAACTGCTGTGCCTAGAATGGTGGAATCTGTACCCGATGAGGAGCCAGCTAGTTCCTGAAGAAGAACATTATTTCTTCACTTCTACTTCATACATAGCTTTTCGAAATGATCCTGGATATTGATAGAAGAATCCAATTATTTCACCATGAGATACTTGGGATGTTTCAACACTACACTACATTATTGGGAGTTATTTTTAATTAATGAAAAATCGAGATAGAAAATTATATTCATCGAAAAGAACACCTCATACCTCGTCAACATTTAGAGAGGAAAATTCACGACCTATCCATCAACAGACCGAATTCAAGCAGCGTCAATTACCTGAATTAATAGTTTCCAGAATTCTTGATAGCAATAAATTTATGCGATTTAACCCAGTGTCAGGATACCTTCGGCGGTCCGATTAATTGCACTTCGACGAGCAAGTTCGCCGCCTCCGGGGCCTAAACCAACAACGCCAGAGGAGGCCAGCTGAGTCAGATCTACAGTCGAATGGTGACGAACTTTTCCCGTGGTCCGCGCGGGGAGCACCTAAGGCTACCGCAAGGCAAATTTATACAACCAACAAGGTGGATTTGAGTAGTCAAATATGCACGACCTACGGAATCACCGGGGGTTAGGTGATATATTGGAACTGGTTAATGTTTCATGAGAGGTTGAGCGAGATAAGTGATGAGTTGGAGGCTTTGTAGATGATGGATGCATGATTATTTAAGGGTTAAGGGATGGCGTTAGATATGCTTGGTGGGAGAGTAAAGGCAGGTGGAGTAATCGAAAGTTTTGTAATGTAATAAGGGGTGCTCCAGTGCCCTGTTACCGCCTAGGCCAACATAAGCCATGGACTAGGGGAGGCAAATTTTCGGTAAATAGAATTTTTTTTAACTCTTCTACGAAAATGTAGAAATAGCCATCTTCGAAAATTTCGCACATTTGATTTGATAAAGTGAGCGAAGCAAACAGAATGATGACATTGGTATAGATGAAGTAGTTTTGTATTATGAGTCATTGGTTGATTATATCGTAGTGTAAACCGTAAAGAACCTGTATATTAGATTGTCCAATTGAAATCAGGTCAGTGTTGTATATCTATTCGAACTAGTTATTCATAAACAGTATTTGTCAAGTTGGTATTTTCACAAATGTAGAACATCAAATAATAACAAGAATTAATGCAATCAAATAAAGATACTCAAATGGGCAAGCGGTTTCAATCCAATACAGTAGGATTAAGAGATCACTTTGATAGATTTGAGGAGAGAGTGGAGATCAATTCTGGATTCGAGAAATATCGAAGTGAAGTAAGAAGAGCCACAACAAGAACTGTTCCTGCTGATGAAACTCGAAAGGGACATACTGTTTTGAGTATGTGGGAAAATTTCAGAGTAGGGGTTCACCTTGTTATAATTGACTATCTAACAAGAGAATTCAATGAGCAAAAAAATTGGTACAAGGATTTTGCGGCGAAGTTCTCCTTGTTGTAAAAAATGCAATCGATTAGTTCTGAACAATCAGGAGTAGCTGTTACTAATCTCATCCCAAATTTTTCTGACGATTCAGATGAAAAACTTCAAGATGAATCTTTGCACTTCAAATCCTACTCAGAACAACCTCCAAAAACTCTACACGAGATGAGACCTTTATTAGAAGTAATAAAAGCTCAGTGCAGGTGTTTGCCTATATCGATATATGTCACGTATCGAAACAAGCAATCGAATTTTTTATTGTGAATTCATATACATACTCAAAAAGGTGTGTAAGTGCATTTGAAATAACTTTTATGTACATAGCTATTCGCGATTATTTGGGCAAATAATTCGTAATTTTTGTCTGAGTGGTACAGTTAAAAAACAATTTATTCTCATAAAAAACATCGTATTTTTCTCAAAAATTCAAAAATATTTCCGGAACCCCTTCAATGGACAGGAATGCGAGACGACAAATTTTAAAGGCATGAAGTACCTCTTCACGATTTGGTTTTTCGGCCGGTTGCCCCTCCAAATGAACGCTGTCGGTATCATTACTGTTATCGTAGTGATCTTTTTATGGAAAACACCCGCCCTTATACCCTTTTTTACCAATACCAATTCAAAGAGTGATGTTCTTGTTCTTTGAATATTTCGTTATAGAGAGAATTCACTCCGTTTTAGAGGGTGTTTTAAACATGGAATTAGGATTCAAGGTGCCATGTCTTGAACCAAATTCGTTAAAGAGAGAATTTCGAGACGTTCCCTAAAGGGAAGTTGCACTGTATATTACTGGAAATCCCATTCAATATTTGGTGGATTATCTGCATAAGATCATTCTAAAGAAGATATTATGTCTATCAAATTGTGACAGTTGATAGACCATATGTGTGTGCTATTACTAAGTTAGTAACAGTGTTGTAACTTATATTTCCAACACCAGTAAGACAGTCCTACGAAAATCGAAAAATATCATTTTCCGATATGAACCTCGATGCTCTTCATCTGGACCACCGTCAAATCTTTCAAGAATGAAGAATCAAAAGACAAACGACAAGTCTTGATCTCTCTTAGATTGATTAAACCGTGATTCAGTCCATCATAACTGCATCTCTGTGATTAAACCGTCCTCGCAATTTATGATACCGTGGCCGGAGAATACGAGAACAATCAGAACAGTGTTAAATTATGACAAATTTTGACTGACGTGACCCGTGACAAATGCTGACTGGTACAGAATGGCTTTGATCTAAGCTCAGATAATAGATACGTCGGCGGGTCTGCTGGACATGACCTGATGCAAGTAGCCGTGTATACATAATCGAACACGCCCTAAACGGATGATTTAAGGTCAGAGTTCGACTGAGATTCAAGTTAAAGTGAAACAATGTCTCGGTAATCGTGTAAATACAGAGTGTCCACCCTCAATAATGAATCAGAAAGTGGGAAGTTTTGTAGAAAAAAAATGTTTAGTAGACCAAGCAATAGAGCTATCGAAAGGTCGATTTCGTGACAAAAATACTACCTGAAATCTGACTGTGCAGTCATGCAATTGCAATAGGTAGTTTCTACACGATTTTCATGATAAATTCCACTCCTGAATCGTCTTAGGTTTTTTTTGAGGAGCGATAAATAGCCAAAAAAATCCAAAATTTTGCTTTTTCGCTTATGAAACGTGAAGTATTGATCTGATCGAAAAGCTGTAAGGGCATTTTTTGTAGAGAATTCAAAAACAAAAAAATGAGAGGTGACACGTCTCAAGCGGATAATTAGTTTCCGAGAAAAGTCCAAAAAACTGAAAAAAAAACATCAATTTTTCTAAAATTAATAACTTGGTCAATTTCTGAGATGAAGCGTAGTTCCTCTGAATTTAAGTAAATATTAACATATACTTTATTGGTGCACATTTACAAAGCTGTCGGATAAATAGTTTTTGCACAAACGCAGTTTTCCGAATTCGACGTACTTTTTTCAAGAAGGTCGTGATACTCGGCTACTTGTCGGATTAGAATTTTACGAAAACCATTTTAAAGAAGAAATACAATTCTTCAAATCGTATAGTCTCTCGATACCGACCGATAATGTTAAGTGGGTGAAAAACGGCGTCAAACAGGAGCAAAAAGGCTCGAATGCATCAAACTAGTCGCGGAGAGGCGGTCGCCTGCTACGCGACGCGCGAAAGATACAAGGTATACAGTTTTCCCCTCGCGTAACGGGCGACTCCCACTCCGCGACTAGTTTGATGCATTCGAGCCTTTTTGCTCCTGTTTGACGCCGTTTTTCGCCCACTAAATATTATTGGTCGGTATCGAGAGAATAAACGATTTGAAGAATTTTATTTCTTCTTTAAAATGATTTTTGTAAAATTCAAATCCGACAAGTAGCCGAGTATCACGACCTTCTTGAAAAAAGTACGTCGAATTCGGAAAACTGCGATTGTGCAAAAATTATTTATCCGACAGCTTTGTAATTGAGCACCAATAAAGTATATGTTAATAACTACTTAAATTCAGAGCAACTACGCTTCATCTCAGAAATTGACCAAGTTATTAATTTTAGAAAAATTGATGTTTTTTTTCAGTTTTTGGACTTTTCTCGGAAACTAATTATCCGCTTGAGACGTGTCACCTCTCATTTTTTTGTTTTTGAATTCTCCACAAAAAGTGCCCTTACAGCTTTTCGATCAGATCAATACTTCACGTTTTATAAGCGAAAAAGCAAAATTTTGGATTTTTTTGGCTATTTATCGCTCCTCAAAAAAAACCTGAGACGATTCAGGAGTGGAATTTATCATGAAAAACATGTAGAAACTACCTATTGCATGACTGCACGGTCAGATTTCAGGTAGTATTTTTGTCACGTAAAAAACCTCTATTGCTTGGCCTATAGTCCGTTCACGAAACTTTGAGCCGTCGGCGTCGGTAGGACATGACAATTTGGCATATTCCACTGTGTATATTGAAATTTTAGGTTATGTTCATAATTTTCTTATCAGATTGATACGCAATGTTGTGAATATTGCATTGAGTTCTCTGATAACTACCATCTCATCAGACGAGGCCGGGTACATTCGGCAACGTTTACTTTATTTTACGTTATGACAGCAAATACTGCCAACTTCAGATAAATAAACAAACCCCTTCTATGCGCTCAAACTTTCGTGAAAGGTCTATATGCATGGATTGAAATTTGTATGAACCTGCAACTTGTGTTCTGATTCCATCGGAATATTGAAAACAGAGTCCTTGTGTATCCTCATCAAAATTTCTTATTCAATTGAAATTCATTTTGAGGTTTAAGATCTTATACTGAACGTTCATGCAGAATTGCATGAGTACGGCATATTCAGAACCGTAGAATTTAGGACCGTATTCATAGTTCGCCCTTTAGGGTGAGTGACAGTTTATGTCACCTTTAAGGCTAGTATTCATAAGGGCGATAAAAACTCTCACTCACCCTCAAGGGCGAACTATGAATACGGCCCTTAATTTTTTTCTTAATTAAACAAAGGTTTAGAATTCGTCAATTCAATCGAGCTGAAATGAAAATGAGTAAAATAATAAAACCATAGAAAAGTCTATCGTCATCAAGAAATAACTTCTAATTAAGAAGTGAGAGATCATGCAAATTTTCAATTCAATTTCTAGAGTATAATTCCGATCGTTCTGAGATTTTGCGTTCATATACACAGACAGTATCAATCCCGAGTCCTATACAAAATTTTGAGGAAACAAGTACTCAAAGGCCCCTGCTCAGGGATTTTCTTGATTTTTCCAAAATTTTTTATGAATCCGTTTTGGAGATGTCTCACAAAATTGCCTGGTCTTCATATTCAAAAGGCTCCAGGTCCTAATCAAAATATTTTTGCATTATACGATTTTTGACGAATGTGTCTGAATATCTGGTTATGAATCTTTTTACTATTGCAGTTCTCAAGGTCTTAAAAAACACCCATTTCTTCTAGTGACACACTGAAGCGTATAACAGCTCAAGCAGAGGCCGAGCTCCAAACGCTACTTCAATTTAGACCAAGCAATAGAGCTATCGAAAGATCGATTTCGTGACAAAAATACTACCTGAAATCTGACTGTGCAGTCATGCAATAGGTAGTTTCTACATGTTTTTCATGATAAATTCCACTCCTGAATCGTCTTAGGTTTTTTTTGAGAAGCGAAAAATAGCCAAAAAAATCCAAAATTTTGCTTTTTCGCTTATAAAACGTGAAGTATTGATCTAATCGAAAAGCTGTTAAGACATTTTTTGTAGAGAATTCATAAACAAAAAAAAATGAGAGGTGACACGTCTCGAGCGGATAATTGGTTTCCGAGAAAAGTCCAAAAAACTGGAAAAAAACAATTTTTCGAAAATTCATAGCTTGGTCAATTTCTGAGATGATGCGTAGTTGATCTGAATTTAAGTAGTTATTAACATATACTTTATTAGTGCACAATTACAAAGCTGTCGGATAAATAGTTTTTGCACTATCGCAGTTTTCCGAATTCGAAGTACTTTTTTCAAGAAGGTCGTGATACTCGGCTACTTGTCGGATTTGAATTTTACAAAAAGCATTTTAAAGAAGAAATAACATTCTTCTAATCGTTTATTCTCTCGATACCGACCGATAATGTTTAGTGGGTGAAGAACGGCGTCAAACAGGAGCAAAAAGGCTCGAATGCATCAAACTAGTCGCGGAGTGGGAGTCGCCCGCTACGCGACGCGCGAAAGATACAAGGTAAACAGTTTTCCCCTCGCTTAGCGGGCGACTCCCACTCCGCGACTAGTTTGATGCATTCGCTTCTCAAAAAAAAACCTAAGACGATTCAGGAGTGGAATTTATCATGAAAAACATGTAGAAACTACCTATTGCATGACTGCACAGTCAGTTTTCAGGTAGTATTTTTGTCACGTAAAAAACCTTTATTGCTTGGCCTAATTGTTAACAAATATCACTCTCAACATTGTACAACAATGATGTTATTTCTGCGAAAGGTTAACAAATAACGCTCCATTTCTATCCTCAGCGCGAAATGCCAAGCGCTAGATGAAGATTTCTATAAAAAACTTCGACAGTCAATTTATCAAATCTGTCTGGTGGAGAACGAGGAAATTTCAGGGTGTTGTCCGACTTCTTTTAATGAAAAATGGGATTTTTCTGAAGCCGAGATTTCGTTTCGGGGATTAATTTTCGATTCTGATGGCAGCAATCCTGATTCCGAGGATTCATTTGAAAAAGGGAAGTTTTTAGATTTTAATTACTTCTTTATTTATTTCCCACTTCAGTCATTCGATCGATTGTTTCAATGACGGATTTTTTATCGAGTATTATGTAAATGAAAGATATTCTCTTCAACTTTTATGAAGATTGAAGAATTGGGAAGTTCAATAAAATAAGTTCACATTTTTATGTAAGCAAATAAACGTCTATTCACTTTCTTCAATCATACTGGAATTACTTCAATTATTCGACATTTCAACATCATACGCACAACTTATCCTTATGAGTGATAAAAAAACAGTTCAGCCGCATTCACCCTGAAAAGCTCAGGTGTCTAGCTCATTATTTTCGAAGGTTAGAGTGTTTACGGATTACTGACTAATGACTTTTGACCTCGGTCCTGGATGCCGAATAGATAACGGCTAACGCTCCTAATGTAGTTTTCGAATTTATCAACGCCTTTGACGACCTTCTTTGGTTTCCATGTAATGAGTAGGGTAAAGCCCAAAAATCTACATGGCTGCAGTTCCCGGAAGGCTAACCTAGCTTTAGCAACCCCAGTTCAAATACACTACTGGAAAAAATTAAAGAATCATATAAAAATTCCAAATTTTTCGGCAATTTTCGACAAGCCGTAACTTTGAGAGAAATGGTCGTACAAGGAATTTAGAAAAAAAGAAATTGTAGCTCCAAGTGTCTAGTTTTTGGATTATAACTTCAAAAATTTTAAGTTTCAGTGGTTTTCGAGTAATGATAGAAAAATCAGCAACAGAAAAATTCTCAAAATTTTACCACTTTTTTTTTTCTTGCCTACGAGCGTGGAAATTTTATTTTTGCATAATCGTTATAATGATAGGATACTTTGTTGATTCAGCTTTAATTTATTTTTTTTTATTGACCTCAATACGTTTACTTCACCGAGATATTGGTCTTCAGATGGAAAAGGATCCATGTTTTATCCGTTAAATTAATAAAAATTTTATTTGTTAGTTTATTTTATTTTTCTTTTTTTGAAATTTATGTACTATCTGCAATTTAAATGTGGAAAAAGCTCGAGAAAATTCTTTTTTGCCTTTTTTGAAGATTATGAGCTTCTCAGAGCAAAAAACGTGATCCTTATTTTTTTCAAAAATTCAATCGAGTCAAAAAAAAAACGGCTCGCTGGAGTGAGTTGACTCTTCGTAAGGTTTTTATCAACATATTGAACTGTGAAAGTCACACTTAACATTATTGGTTTCCTCAACATTTTCGATCCAGCGGTAGATTTTCCAAGAAACCACCAAAAGCCTGTTTTTTGTTAAATTTTTATATTGATGCGACATGAAGAAAAAAAAATTCTATGAATAAGCAATGGTTGTTCATTAATTGGAGTTCATTTAAGGTCTTGAAAATCTCCTTCAATTTTCTGTGCGATCATTGGTTGCTGAGAAATCGATAATTGAAGACAAATGGATCCTTTTCCATTTGAAGACCGATATCTCGGCGAGAAGTGGACGTATTGAGATCAATGAAAAAATAAATTGAAGCTGAATTAACAAAGTATCCCCATTATAACGATTATGCAAAAAAAAATTTCCACGCTCGTAGACAAGAAAAAAAAAGTGGTAAAATTTCGAGAATTTTTTTGTTGCTGATTTTTCTATCATTACTAGAAAACAACTGAAACTTAAAATTTTTGAAGTTATAATCCAAAAACTAGACACTTGGAGCTACAATTTCCTTTTTTTAAATTTCTCTCAAAGGTACGGCATGTTGAAAATGGCAGAAAAATTTGGAATTTTTTTTTGATCCTTTAATTTTTTCCAGTAGTGTATAATAGTAGGAAAAATGCGCATAAACGAATGTAATTTCGAACGACCAATTACTGTTTCCAAATTATGCAACATAATCTCAAATCCAGAATTCAAAAGCTATATCCCGCGCGCCATCAAACTCATGTGAAGTATTAAGTACGATTATACAATTTTGCATACGCAAATTGAATTGGGGAGATAATTCAGAAACGTCATAGTCTGTTAGACGAGAACGTAATATCATCGGTTTATGAGCAACAACGAGACGAACTGCCGGTTGCGTAATGCAATACATGTCTAAAATACCGCAGGATTCTCTCTCAGGATTAGAACGGAAGATGATTGAAAATGACGTGGTTAATCTTCCGCCATGATTGATGTACATACGTCTTAGTGCAAGCGTCTGTGATGGATTCCATATCGCGGCATTATGAAGTATGTCAAATTATGATTGAAATGATGCTAGAGATGGAGTTCCGAGAAAACGTTGAGACCTTTGATTAATTACTCGATAAATTCTCTATATGGTATATGATTCGCGAGTGAAACAAATAACGGAGTCCATAATTAATAGAGGTCAATCGAGTAATGTATTTCTGAATTCAATTTACTCGAGTTTGAACTCGAATTGAAAAAACGTCATAAACTATTAGACGATACGTAATATCGATTTATGAGAAACAACGAGACGAAGTTCCGGTTGCGTAATACAGAACATGTCTGAAATATCGCAGGATTCTCTTTCAGGATTAGAAAGAAAGATTATTGAAAATGACGTGGTTGATCTTGCGCCATGATTGATGTACATACGTCTTAGTGCAAGCGTCTGTGATGGATTTTATATCGAAGCATTCTGTCAAATTATGATTGAAATGATATTAGAGATAACGTTTCAATACTTTAATTAATTACTCAATAAATTCTCTATATGGTATATGATTCGCGAGTGAAACAAATGAAGAGTCCAGAATCGTGGTCGAGAGGATCGTGTATTTCATATTCAAATTTGAACATCCTGTTGATTCTTAATTCCCATAAGGTCCAAATCAGCGAATTTGGTACCTCTTGGAGATGGTTGCAACCCCGTCAGGAATTTGAACAGAAAAAGTGGGTAGTTTTGTAGCACAAATTTATGCATGGATTCGGATTTGTATGAACCTGCAGTTTGTGTTCAGTAAAGTGAATATTCAGAAAGTTACAGGGTGTTTTTAATGGAAGTATGGTATCAATAAAACTAAATGAAACATCCAATCTATGGTTCTGTGAATACTATGGCCCTTTAATTTCATATGAGGCTACAGGTGATTATCTTGCATGAGGCAGCAAAATTTCATTTCGATGGGTTTGGTTCTGTCTGGGATATTGAAGACCTATTTTGGGTTCAAAATTCGAAAATAACAGGCATTCGTCAAAACAATTTAGCACCCATTCAAGTAGAACGAGCGCTGGGAAAAAGTGACCGATTTGAGGCTGAAAATACGCTATCTAAAATTATATACGGAAAGTGTTGAACGGACGTCAACTTCAGAAGGGTCTAGATCATCAATGAAGCATTTTTGGATTCATACAAAATTTCACCAAAATCCGAAAGATTGAAAAATACCTGTTCAGAGACAAATTGGATTCCAAATAAATTTGGCCCATAGTGTATGATTTGGGACGAATGTATCTTATATTATGACTAGAACGTCCACTTCGAACCTTGTGGGTCTAAATATGGGACATCCTGTACGTATGGAAAATAATTTTGAAAATAAAAGCGAGTTTCGATTCTAAATTATTCTTCAATTTTTTAAAATTAATACAAATCTATGAAAGTAATTTGGAATTGTTTTGAGACACCCTGAGCTAACCGATTCAATCACCGATTAAAACAATGGGCAAAATGTACAACACAGTCCCAACACTCCCAACTCCAATAGTGTAAGTGAAAAAGCCCAGCTTTACAATAGATTGTTTATTTTTCGTATGAAAGAAACCTCTTGGCAATTCCTCGGTCCGGAAAACGTAACATATAGTATATACGTTCGACGCGATCTTTTCTATTTTCCGAGAAGAAAAGCCTCGAGCTACCTCATATTTCAGCTTGGGCGTCACCAATTTAGTAATTGACTGCTTTACTCGAGAAACAACAGTAGCACTAGAAATGTTGAGAATGAGAAAGGAGAGATAGCGAATTATACGAGTTTCATTTTTGTTTACTTTAGTCCCGCTTGTTCGTAAGTTAGCGATTGAGAAGAATATGGAAAAGCCTGTCTTTTATTAGCGACGTTTTCGTTCATTCGGGTCGAAAACTTGGTGGCATGTTTCTAGTGAAGAACTACTGCTGGTTCCTGAAAGACCATTAGATAAGGTTAAATTTGAGATGGGTGTGTACCGGGTGTCCTGAATTCGTTGTCTAGTAAAGGGATCTCAGAAACCCGATGAGCTAAAACAAAATGTAATGAAGAAAAATTGATTACTTCTATGAATTCTACTGAAAACGTGCCTGTATAATGTTTTAGTTTGATGTTTATAACTTCAGTAATAAAGAAGTTATGAGAACTTTTAATTTGACGCCAACTAACTAAAACTAAACTAAAACATACAGACACTTTTTTCAGTAGAATTCTTTGAAGTGATCAATTTTTCTTCATTACATTTTGTTCTAGCTCATCGGGTTTCTGAGATCCCCTCATTAGACAACGAATTTAGGACACCCGTTACATCTCATCAGCGAACCTAAGTAGTGATGTTATGATTGGGCATCGAGAAAAACTCTAACTGAAAATAGCCATGCTGATATTAAGGAATTGAACTCCTATGTCATCGACTCAAAGCTAAAATAGTAGGAAAGCTCAATGAAGAAGGCAAAAACAACAAGGTCTTTTAGGTCTGGGTTTCTGGTCACCCTGGAATCGAAGGAAACGGAAAGGCTTACATACTAGCCAGAAAGAGAGCACAAACGCTGCTTACTGGCCCAGAAGCCTTCTGTAGTATAGTCAAATCCAACTTAAAGAAACAGATCTTGGAGGTGGATAAACTGATAGAGAAACACTGTGGAGGAATTTTCCACGAACGGATCATTCCAAAAAGTTCCTTGGGAACTTTAAAACTTCTACGTTGAAGACGTTTATGTCTCTCATTTCCTCCATTGTTATAGATAGTCGAAAATAATAGTTATTTATTATACAAGGGAAAAAAGTATTAGATTTCAGCTCGAGGTTTTATTGTTTCCCGACGCGAAGCGGAGGGAGACAAAAAACCGAGAGCTAAAATCTAATATTTTTCCCGTGTATAATACACTATTTTTTCTGTGACAAGAAAACCAACGATTTAATAGTGAAAGAAATATAACTTCTCACGAAATTACTTTTTTCCCCGGGAAAAAAGTGAGTACTTTTTTCCCGGCTACATAGAGAATCATTTTTTTGACAGGGAAAAAAGCAATCTCGTAAAAAGTCATATTTTGTGACCTGTCAAGAGATATAAAATGTCAGTTTTTTTCCCGTCACAGAAAAAAATTAGATTTGTATCATCAAAGTAGTTCGTGTTTATACGATTGAAGGAATGAATACAATTTCCCTACTTCCAAAAAAATCATAACAACCAAATGAAACGATACGATTACCAATAGAGAGTTGAAACAATTTTCACTAAGTTAAAAAACAAACAAAATCAGTTAAATCCTTTTAAAAAACCTGCATAGAAACATTGAGATCGAAATCGGTACAAAAACCAGTAAAAAAACTGTATCCGTCAATTCTGTTCCAATTGCACCGCATCAATCAATAATCTGAAAAGCGCGCAAAAAACAGTAGAGCCAAATCCGAATTGTGCCGTTGGAGAATTCATGATATCGAAGTTTTTCCTATCTGAATATCAGGGCTCAACCGACAGAAAATAATCGCGAATTCCTGTGTCGTATTGCGGCACCATGAGCGTGAGAGAGGGTTGAAAATTTTTTCGATATGTGCCCAGTGGATTCGTTGCTGTATCTCGCATACTGGATTATGGTTTTTTGACGTCTTGGATTAGGAGATTAGGATCATTATGGCAGCAGGTATGTATAAAAATCTGGAATAAACAGTGTTTTGTTGAAATTGTTACTTTTTCATTTCCTTTACTTTCCCTTGTTTGAAATGAACAGTATAAATGGCACTTTTGTTCTCTGTCGAGGTTAGAATGAAATACCGATGAGAGTCAAGCATTTCGAAGGTGAGCTGACTATATTTTCTTTACTAATAATAAACGGGCATGAAGAAAATGAGTATACTATTTTTTATAAATATCCTTTGATTTCTGAGACAGCAAATTTTCTGTCACAAGCCAATTCAATAGTTGATTCGCTTGATGATTCCATTTCTGTTTGCTTTGACTCCAAATATATAATAATAATAATAATAATAACACACATTTATTTCAAAAATTATCACATATATAAATACAGTGATGAAATTGAAACAAGTCTAACAGATTTACTTATTATTCATTAGTTGATCGACAATAATTATAAAATTCCTCCAAACTGTAGGGTTCCATATTTAGTATAAACTTGCGTACCTTCATTTTGAATAATCGCAGGTTGTTAATCTGTTGAAGTAATTTGGGAAGAGCATTAAAAAATTTCATACAGCTATACTGACAACTTTGTTGCGTGAGAGTAAGTGAGCATTTGGGGAGGAGGTAAGGTATCCTTTTTCTTGTATCATTGGAATTAGAAAAACGTGAAAAAAGCTCAGTATGTCAGTATAGAGAAACTTCTTTCGGAAATACTATTATGACGTTTTGAACCTGCGAAGCATATAATAATCCATTCGAATCATTTCCGCTAGAACATTTTTAAATTCTTGAAATAAAAGTCACTCGTGAGGAATTCTAATTTCCTTACAGCTGTTAATTTTTACGTAGTATTCACCGCCTCAACCAACCTAGGCCGAGTCCTTGGAATGAAAATTTCATCTCTTATAGTCCAATTTTCGAGTACAACAATTTTTATGAACAGTTTGAAAAGTTTGACAATTCAATCTATTTACGTTTGAAACCTAAGTAATTTCAAAGCTACAGTTATTTGTATGAACGAAATTATAAAAAATTAATTATTATCAATAGAATTTTAAACGAATGGTGAAAAAAACGTATTTTCACCTCATAGAAAAAGCCACAGTTCTGGGGACTGTGGCGATTACTGAATATACTTTTTGGTAAACATACCTTTTTCCGCCAATCGTTCAAAATTCATCGATTGTCAAACTTGACGTTGAAAAATTTGATTGCTGGTGTTCTCGAAGGGGAAATGATGAAATTTACATACTGTTTCATTGAAAGAAATCAAGAGAAAAGTACGAAAATACATATAAAATAAACGTTTTATGTAGAACAGTTGCGAGAATAATTATTTTATCAACTAGGTTATTGAAGACAGCGACTTATGGTCAAGATATTTAATAGTTCGAGACCATTAGTCGCTCGATCAATAACCGAGTTGATTACAAGATTTTTCCAATGATCTCAATATGAATTGTGTATGAATTCTAGATTGAAATACATTCTCATTTTGCACAAGACTTACATATGACATAATAAAATTTTCTATTCATCTATGTTCCAGTAGAGTTTTGACATTTCTCGTAGTGCTTCTGAATATTTTGTGAACGGTTGCCATAAGAATTGCACATTGAAATAGCAGAAATTGAGCATTAAAATGGGTCATTAATGATCACATCGTACACATTAAAATCGCCTTATATTTTGAGGTCGACGGAAAAATATATTTTCCTTACAGTAAGGAAAATATTCTCTTACAGAAGGAAGTCTGGCTTTTTTCTTCGAGACATTTTGTCAAAATTGTAGTACTCCGGGTATGTTTGCTTACTGTCATCGTAATTGTAATGTCCCGGGAATGAAAATGTCATCATCTCAAATCATTTTACTTTCGAGAACGCTAGCAATTGAATTTATTGGAGTCCATTGCGAATTTCAAGGCATTATTTATTTGTGAACAAATATTTTTCACGATTTCTCAAAATTTTGAACGATTGGTCGGAAAAGGTAGAATGTTGATCTCATGGAAAAGGCCCACTTCTGGAACCTATGTTGTCTCGACCTAACAATCTTCACAATCGACCAGAAATGTTAGGCTTTCACCACCTCGTAAACAATATAATATTATTGCTAAATTCCGATTCTCCCAACATCCAATAAAAACTGAACCGACCGAGAGTGTGCACGAAAAACCTTCGGAAACTTACTGAATCAAGAAATCCCAAACTCTAACAATCCGATATCTAACTTTGGCAATAGCACTTGATTATATCGATATTCCTACTTCGCAACTTTTCTCATACGCATTGAAGAAACTATTGGGAAAAGGACAAGTTTCAGGGAATATTAGATATCGTCCCAATCACGTACGAAGGAACATATTGCGATCGAAATCAAGCTGTTCAAGTTCCGTTTTTATATACGGATTGGTAAAACTCAATGAAGAAAAACGCAGATTTTCAATATCCAATGTGCTACCTCCTTTTTCAATATAAGAGTCTTGTTTTTTATATTTCGATATTGGATCACTTTACTGTTGCAAACTGGCAATTGACAGCTATATCCTTAAGTTTTCCATTTTTGGGATTATGTGTTGCAGTACATTTTGCAACGAGCATATGCATGATAGCTATTATTCACGAGGTGTAGTGAATCACCAAATGACCCAGTGAATAACAGCCATTATAAGAGAGTAGCATGCTATACTTTATCCACAACTACTGAATATATTTCTTAAAGATTTTAACATTTGGCTATCGCGTTAAGACCCTTCTATGACAAGCCTGGAAAAAGTCAAGTTAACACATGAGAAATTTTTGGAGAACTGGTCATTGTATATTTTGTAATAAAAAAATGCTCTAATTGATATAATTAAAGTAGATTTGGCCCTCGACTGACAAGGTATGTCCATATTTGTTAGTTGGAGTACTTTAAAATACTGAAGAAATGCCAATTTAAAGAATATTATATCAATGCTAAATGAACCATCTGACAGCATTTAATAATATCTCATTATTCTCTTGTGATTAATGGGTATTATTATGGCCGAGCACAGAGACGTACAATGAACGGATTTTACAATAGTCGTCGATAAAAAAATAAATGGTGCTTCAAAATTCGTAATAAAATCACTTGACTTACTATGGAAACGTAAGATCGAATTATTATTAACGTAGAGCACTAACAATTGTGAGGAAATATCATTTCCTTACAGTAAAGAAGTCTTGACTTTTTCTTAGAGTAACTTATAAAGAATGTCGAAATTTCCTAACAATTTGCGGAAAAAACTCTTCGGAATACAGTGGAACTTCTCTATAACGAAATCGCTAAATCCGCAGAAAAATTACGCTATACGGAAGTTTTTTTATAGTGTCAAGTATCGAAACAAGCAATTGCATTTTTTATTGTGAATTCATATACGTAATCAAAAAGGTGTGTAAGTGCATTTCTAATAGCGTTTATTTCATATTGGTACGTATACAATACATAGCTATTCACGATTTTTTGGTCAAATAATTCGTAATTTATGTCTGAGTGCTACAATTGAAAAACATTTCATTCTTATGAAAAACTTCGCATTTTCCCAGAGATTCAAAAATGTTTTCCGGAACTACTTCAATTGATCGGAAAGCGAGGCTACACGTTTTGAAGGCTTGAAGTACCTCTTCACGATTTGGTTTTTCGGCCGATTGCCCCTCCGAATCAACTCTGTTGGTATCAGCACTGCTATTGTAGTGATCTCGAACACGGCATTTTACACTGTTTAACATGTCCTTTTCAGTTGAAAGTTCATTTGTTACAGTATTGACATCGACTTTAACGAAATCATTTGAAGTAACCGTCATTATCAACATTTCCAGCTGAATCCAACGTTTCGGAAGGATCTTTCCGACCGCCGTAATGGTTTAGTTTGTGTTCGGGATTTATTACCTACGTCAGGCATAATTATGGAAAAAATCCACCCTTATACCTTTTCACCAATAACCATTCAAAGAGTGATGTTCTTGTCCTTGGAATATTTCGTTATAGAGAGAATTAACTTCGTTTTAGAGGGTGTTTTCAACATGGAATTTGGATTCAAAGTGCAATGTCTTGAACGAAATTCGTTACCTATACAGAAAAATTCGTTATAAAGGATGTTCGCCATAGGAAAGTTCCACTGTATTTTAAATTCATGAAATTGAAACATTCGAATTGATTCCTGAACGACCAGAAAAACTCTTCAGAACACCGGGTTCTCATTAGGTCACAAAGCCATATGGCGATCCATATATAAAGCGGTTAGCAAACCCTCAATTCCAGACGCAGCCTTCAGGACTCAGGGACGTGCCTCGATTGAAGCAAGCCTGGACGTAGGGACGTGTTCAAGTGTCCGAAATCTGTTCGGTAAAAACGACGCAGCGTCGTGACGCCGCGTACCGTCTTCATGAAAACAATTTTTTCCGCAAGAAGTGATTGATGTGCGTTTCGAATTTTTTGGGTCTCGAGGTTAAGGATGTGTTTTTTGCTGGGAAAAATCTAGGACGGATTACTGCCTCGGATGTGTCTGGAGAGAAGAAGGAAGAGAGGGAACGTGGATGTCCTTAGGGAACATTTATTTTCGAAGTCGTTATGTTAGTTCTTGTGTCAAAACTCACTTCATGGCAGAATTCAAATGATCTATATCACATTAGGTTCATCTTGCTGGAAGGAATATAGAAATACCGTGGAACCTCCCTATAACGATCGCGCTAAAACCGCAAAAAAATTCGTTATACAGAAAATTTGTTTCTATAGTCGGCAATGTCGCGGTCGACTTCACTGCTAAATTTAAGTTTAACATTCAAACTTAAGCACTTTTGGACATTTTCGCACAACTTTCACACTAGCGTAATGGTTAGATTGAAACCAAACAGCCAGGGGTGTATTTAAAACTGTTTCAGAAGGATCTCTCTGCCCGCCGTAATGATTTTGTTCAAGGTCGTGATTTATTACGTACGTCCGGAAAATTTTCAGAAAAAACCCACCCTTATACCTTCTTACTAATACCCATTCAGAGAGTGATGTTCTTTGAATATTTCGTTATAGAAATAATTTACTTCGTTTCAGAAAGTGTTTTCAACATAGATTTGGATTCAAGGTGCATTGTCTTGTACGAAATTCGTTATACAAAGAAATTCGTTATAGGGAAGTTCCACTAAAACTTTGTTATTTACTGCCTTCTAGTCAGTTGTGTGAAACCCTAAGACAGCAAAATATTCCATTTCAATAGTAATTGGGAACGTCAGATTAGAGAAGAGGCGGTGAGGCGCCCTATAACGAAGTCGCTAAATTGGCAAAAATATTTCGTTATACAGAAGTTTTTTTTATATTGTCAAGTATCAAAACAAGCAATTGCATTTTTTATTGTGAATTCATATACATACTCCAAAAGGTGTGTAAGTGCATTTCTAATAGCTTATAGGCTTTTTATGTAGGTACGTATACAATACATAGCTATTCACGATTTTTGGGGCAAATCATTCGTAATTTTTGTCTGGGTGGTACAATTAAAAAACATTTTATTCTCATAAAAAATCTTTTCATTATCTCAAAGATTCCCAAATATTTGCCGGAACCCCTTCAATGAGCCGGAAAGCGAGTCCACACGTTTTGAAGGCTTGAAGTACCGATTCGCGATTTGGTTTTTCGGCCGGTTGCCCCTCCAAATCAACGCTGTCTTGATCATCACTGCTATCATTGTTTAAACAATGGTAATACCAGCCTACTTATAATTCCAGTGAACTGAGATGCCGGAAAGGAGTATTTAATTTTTTTCTCATGTGATTGACATGTGATACCATTTCGAAATCAGCAAAAATTTCGTTATCACATGACGAAACTTTCGATTATAGTTTACATTTGAAAAATCGAAAATCTTACTTATTTCTCGAAAATGGGTAGCCAAAAAAAAAATCAATCATATTATATATGAATACCCTCAAAAAAGTGTCTGTAGAATGTAACAACGGATTTCGAATCTGAGTTCAAACAAGCGAGCTATTCAGCATCATTGAATATGATAATTTTCATTCCTAACTCGAAATCTATGAAAGATAAGCTGAATCTGTTTTCATATTCGGATATTTGAGGATAAAAGATCCCGAAGATAGGCTGAATCTGTTTTCATATTCGGATAGTTCAGGAAAAAAGAGCCCGAAAATGAGTTTTCATCTAGCTGCTATGGTTCTCGAGATCCCTTCAGCAGACAACGAATTTTGCTCACTCTGTATATAACAGCCGTTACCCAAGCGGATCACACAGGTCTTAGAAACGAAAACTCCTCAGTAGTTCAAAAGATTGAACGATACCCTTTCGAGCCGTGTCAGCAACGAAAAACTAACAACCAGTTTAAACCGCCTCGCAATCTAGATTCTGCGCCATTTTTTTCGACCGGTTCGAACACGTCCTGTCCCCTAGTGCGGACAACGAGTCACGTTTCAAACTATTGCGGTTCACATCTGGCATGAGAGCCGACTTTGGGGGATCCTTGGGTCGCTTAATATATAGATCATATACCGTGCTGTACCGACAAAATTATTCATGCGGCATTTTCGAGATGAAAAATGCGCGGTTGGCAAAATAAGAATGTCGTCTCGTAAACAAACGAAAACGTGACAGTCGAGAATACGTGACGCAAAAAAAGGGGGTTGGTAGGTTATTTCGTGGAGCCAATATACAGAGACAAAACGGGAAGTTTAAATATTTCATAGGAAAAAAATTGGCAAAATTTGCAATCATTTATTACGAACAGGAATCGATGTTAAACCGACGCATTCGCCAATTTGCAACGGTATATTTATTCTGCTTGTCGATATTCATATCTAACGAGGTTATTTTGAAGAAGATGGTCAAAATTTAGGAGCATAAATAGCCTATCGAAATATTGAGAAAAAGATAGAATACCCCCAAAAAAAAATTTCGTTGAAAGTTGTCCCAAAGAAATATTGAGAACCCAACGATGTCTCAAAACATGATCTGCAATATCTTTGAAAAAGCTATGGATTGAAGAATATACGATTAATCACATCGCAAATGATCAAATTATCAATGAAAATAGCTCGAAAATTGAAAGTATAAAATATCCATTCCTTTTCCAAATATGGAATAATGGTGTTCCAAAGAAAGCGTGAATTTTCGATTTTCACGGGCTGTGTACATTCGTTATGTTGTTGAGCATTGTTCATCATAGATAGGCATTTTCAGCCAATTTCAATAGTAGTTTGTTGTTGACAACTGAAAAGGTTAATGACGTGTTCGTGTGTTCTTTGATTTTTGACTCTTTCGTTAGAAATGATATAAAGTGCTCGAAGTCACTTACAATGTTGACTGCGGCATCCGGCAAGTACACTTTGTCTCAAAAAAGTGTTTATAAGTGGTACAAGCTCTTTATAAAAGACGTTCGTGACGATGGGTGTTCTGGATTTGCAACCACTTCAACAAGCGAAAAAAATTGTTTTGGAAAATTGTCGCTATTAAGGGGGTTGCAGAAGATATTGTCATAGCTATTAGCTCATAAATATGCACCTTTTTCCCTCTCAATAAATTCTCCTATTCTACATGAATAATACACTTTAAAATGATAGCTATAATTTGTTGCGCATTCGCCATTTTGCGAATCATGGTGAAATATTTTCGGAGTGCCAAGATATTCAATACAGACAATAAAATAAACACAAAAGATATCTTGAAACATAAGAAAACGACTTGATGATTGAAATAATTAAATTAGAGAAGCTTTAAAAATAAATAAAAGCAGAGTGGATACCGCCAACATTTGAACAACAGATTCTGATTTCTGAGAGTTTTAGCTGGCATTCAAAATAGTTCATGTTTGAACTTTCTACCTTGTCTGAGAGTAAGAAACAACTTGGGACACTCTATATAGCGTTTGATGATTTCATAACAGTATATTTTGCATAGTGACGATTTGCAGTCGTTTATGACACTTCTACATAGACGAAACTGGAAAAATGTTGAATAGAAGAGAAAACCGGACATAAGCTACCCTTTCTGCGAGTGTGATCTCGGCCTATACCTTCAATTTACTTCCCTACCTATATCCTCAAGATAATCGGCACCTCTCGATTCTCGGTATTCGAATGAACGTAATAGGATATATTCAACGCCGGTACGGATTCGGCCCGTTTGAAAGTCGATGGATTCAATTTTGAAGGCGTCTTTGATGGAAGAACCGATCAAGAGGTCGAGAGGGGTTGTTTAATCCGTTACATTGGCTTTTTCATTTGCTCCCCCAGGTAAGATAGCTCCCGAATTATTCAGGATAAGAAAAAGGAGGCGAGCTCGTCCTGTTCAATCAATTCACGCTGCATTTCATCCGAAGTGACTTCATCTCGAAGAGATAAAGGATAATGGATGAACAAATTTAAATTCCTGAGAGAGAAGGGTTGGTTTAACTTACTTATAATATGGAAGAAAGTGGACGTCTAAGTTAATCTTAAAAAATTGCAGTGGAAAGATGAAGAAGATTAAGGACCTTGGCAATCCTATCTGCGAGTGTGATCTTGGCCTATACCTTCAATTTACTTCTGTACGTATATCCTCCAGATAATAATCGGCACCTCTCGATCCTCGGTATTCGAATGAACGTAATCGAATATATTCGACGCCGGTACCGATTCGTCCCGTTTGAAAGTCGATGGATTCAATTTTGAGGGCGTCTTTGATGGAAGAACCGATCAAGAGGTCGAGAGGGGTTGTTTAATCCATTACATTGGCTTTTTCCTTTGATTCCCCAGGTGAGATAACCCCCGAATTATGCAGGATAAGAAAAAGGAGGCGAGCTCGTCCTGTTCAATCAATTCAAGCTGAAGTGACTTCATCTCGAAGAGATAAAGGATAATGGATGAACAAATTAAAATTCCTGAGAGAGGAGGGTGGGTTTAACTTACTTACAATATGGAAGAAAGTGGACGTCTTAGTTTAATCATAAAAAGATGCTGTGGAAAAGATGGAGAAGTATTGTGCCTTTAGGTAGGGTTTTGTCAGGATTTTCTTATTTTTTTCAAGTGCTAACGTATCGACCTTATTGTCTCTAAAATATTTCGACAAGCTTTATGATGCTTGTCTTTTATATTACGGGATTGGACAAACCTTGTGTTGAAATGTGGCAACAGAGACTCTATCGTAAATGACATTTTGAAGGTAACACCTCATCAGAACCCACTAAAGCTATAATAGATGAACAAATTGAAATTCCTGAGAGAGAATGGTTATTTTAACTTGCTTATAATATGGAAGAAAATGGACGTCTTAGTTAATCTTAAAAAATTTCGGTGGAAAAATGGAGAAGGTTAAGGACCTTGACAAAGGATTGTCAACTCGCAGATATGATCCCGGCCTATACCTTCAATTCACTTCCGTACCTATATCCTCAAGATAATCGGCACCTCTTGATCCTCGGTATTCGAATGAACGTAATCGAATATATTCAACGCCGGTACCGATTCGGCCCGTTTGGAAGTCGATGGATTCAATTTTGAGGGCGTCTTTGATGGAAGAACCGATCAAGAGGTCGAGAGGGGTTGTTTAATCCATTACATTGGCTTTTTCCTTTGATTCCCCAGGTGAGATAACCCCCGAATTATTCAGGATACGGAAAAGGAGGCGAGCTCGTCCTGTTCAATCAATTCAAGCTGCATTTCATCCGAAGTGACTTCATCTCGAAGAGATAAAGGATAATGGATGAATGAATTTAAATTCCTGAGAGAGAAGGGTTGGTTAAACTAACTTATAATATGGAGAAGGTTAAGGACCTTGGCAATCCTATCTGCGAGTGTGATCCCGGCCTATACCTTCGATTTACTTCCGTACCCATATCCTCAACATTATCGGCACCTCTCGATCCTAGGTATTCGAATGAACAAAATCGGATATATTCAATGCCGGTACCGATTCGGCCCGTTTGAAAGTCGATGGATTCAAATTTGAAAGGCGTCATTGATGGAAGAACCGATCAAAAGGTCGAGAGGGGTTGTTTAATCCGTAACATTGGCTTTTTCCTTTGCTCCCTCAGGTGAGATAACCCCCGAATTATTCAGGATACGGAAAAGGAGGCGAGCTCGTCCTGTTCAATCAATTCAAGCTGCATTTCATCCGAAGTGACTTCATCTCGAAGAGATAACGGATAATGGATGAACAAATTTAAATTCCTGAGAGAGAAGGGTTGGTTAAACTTACTTACAATATGGAATGCAGTGGACGTCTTAGTTAATCTTTAAAAAATGCGATGGAAAGAAAGGGGAAGGTTAAGGACCTTGGCAATCTTATCTGCGATTGTGATCCCGGCCTATACCTTCAATTTACTTCCGTACCTATATCCTGAAGATAATCAGCAGCTCTCAATCCTCGGTATTCGAATGAACGTAATCGGATATATTCAACGCCGGTACCGATTCGGCCCGTTTGGAAGTCGATGGATTCAATTTTGAGGGCGTCTTTGATGGAAGAACCGATCAAGAGGTCGAGAGGGGTTGTTTAATCCATTACATTGGCTTTTTCCTTTGATTCCCCAGGTGAGATAACCCCCGAATTATTCAGGATACGGAAAAGGAGGCGAGCTCGTCCTGTTCAATCAATTCAAGCTGCATTTCATCCGAAGTGACTTCATCTCGAAGAGATAAAGGATAATGGATGAATGAATTTAAATTCCTGAGAGAGAAGGGTTGGTTAAACTAACTTATAATATGGAGAAGGTTAAGGACCTTGGCAATCCTATCTGCGAGTGTGATCCCGGCCTATACCTTCGATTTACTTCCGTACCCATATCCTCAACATTATCGGCACCTCTCGATCCTAGGTATTCGAATGAACAAAATCGGATATATTCAATGCCGGTACCGATTCGGCCCGTTTGAAAGTCGATGGATTCAAATTTGAAAGGCGTCATTGATGGAAGAACCGATCAAAAGGTCGAGAGGGGTTGTTTAATCCGTAACATTGGCTTTTTCCTTTGCTCCCTCAGGTGAGATAACCCCCGAATTATTCAGGATACGGAAAAGGAGGCGAGCTCGTCCTGTTCAATCAATTCAAGCTGCATTTCATCCGAAGTGACTTCATCTCGAAGAGATAACGGATAATGGATGAACAAATTTAAATTCCTGAGAGAGAAGGGTTGGTTAAACTTACTTACAATATGGAATGCAGTGGACGTCTTAGTTAATCTTTAAAAAATGCGATGGAAAGAAAGGGGAAGGTTAAGGACCTTGGCAATCTTATCTGCGATTGTGATCCCGGCCTATACCTTCAATTTACTTCCGTACCTATATCCTGAAGATAATCAGCAGCTCTCAATCCTCGGTATTCGAATGAACGTAATCGGATATATTCAACGCCGGTACCGATTCGGCCCGTTTGAAAGTCGATGGATTCAATTTTGAAAGCGTCTCTGATGGAAGAACCGATCAAGAGGTCGGCAGGGGTTGTTTAATACGTAACATTGGCTTTTTCCCTTGCTTCCCCAGGTGAGATAACCCCCGAATTATTCAGGATAAGAAAAAAGAAGCGAGCTCGTCCTGTTCAATCAATTCACGCTGCTTTTCATCCGAAGTGACTTCATCTCGATGAGATAAAGGATAATGGATAAGCAAATTTAAATTCCTGAGAGAGGAGGGTGGGTTTAATTTACTTATAATATGGAAGAAAGTGGACGTCTGAATTAATCTTAAAAAATTACGGTGGAAAGATGGAGAAGGTTAAGGACCTTGGCAATCCTATCTGCGAGTGAGATCCCGGCCTATACCTTCAATTTACACCCATACCTATATCCTCAAGATATAGGCATCTCTTGGTTCTCGGTATTCGAATGAACAAAATCGGATATATTCAATGCCGGTACCGATTCGGCCGTTTTGGAAGTCGATGGATTCAATTTTGAAGGCGTCCTTGATAGAAGAACCGATCAAGAGGTCGAGAGGGGTTGTTTAATCCGTTACATTGGCTTTTTCCTTTGCTCCCCCAGGTGAGATAACCCCCGAATTATTCAGGATAAGGAAAAAGAGGCGAGCTCGTCCTGTTCAATCAATTCACGCTGCATTTCATCCGAAGTGACTTCATCTCGAAGAGATAAAGGATAATGGATAAGCAAATTTAAATTCCTGAGAGGAGGGTGGGTTTAACTCACTTGCAATATGGAAGAAAGTGGACGTCTTAGTTTAATCATAAAAAGATGCTGTGGAAAAGGTTTTCTCAGGATTTTCTTATTTTTTTTTCAAGTGCAAACGTATCGACCTTACTGTCTCTGAAATATTTTGACAAGCTTTAAGATGCTTGTCTTTTATATTACGGAATTAGGCAACCCTTGTGTTGAAATGTGGCAACAGAGACTCTATCGTAATCAGAATGCACCATTGCGCTAGTTGCAATGTTTAGAGTAACAGTAAGATCTTTTAGGAGAATCTATGAACTTGATTCAATTTTTGGCGATGAAACACTATCAAGAAGAGTGTTTTTAGACAGCTTGGTGAATTCAATCGAGTTTGCATTCGTTTCAAAATCAGTTTTTGTTTCGAAATACATAGATGCTGTTCGCGAACTGATATTGAAAGACTAGACCACTAGAACTGTAAATAATCCCTCAGAACACTGGCGAAGAACAACTAGCTAGTTTCAGTCCATCTTTATACAGGGTGTCAAGGAAAAAAAACCATGCATAGTGCCACACGCTAGAGGCCTCTTTGGGCAAAGAGGTAAGAATTTAACAAAATGTGATATGCGGAGGTTTTGTATTATGCAGAATCCAAATATCCTATTAGTTTTTAGATCACTATTAGAGCTGTTGTTAAAATTTAATTATTGAAGTGTTTTGTCCTTCTTATTGTAAGTACATAGGTTACTTTGGCGCTTCTGGACAATTTGCGTGCATCATAATTTTTCGATGGTTTTTAACCGAAAACCATTGGTTCTAGAGACTTCAACAAAGTATACCTTTTTGAAGGAAAAAGATAGAGGAATCGTTTTTTCTAGTCCAGAATGACATACAGTGTAAGGGAAAAAGGTAGGATTGATTCAAATGTAGAGGAATCCTGTATGTGGCGCCTTCTATTAGTGATCAAAAAGCTAATAGGATATATGGATTCTGCATCATAACAAACTCCCGCATATCACATTTTGTCCAACTCTAAACTCTTTGTCCAAAGTAATTAAAAAAACCAAATAAAAAAATAAACTTCAGCAGTTTCGGACATAAATTCATGGGACTTTTTTCCATATTTTATGGCCCTCTACCGCGTGGCACTATGCATGGTACTTTTTTCCTTGACACCCTGTATATTCAATACATTTTGAAAAGAATGCGAATGAAAGGAACGGATAACCAATGGCAATGTCACGATACCATTTTGAGTTGTTTGAATGCGTTCGTTTGTTTTGGCATTTTAAAGATAATATTAAGCCACTAATAATTTTCTTCGAGTTCCAACATTTTAATGTTTTCCTGAACTTTCGAATGTTACTGTGTCACTGTGTTAGTCACCCTGGAGCCTGCATCTGGGTGCCAAGGTGACTCTCAGGTCATCCCTGTCCAATTCGACACCAGCAAAAATTCTTGGCGAGCCTTCGCATGCTGCATCCATCCGAAACAGGCCCTGAATATGCAAATGGGGCCGTTATAACTTCCAGAGCCCCCCATTCGTGATCTTTTTGCGACCGCCGATGGCGCCGACGTGTACATATTCGCGCAATCATCTCCGACGTCATTTTCTCCTCGAAATTTTCCGAGAAATTAATTTTATTTTCTCCCCGGAGTGTAGGGCGATAAATAGAGAAGTGGGTTAACTGCTTTTGTAAAGCAGGCGGGATTACTTTTGTACGAAAGTTATAATGGAGATAGTTAGGGGGATATTATGGGCGGAAAATGGCGACGAAAATGCAGGCTCGATGGAGGAGAGGATACGTGAATTGCATCACGATTGATCTGAAGATGAAGTCCTTAGTTATTTTTGAGCGCTTGTTCTACTTGAACGAGTGCTAAAGGGTTTTCCAATAAGAGGTGTTATCTTGATATTCAAAGAAAATGCCATTTTTTCAATATAAATGATCGGATGTTTATTTCATTTTGAAGAAGAAGCTATGCCGTTGATAGTGGAAAATAACATCAGGCGAATGACCACCACGACCACGCTTACAGGACCATATCCTTTTAATGACATTTTTCATAACCAAATCGCAAAGTGACTGTCCTATGTCCTCGATAGCCTCACGAACTCCATCTTTGAGGTCTTGAATCGACGCTGGGCTATTGGCGTAGACCTTCTCTTTCACGTGGCCCCAAAGAAAGAAGTCGCAAGGTGTTAAATCACAAGATCTCGGTGGCCAATTGTGATCACCTCTTCAAGAGATAACACGGTCCGGAAACTTTTCCCCCGAACGATCAATGGTTTCGTTCTTGGCTTGGGTTCTTGTGTTAACTGAACTTTATAAGCCTTAAGAAGCAAATCTTTATTCAAAATACGGTGTAATGACGTTTGTGGAATGCCTTATTCCAAATAACGACAAGGAATGGACAAACCTGGGTTTTTTCAACACTACAGCAATATTCTCGGCTGTTCTTGAGCGACGTGCTCGGGTTTATTCTTCACATCACTAACTTGTTCCAACAGTTCGAATTTGTTCACCGATTTTTTTATTGTGGTCCGACAAGGTGTTTCAGGACGACCCAAAAATGTTCGAGTTTTACGAACCGTCTCTGTCAAATTTTCACTATTTTTGTAGTGAATTTAAATAATTTAAATACGTTCTTGAAGCGTGTATCGTTTCATTTTTATTAATGGCGTAGTTTCTACTTGTCAATGTCAAAAAATGACATCAACCGAAATAGCGTGCTATTCAAAATAACACCTCTTATTGGAAAACACTTTATATCGTTTTGCACAAACGATAGGGTTCGACTATCTGATGAGGAATCCGTTGTCAAATTCAATTTTGTCCGTGGGATGTTCAGGGTGAGTTCGGTTTCCAAATGCCGCAGTTGAGTTCGTTAACCATATGATATATTGAAAATAACTTCATATTTCCATAACAAGATATCCGATTCCAGTGGAATTCATTCTGTGTATGAAGATTGATATACCTACTCAATGTACATGCAAAATTTAAAGAGGATCGCATCATCACAACCATAGATTCAATTTTTTTAATTGTCAAGTTTCAACATATTTAAAATTTCGATTAATTTTAAGAATATTATTTCGATCGTGCTGAGATTTTGCATTTATATATTCAGTATCAATCTCGAGTCCTATACAATATTTTGAGGTAATAACCTCATTGCTCCACCAATGAACGAGCGCTCAAAGCTCCTGCTCAGGGCTTTCTTAATTATGTTTTTATTTTCTTGGTGGGGCAGAAAGAAATTGCTTGGCGGATTGATTCGAGTTATTATATGAGCGATGAATAAGAATTACGTATTTTTCGTGATGTAGAAAATACGACGAATTTTTTCTAGAATATCTAGATCAAATTAGTTGCTTATAACTACTCGTTCATGATATAGAATGGTCCGTAACAATAATTCAAGAGAAGTAGAAAGCATGTCTTTCTTGAACGAATAAGGGAAAACTGGCATTTACTTACTTGTGCAAGGTGAAAGAATGAAGTTGATTTAATCAGCACGTACCTGGAAAAAAGAAAAAATATTATACAAAATCGAAAAAATTGCTCATGCATCGAAATAGTAAGGCATAATGAAATTACTTTTTTCTATTGGAACAACGATTAATCAAATTTTAATATCCAGAAGAAACTGTAGACACGAACATCAGGAAAGAACAACTTCGAACATTGAATTTAACCTGTAGGTCCAGATTTGCAGAATGTTCAATTCATGAATGAATAGAATAAAACAAATATCTTTCAAGATATTCCAATTGGATTTATGGTTGTCCCAATATGAACAAGGGCGTAAAAGCTCCTGACTCCACATTATATTGTACATCAAATTCAAAAATGCGCCGTCCACAGAGTTGAGACAAATTTTTTTTTTTTTCGATTAACCAACGATCCTCACAACATTTTCCAAGATCTCTTCTAAATACCAAATTTCGAATTGATTGGATGAAAGGTAACCAAATATTGCGGGAATAGTAAAAACTAATTGTCGATAACTCCGTTTGAAAGAAATGGTGAAATAACAAATCATTGATAAACTGTAAGGCCAGACAAGCGATTAATTCAGCATTCAGCCAACAGAAAAGACATTGCCTGATTTGAATGCAATTGACTGAATTTAAGTTAATCGTCGCCACTTTTCCTATGTCCTTCACGTCATTGTTATGTCAAATGATAGCTTTAGCTTTCAGTTTAATCAGAAACAGTATTATATTGTTACTAGAGAGAATTAATTGAATGAAATTCCAATTATGCAAAGGCGCACCCAAACTTTTTGAACTTTCATAGACATAATATATGAAAAAACGAACCATAGAGAGCAACCATCGAAAATTCGACGACGTAACGCACCAATAAGGCATGTCATAAAACTGATATGTAAAACTAGAGCACTAGAAAGATAGGTATGCCAGACAGGCTGACTGGGTCCAACCAGACTCGAAAATTACAGATGGTACTGTCAATTTCTCAGTTATTGTGCTCTATTGTTAGTTGTGTGCTTTTTTTGAAGAAAAGTTAATAGAAAGTATTGATTTTTTATTCAAAACAATAAAGTTGGAGACTAGACAGGTAAGCATAAGCATTTATTCGATTACAGATTTCATTTCATTCGAATTGTTCTGTAATTTTCGAATCTGTGGTTGGACCCAGCATGGCTGTCTGGTATACTCCCCTTTTCAGAGCCTTAGTAAAACTACGCAGTGTTGACGCTGCGTCAACGCAACGTAACGCACTAGTGTTCCCTCACTCTAAATGAGTACATCAACAAACAAATTGTCGGAGTTGAGACGAAAGAAATCATTGCCCATGAGATCTAAGGGCATGTAATGCATTCAGAACACGATATCAGCAATTGAAAATCCTACCCAAAAGACGGAAATCCCATTGGCCTATGTTCAATTTCCAGTTTCAGGTAATCTCCCAAAACAACTACAAATTATGCGATATTTATCACCAAAACATGCAAATGACCTAGCTAACAAGATAAACCGCCCGACCGAAGTATTTAGGACTCAAGAGCGTCCACCCACTTGCCAGAAGTGAGTTAGAAAGCGACATAAGGGTGATTTACGATACGTGTGGAGAAAAATGGCCCGCTCAAAAAAGAAGCCAGTGAACTCGAAACTATTCTGGAGCTTTCAAGATCGTTTCTCGTTGGCCGAGAATTCGTTCTTTTCGTTCCCATTACAGCAAGAGAGATGGGTTAGTTGTGGAACTTGTTTTAATAGAATCGTTTCATGAGGTAACAAACTGAATTTACTGTACGCTGACATGTTGTAAATAGAAAACGATTCATCTAATGCTTGGTCAACAGTTGAACAACAAACTGCAAACTTTCGGAATGTAACAGATTTATTTGGCCAGTTTCAAAAGATCGACTGAGATATTGACCAGTTCATTTGACGAGAAAAATATGATATCTATAGTCCGTTCACGAAAGGTTGAGCCGTCGGTTGGCCATGGAAATTTGGCATATTCCACTGTGTATATTGAAATTTTAGGTTATGTTCTTCATTTTCTTGTCAGATTGATACACAATGTTGTCATTATTGCATAGAGTTCCCTGATAACTCGCAAGCTCGTCGGACGAGACCGGGTACATTCGGCAACGTTGACTTTATTTTTCTTTATGACAGTAAATACTGCCAACTTCAGATAAATAAAGAAACGCCTACTATGTGCTCAACCTTTCGTGAACGGACTATAGTAATAAGGACGAACATTTCAAAGGACATTGTATTCATTTCAGTAATTTTGTAAGTATTTCATGGTGATTTTTATGAGAACAGCTTGATACTTTTCCCGGTGATAGCTTCGAATTATATGAAAGAAAATAAAAGGAAGCAAAGTTATCTCAAAACATTTTTTTTTTCAAAAATTTCCGAGTAAACTTTATAATAATATAGTACATAATGAAGTATTGTTATTCTGGAATAATTTTCTGAGGTGCATTGAGGAATTATACCAGTTATGCACTTTACATAACTTTTTCTCACAGTTACAGGTATGTGTTAAATATGTGCTCCGTGTTTTTAACAATTACCTTGATAAAGGGTTCGCTTCAAGAACGCTTCAAGAACGCATTGAAATTATTAAAGTTTACTATAAATGGTGAAAATTTGGCAGAGACGGTTCGTAAAACTCGAACATTTGTGGGTCGTCTTGAAGCACCTTGTCGGCCCGCAATAAAGAAATTGGTGGAAAAATTCGAGCTGTTAGGACAAGTTAGTGATGTGAAGAATAAAACCAGTGCACGTCGCTTATTTTTACGAAAATGAGGCTGGAGCAACAGTTACGGTGAATGGAATGCGATATCGAGAGATGATCAATGATTTTTTATGGCCGAAATTGGATAGTATTGATCTGGACAACGTTTACTTTCAACAAGACGGAAAAAGTTTCCGGACCGTGTTATCCCTCGAAGAGGTGATCACAATTGGCCACCGAGATCTTGTGATTTAATACCTTGCGACTTCTTCCTTTGGGGCCACGTGAAAGAGAAGGTCTACGCCAATAGCCCAGCGTCTATTCAAGACCTCAAATATGGAATTCGTGAGGCTATCGAGGACATAGGGCAGCCACTTTGCGATTTGGTTATGGAAAATTTCATTAAAAGGATGCGTGGTCGTGGTGGTCATTTGCCTGATGTTATTTTCCACTATTAACGGCATAGCTTCTTCTTTATAATGAAATAAACATCCGATCATTTATATTGAAAAATGGCATTTTTCTTTGAATATCAAAATAACACCTCTTATTAGAAAACCCTTTATTATATTGTTTGCATTCCTTATATTGCTAATTATTAGGTGTACAAATAAGTTTCCGCGGTTTTTTATAAAAATTAGGAATTTATTGTAAAGGAAAAGTACATTACGTTTTATTCAAAGTATTTTCCATCATTTGCCACTACTTTTCCCCATCTTTCTGGCAACATTCGGATACCCCGTCGAAAAAACTCTTCATCTTTTGACGCTATCCACAAATCTACCCAATTTTTGGTGTCTTCATATGATGTGAAGCGCTGCTCAGACAGACCATGTGCCATCGACCGGAACAGGTGATAATCAGAAGGGGCTAAGTCTGGTGAATACGGCGGGTGGGGTAAAACTTCCCAGTTGAGTGTTTCCAAGTATGTTTTTACCGGCGCCGCAACATGTGGACGAGCATTATCGTGTAAAAGAATAACTTTGTCGTGTCTGGAGTAGTAATGGGCGCGTTTTTCCTTAAGTGCCCGACTCAATCTCATCAATTGTGTTCGGTAGAGAGCTCCAGTAATGGTTTCGCTTGGTTTCAGCAATTCATAATACACGACACCAAGCTGATCCCACCAAATACACAGCATGAGTTTTTTCCATGAATATTCGGCTTAACTGTCGATGTTGATGGTTCGCCGGGCTTAACCCATGACTTTCTCTTCTTTGGATTATCGTAGTGAATCCATTTTTCGTCACCAGTGACTATACGATGCAAAAAACTTTTTTTTTATTCCTGGCAAGCAGCATTTCACTCATGCATAATCGGCGTTCAACGTCTATCGGCTTTAGTTCATATGGAACCCAATTTCCTTGTTTTTGAATCATTCCTAACGATTTTAAACGATGTGAAATTGCTTGTTGAGTCACTTGTAGAGTAAGTGCAAGTTCTTTTTGCGTTTGGGACGAATCTTCCTCCAATAGTGCTTCTAATTCCATGTCTTCGTACACTTTCGGCCTTCCACTGCGTTCTTTGTCTTTAACGTCAAACTCACCGTTCTTAAACTTTTGAAACCATTCCTGACAACTTCTCTCACTTAAAGCAGCTTCACCATATGCTTCTAGAAGCAATCGATGCGCCTCAGCTGCAGATTTTTTCACATTAAAGAAGTAAATCAAAAGTTCCCGCAAATGATGCTTATTCGGAATAAAACTTGACATTTTTGCACGAAAAAAATTACGTGATGCTGATACGGAATCACTAGTACTTTAAGGTTATGGTGTTGCCAGATGACTAAACTTGGGATATTACGTTTTACATCTTACAATTTCTCCATAACCTTCTGGTGGGGCCATCTTTTGACAAACCGCGGAAACTTATTTGTACACCTAATATATTAGTGAGATTCTTCATTTAGTTTTTGTGTATATTTGATTTTTTCAACTTAAGTGAATATAACCTTAAAACCATGCGAAATTCGGAAACAGAAAAACACTGGAAACAATGACGGCGTTCTGATGCAACATTAACAACCAAAAAGTAACATTCTCAACAAAATAGTGTTATGCAATAATAAAAAAAATCGGGACGAACTGACCGGCTTGCAGACGACAAAGTGCATTCGTGCATTCCAGGCAGCATCCACCTACGAATTTGAAATGAGGACATAGAATCTCCTGGAAAAGCGGCGTCATGAATTTTCATTTAAAACGTTGTTAACGTGGAAACTTGCAACAAGGAAACTCGGAAAAATTGATATCAATAGAAGACCGGTGGCGCTTCTTTTGGCTGTTCTTGCACTCCTATATTTCGCGCACGTTCTACTAGCGTTATGAAATATTTTCGTGAGCGGCATTTTCCGTGTACACATCATTATTTTCATCAATGAGGATGCTGGTTTCGGATTGGGAACAGAATCTATGTTGAATTTGTCGATTTCACAGCGGGTCTTTGTCATTTTATAAGGGAAAAGATTCGTCGATTTGATTTCGTGAACATGTTTTCAATTATAAATGAAACGCAAATGATGGTAAAACTTCAAAACAAGTTTGGAGAATTATAAAATTGTCTTCAATTGAACTCAGACTCATAGGAATGATAAGTGATTGTTCATTTGCAACAAGCTCAAACAATTAAATAAGGATTGAAAGTTGTAGTTAGCAGGTTATGATGGTTTTTTTAGTTTCCCCTAAATGTGTCAACATGCTATGAATAATGATAATTATTAAATGTGGAAATAAGAGTGATGTAAATATTATATCCATAGACAGAAATTACAAATTCTATCAGAGAAAAAGTAATGCGAATATCGATATACAGTAGAGACTCGATAATCCGGATCAATTAATGCAAGGGATGATCCGGATTAATGAGGAATCCGGAATACCGCGTCTTACAATTAAGTAAAGATGCAATTTAAAAAAACTGTTGAAATAAATATAGGCTTTATTATTTGGAATAATTAGATATTTTACGTTTTCTACTGTAAGGGAAAAAGAATGCTGAACAATAGCTTTCTCCTGTATATCTTGCAGAAGCTGAATATCAGTAATTGCCATGAGTTATCGAATAAACAGACTGCATCGAATTGATCTATGCTCTAAATGCATTTGCTAACATTATCCCCGTCTTCGAAGATCGAAAAAATATGTGCTAAAAGGCCTTTTCGGTATTTCAGTTTTGTTAATTTAATATCATTATGATCCATATTATGCTGTATTAAAGCTGTATGGTTTGGAGGTAGAAACATTCCATTCCATTTCACGAATTAATTATTCTTGTCTGACTTTTTTTGTCTTATACCATTGTGCACTATTATATACCAAAAGAACGCCCGATCGTCGTCATAGAAATTGAGTTACGACAAGTTAGAACCGTAAACCACGTATGCAACGATCGGAAATTCGGATAATTGAGTCTTGCAATCCGGATTATAAGGACATAATACAATCTTGACGTCAATCCGGACTAGTAAATATCCGGATTATCGTTCTCCGTATTATCGAGTCTCTACTGTAATTATTTTTCCTTAATCAACAACAACATTTGAAGTTTATGTTCGAAAAGTTTTAAGATATCTGGTAAATGGAGTACATTGAAGTCGATACACTGCGTTAATCGATTTCGGAAATGTCGGACGGCCTTGTCTCATGACTGCCAAACTCACGTTGTTAAGTATCATGTTGGAAATGAGAAACAAAAGTCGCTTGACGGTTTTCTCTCTGCCATACATGGTTATTTCGTGAATTAATAACACCTGATTTCTTGAAAGTGGCCTCATCAGTCCATGATATCCTATGGCCCCCGACTCTCCTAAATTATTCTGGTACCACCTACAAAATGTAAGTCTGGTCTCAAAATCTACAGGTGAGAGATGAATTGATGATTCCCACAAAATTGCATTGAGATTGAATCACGAAAGAGCTTAAAAATAGAGCAAATTTTGGTTCGGAATTTTCATACTTTTTTTTATCATGTTAGCCATGATATTATGGCGGAGGATGAGCAGCTAGAACAAAAGTTAATATGTCATTCAAAATTACACTGAAAGAAGTATTTTTTACTGAGAAAAATATGTGCATATTTATTTATATTCTATCGAAAATCCATTGGCAAAATAGGACTAATTTCGTTAACTTCAGAATCGTGATATTCATGTCCTTACCACGCCCGCAACAAGAGTTTTTTCTGGACTCAGGCTCTCTTATCTTGTAGCAGATTTATTGCCCTTTCCGAATATGTCATCAAATTTGAGGAGACTACAAGAAAAACTGAATAATGATCATTTTAGAGAAAAAACTCGAAAGTTTCCGTGAAATGAAGAAATGTCAAATTAAAGCACAACTGTTAACATTTTGACCATGTATTATATGACATTTTTTGTTGCAAATCACTCGTACAATTCCCACTTGAAGTTTGGCCACTTTAAAAGTTGACAACCAGTATATGCGCATCAGTTCAAAATCACAACACTGTCGAATAAAACGCGCGAAAACTGATTTCGCATCATTTTGGAAGTGATGCAGCATCAATTTGAAAGGCCCTAAAAAAACCATTTCCCTCGGAAAAGGCGAAACGACGCACAATACGAGGTAGACACATAATTACGGCGAAGTACTTTAACATCCCTCTTCTCTCCCCTGCATTACCGACCCCAAAATGACGTTTGAAACGAATAAAAACCACAGCGTATAGCGCCCGAACCTCGCATACATTTATTTAGCACGTCGTTCGAATCGAACATCCAGCGAAATTTCCGCCTAAATTTTCTATTTATTGAAGTCCGAACGATCGCACCATTTTTTGTGGTTGTTTAACGCCGAATGACCGAATTTTACCGGCAATTGTTCGGTCAATTCGAATTTATTGGGTCGAATCTGACTACATCGATGCGGTGGTTGATAGGAGTGGAATACACTAATTATTTCAATATAATGAGAGTTTCAGACGTTCACATGATAAAACAAAAACAAACAGAAACAAAAAGTGAAATGTATTTTCACAGGTAGGGTGAGAGGTTCAGTTGTTGATACCCTGATATTGATTGTCACTGTGCACATATATACCGATGTGATAAACTATTGGTGCTATCTAGGGTTTTTTCATCTGTCTCCACATATTTCAGAATATTTACTTCTATTTTGGTCGAGTTCAATATCGTCAAGTTATCATTTAGAAAACGCCATCATTAGATATTTGGCGAGGGATTTTACAGTGGTGTCAGTAAGTGTAAATGCTAGAGTTCACTTATAGATAGCGACTGCATATACATAATTGCGTGTATTTGATTTTGTTTTTTTTCATATTCGTTAGACGTTTTCTATTGTTTGGAAGGTTCCAAGTAATATTTAATCGATATAAGTAAACCCTTCAATGATTTATATATTAAAGTTGAACCATATGTCAATACCTGTGTCAATAATATTATATCGAATATGGTTTAACCTGAATATATAAATCATTGAAGGGTTTACTTACATCAATTAAATATTCCATGGAACCTTTCAAATAGTTGAAAACTTCTAACGAATTTAAAGCAGAACAAAATCTCTAAAAATATACGCAATTATGTAGGTACAGTCGCTATCCTTAAGTAAATTCTAACATTAATGCAAAATCTCGCGCCAAATACCTTATGATGGCGTTTTCAGAAACATAACAAGAGGAAACTGAACTTGACCCAAATAGAAATGAAACTTTCTAAAATATGCGGAGACAAATAAATGAACCCAAGATAGCACCAATAGTGTTATATGTGAAGATTAATTGAACTTTTTTGTTATTTCATTGTTTATATGGAATATAATTGTCTAAACCTTCTTATTTCCCAACTATTTTCAATATGAATGTCTCATTGGCCCATATAATGATGTATGAGTGAGGGAAAGTAGGATGATATCATACCCAAACTTGATGTAAGAGTGAGATAAAATTATGTCAATGATTATCATACTGGGTGTCTATTTCTATCAAAGTATGTCAATGACTATCAAACATGTGTAACTTCGACGAAATTGGTATCTCTTCGAATATTCAATCGATATTTATTTAAAAATTGAAGGTAATACCAAAATAGCAACATTCAACTATAGTTCGGTGCTAATAACTATTGTAATAGTACAAATAGGAACCGAATTCGCCTACTGAAAGTATACATGCACTGAAGTTGTCAATTTCTATAGCTTTTACCCTATCATTCGAAGGATGAAACTTTCGACATAATCATGAAAATTTTGAATAGGATGTGCTACGTAGTTCCTCGTGTTCTCCACAGAATCACACTTATCGTTGTCTGCAAGTCCCAGTCTCATAAGATGGGGCGACAATATCCTGTGAAAACTCCAGCGAAAATATGCAGCTTCTGACCTTACTGAACCCTGGAAGAATCCTCGATTTCTGAGCATTAAAACGCCCAAAATTTTCTGGGATGTTTCAGGCCAAAAAACCTGACATTCCTATCCGATTCCTTCTTCCTTGAAAAACGATTATTCATAGGTATTTTGCTCTGTGCGATAAAGGGGTTCTAGTCCTATGAGGAACCCTTTTGTGACGTAGGGAATAATAAAAATGAAAAATAATTCTCGAGGAAGAAGGAACCTCGCTTGAAGCACTCCAAATCTTTCTCGCAATCTGTAATGCCTAAAAATCAAGAATCTGGTTGGGTCTCACTAAGGGCCTGTTCCACGCTCTCATGGGAGTTTTCATGGAACAAATACATTTCAAGAAGTACCTTGTGAGACTGGGGGATTTGCTGACACACAATAAGTGTAGATTATGTGAAGAAACGTCGCTACTTCTGGTATACTAACAGTGCACGTTTCTAATCGAGAAATTCTCGAACAAATCCTTAAACTTCCAAACCCCTTGGTATTTCATTCCGAATATTACCGACTTCAATTGGTCACAACAAAAACGACATCCAAGCAACAAATCCTTCAATTAAACTCCAAAACAATACGCATCGATACTCAAACCCTTCATCTACCATCATAACTAGTAAGATAGTCTAAACCTGAAAAGATTCAATTACGGTAGACCGTATGAACAAACAACACTTCAGATAATCCATACGAGCCTACAGCACTTCAAAGAGCCTCGGTGCAACTTACAAAAGAATACACGAACCTCTCAAAACCTACTTGATTTCCCAACAAGCCTCCGTGTTATCGCAACGAGCATCAACACATCAAGAGTGGAACAAAGGATACCGTGAGAGCAGGCGCTTGAGATTGTCACGGTATAATCGTTCGAGTACGGTCTTTGTTGTCTCGAAAACTAATTTTCTAACAATTCTAACTGGAACTTGTTGGTTCTTGATTTTTATCTTACTCGGATTCAATCGAAAAATATAATGGAACTCATGTCGATGACAGATGACAAGAGAAAGTGAAGAAGAAAGCTCATATAGGGCTGTTCAACGATCTGTCATTGTCAGCTTTTCAATATGGCTGCTGGGAGCTAAGAGTATACAAATCGATCTCGATTATGATGTTATAACTGATTTATCATTTTATTTTTTATATTTTAATTATTTTCGATTTGAGTATACTATCAAATGGTTGCATTTGTCGTGATCAATTATTGTGGAAATACCAGATCGTCAAATAACATATCTGATTCTGTACTATTGTTAACTCCCAGCAGCCATCTTGAAAAAGGCAATCAGCTGTTTTGTTTGACTGGTCTATTGTACAGGGTCTCTATAAATGATTGTAACAGCGCAGTTGGCTTTTGATTATGCAAACCACAGAATTATGTGATCATGCTATGCTCTGACTGGTTAGACATTGGTATTCTGCTATCCAAAGCCAACTGCGCTGTTACAATCATTTATAAAGACCCTGTACCATACTAATTTGTATCAACTTGTTTCGATCACAGTGTGTTTTATTTCAAGGATTGATTTTTTGACTAGAATATAATTATAAAATTGAATTCCATGTAGTATTAACTGCTTCCAATTCTTTCTATAGAATAATACGAATTGGATACATGTTACAACTCACCTCAATGACAGTTGACGTGTATTCAGGGAATTAAACCTGAAGCAGCGTACAGTGCGCGAACCACAGAAGGTTAGGTTCATCAACCACGGTATAAATTTGAGTATGGAGACCACCGACGCCATGTTTGTTTCAATCGGAAAGCAATCGATTTTGGAGAAACTGGTAACTTTTCTTTGGTATGGAATATCACTTTACAGCTCGAAAACGTGCTTCTCTGACGATGTCACTATAAGCACTGAAGGACATGGGAGGACGAGGCTCTAGATTCCTAGTGCAGGAGTTTGCGCACAGAAGATTGCGTCAGTACGAACCTCCATATTGTCTGGCGTACCAGGGTTATGTTTCACTAGAATGAAGGCTGAGTTGGTCCCACTTAGTATTTTCAAATGTCTTCTTGGCATAATAATCCCAGAAAAAAATTATTGATAATCCTATCACTTTAATTTATGTTTCGTAGCACCATCTCCACGTGTCTATAAGAAATTGTGAGGAATATTTGTTCAGATCCGCAGGGCAACAGAATTCACAGAAATAACTTTTTTCTACGTTTTGGTTCCCACGAAAGGAGATATTCTGTAACCAACCAAGGGAAAGAAGATAGGAATTGATTTTCTTTTTGAATTTCTGGAGGTTATATGTCTCGAGGAACACCTCCCTAGGCAATTTGTTCCAGAGCCTCGCTGTTCGTTGGATGAACGAGTCTTTGAAAAAAGATGTTCTGAAGGTGTCTAAAGTGACAACATAGAGGTGCGGAGATCGAACTTGACGGGTCAACCTCGTAGAGACTGTCAAGTTGACTTAGAAATAATGTCATTGAGTTTTTGTTACTAAACCTAAATGAGGTTGGTAAAACTGAACTTTCATCAATGATTGAATGATTCGGCGAAGGTGTTAATTCTTACACGTCCATGATAAATATTGATCGAATTCCTATGAGCAAAATAGTTTCAAACGATCATAAACGAAAGGTAGATAGCTAACTTTTCTGGTAATAATCGTTATATTTTCAAATCAATTATTGATCAAATGAATATTTGGAAGCTTCAGTACAACTCATGAAACGACTCGAAATAAGGCCAAATATAATCAAAATGTCATTTATCTTCATATATTCTAAATCGAAAATAGGTTTGCAATTGTGTTAGAGAATAAACACCAGATTTTCATTATGAAAAATAAATAAATGGCAATTTAAAGAAAGACATTTGAAATTTGACCCCAAATATTAAAATATATGAACTTCGAAATTGTTATTATCGAACCTCGATCGATGAACCAATGAAAATCATTAATATAAAACGGGCATTTGGTTTGGAGCATGAGAAGTTTCACAATTCATCATTAATCTGTTGACGCCATATCGAGTGTTATTCAGCCAAGGTGACCGATTTTTTTATTCCCAAAAACAATGACAACATTATGGTTCCAACAAGACGATGCAGCTTGCCATACCACGCTTAACCATCAATTTTTTCAGAATAAATTTGTTTACCACTTTATCTTCAGAAGAAGCCCTAATAACTGTATAATAACCATGCTATTTCCTGATTACTTTCATAGCGTTGTCATTGGTTCATGTCGACAATTCATTACTTCTGAAGCATCTGGATTAAATATTCAAGTTAAACGGCCCGGTTTAATTCAAGAAGCAATGAACACAGACAATACTCCAATCCTCAATATCTCAAATGTCCAATAACGCGTACCCATCTGAAAAAAACCTGTAAATATATATATATATATATATATATATATATATATATATTTATCTGACAGACGTATCCAGTCCCGATACGTTTCTAAGGCGACCTAAGACCCATATAATCCGGCAGTTTTTCAGGTGTATATATGCAAAAAATGGACTTATTGCAAATATAACTCACTAGGCATACTGAGAGGGGAAAGGATTTTTTTCATTTAAAAAAGTCGTATAATCAAAATTACTTTTCGGTCCCGAAACATTACGCCAACTTTCCAATCCCACTTATACAGTATCGGTATATACGACCAACCTTTTCGATCCAAGCGGTGTTGCCAGGTTGCCGGGACCGGTCGCTACAATTTCAGTGTATAAAAGGGATCAAAAGAGTAGGTGCCATAAAAGAATTTGTATATGTGATGATGAGTCGACGAAAAGATTAAATATCCTTCGGAAGGGAACAACTGCCTGACCGTGAAGATGAAATTTCTCATTTTCATTCGCTGAATCAATATTTCATTTTCATTTGTCTTTTACCGACTAAACTTCATACAATGACTGATCCTGGATTCCGAGGTCTTAAAATTTTCTTATTTTCGGCAATCGACATTGATAGATTTTTCTCAACTCACTGTATGGTATCAAAACTTTCAAAAGAACCCAAATTTAAAAATCCATTTACTCTGGTCGTAGAAGGTTCTTTGTGTTGCAAAATTTTTTTGTACTGAGAAAGTTTTATTTATCGAAATTTCATGTTTTCACAATGAGCTGAATGTTCATTCATAAGGAGACGTAATTGTTCGAAAGAAAACACATTTCTCAATGATCTTGAAACGAACCCTTTAGTTAGACAATTTAAGCAAAAGGATAAGGAGTGAATCAATCAAGTGCGTCGCCAGGTTTTTTCCTGGAGATTAAAATTTTTGGGGAGTTATAAAATTGGCAATGACAAAAATGGTTCAGAACTATGATAGAAGAAATTAATATTATATTGAAAATTTTATTCATCTGTTAAATTCGACAGACAACAATGTTCCGACTGATTTTTTCTTGTTGTTTTAGCCAATGAGCATACAATTAGGCGATAATTTTGCATTAGTGCAAATTACCGATAATTCGCACTTGTGCAAAATTATCAGGTAAAATAAATGCAGACGTAATTATGAACGTTTATTACTTATTAGAGTAACGGCAATGTGACAGCAACTTACAGCGACACAATACGATTTGATGGATTCACAAAATTTTCTTATTAAATTTGACTCTTGCAATGAAAATGAATCGATAATTTTTGTCAAATCTGCTCTCATGCAAGTTAAACTGTAAAAGGCACTCGAGCGCTCCGCGCACTCGTGCTCTTTATCAACTTAACTTGCATTCGAGCATATTTCCCAAAAATTTTCGATAATTTTCATTGCACTGGTTAAATTACAACTGAAAACATGGTTTGAAAGGAATGTGAAATTTCCTATAGTATTATACAGGGTGCTTCATTGGAAAAGGGAAATACATCACAGGTGCATAGGTGGCACTAAGACGGTTCTAGAGATACCCCACTTATTGGGTCTCACTGTCTTCGTAGCCGAGAGAGAGAATTTTGCCCGTTTCTTCCTGACGCCGTACCAGACGAACCACACGGTATATTTTCTTCATATTTGGCAAATATTATGTTCCTAATTGAGAGCCCAAACATATCATGCAATAACCGCCTCGAAAAACCAGGTACGGGTTAACAAAAAATTATGAATCGTTTGAATACTAGAAACAATACCCTGTACATCGGAAATTTGAAAATCTGTTTTAATATTCGAAAACACCACTAAAAACTAAACTGAGACGTATACTTCAAGTTTTCGCGCAGAAAGTTTTACTGCGCAAATTCTCAAGGTAAAAGTTAAGTTTTTAGGAACTCAGATACCCGAAAGTGGTTTGAAATGACTTTAACAATGAATTATCAACAATATTGAATCCATAAATTATTTCAACATTACTTTGTAATTCATTTCCACATTGGTTTTCCTTTTTATAGCTGTATACTTGAAAATCCAGGTCCGGGTTAACGAAAATTATGAATCGTTTGAATCCTCGAAAAAACACCCTGTACATCGGAATTTTGAAAATCTGTTTTAAAATTCGAAAATACCACTAAAAACTGAACTGAGACGTACACTTCAATTTTTCGCGCAGATAGTTTCATGCACAAATTTTCAACGTAAAAGTGAAGTTTTTAAGAACTTGGATACCTGAAAGTGGTTTGAAGTGACTTTTAACAATGAATTATCGACAATATTGAATCCATAATTATTTCAACATTACTTGTAATTCATTTCCACATTAGTTCTCATTTATTGAGAAGTGAGTTGCATTATAACGTATAATAATTATGGATTTCAATATTTTGATAATTCATTGTTAAAAGTCACTTCAAACCACTTTCAGGTATCCAAGTTCTTAAAAACTTCACTTTTACGTTGAAAATTTGTGAATTGAAACTATCTGCGCGAAAATTTGAAGTGTATGTCTCAGTTCAGTTTTTAGTGGTATTTTCGAATTTTAAAACAGATTTTCAAAATTCCGATGTACAGGGTGTTTTTTCGAGGATTCAAACGATTCATAATTTTCATTAAACCGGACCTGGATTTTCAAGTATACAGCTATAAAAAGGAAAACCAATGTGAAAATGAATTACAGAGTAATGTTGAAATAATTATGGATTCAATATTGTTGATAATTCATTGTTAAAGTCACTTCAAACCACTTTCGGGTATCCAAGTTCATAAAAACTTCACTTTTACGTTGAAAATTTGTGCAGTAAAACTTTCTGCGCGAAAATTTGAAGTATACGTCTCAGTTTAGTTTTTAGTGGTGTTTTCTAATATTAAAATAGATCTTCAAAATTCCGATGTACAGGGTGTTGTTTCGAGTATTCAAACGATTCATAATTTTTTGTCAACCCGGACCTGGATTTTCGAGGCGGTCATTGCATGATATGTTTGGGCTCTCAATTAGGAACATATTTGACATATATGAAGAAAATATACCGGGTGGTTCGTCTGGTACGGCCTCAGGAAGAAACGGGCAAAATTCATAAAACTTTAAACTTCGTAGATAACGGCACGTAAAATTATTGAAACATAGATAAATTGAAAATAGTTAGGTTAGCCTTCTTAAAGGCAAATAATTTTTGTTTGTCATTTTTTTTCTATCTTAAAATCACTTGACTTCACAGTCGCCAAAAATATTGGGTGTTTCCATCACTCGGAGAAACTTGCATTGAGGCCCTGATGTAGTGCCACTGCTAACATCTCAAAGTGTGAAGATGAAGTAATCAGTACTTTCAGCATGCGATCTGTGATTATTGAACTTCTCATTAGAACAACAAAGCAGGTACAGAATCAACTCGTCAAAATGAGAGAAAAAAAAACTTCCACTAACCCGACATGAAAATGTGTTTTAAGAGTTTTTTGAACCTTACAAAACTATCGGAGATAATGTCTATGCCATTATTTGATTCAAGACTGTTATAAGCAGCCTGACGGCGTCGCATCGGAGAGTGCTGTCCCGTATTCGTTCTACGAAACCTGACCTCGAAGATTATAGTATTCACACTACACAAGATAGTCGAGTGAAGTTTGGCATAAATGTAATAATTTATAGTTCACACCATGTGACATAAGAATTTCGATTGCAAATCTACAGAATGATATATTTTCTGGAACACTGTTCCCTGTTTACCTTCAGAAAATGTTAATTTGAAAAAAATGTAGAGAACAGCCTGGTTTTTCCACAAAATTCTTTAAAAACTGTTAGTTTTATTATATCTGTTATCGATTTCTGAAAAAAAATTCAAAAAAATCCTCAGAAAAAATCAAAATTGTTATGAAAAATCCAGGCAATAAGCGGATGTTCTGTTCGTAAATAATAATGGGAGATGATTCCCATTACCCGCACTGCAGTGAACCTTATTACCCGATCGTACTGAATGTGAAAAAAAAATTTAAAAAAAATTAATTTGGCAATAAAATACAAGAGGTATTTTTCAAATCAATAATATAAGGTTACCGGTGAACCTTCAGTTCATGTTCATATCAAAAGTATTTAATGACAATATACGAGTCTATTCGGAATATTCGCTGAGAATTTCACCCGACGGCGCCGGCGGTTGTCTATACCGGGATCGTATAAGTCCTCGAATAGTGAATTCGCGGTGTATGAATTAGAAAGAGAACAAATACAACTATAACGCTCTCAACAAGCAGCGTTGCCATATTTAGGGACTCATTGCGTTGGTCTACTATACGAATTATATACATCGAGCTCATGTCGACCGAAGCGCCCTCACACTGGCCACTCCCTGAAACTTTATGTATATAATCACGTGTATAACCGACTTTTCAGACCCGGCTCAAAATTCACCCCTAGCATCCCTTCATCCCCCTCAACACGATTCTAAGGTCAAACGTTACCAGACCCGGAGCCGGGTCTGGACACGTCACTTTTGGGTTTGAAAGTCGGTCGAGTATACCGATTTGGGTCTGTGTAGGCGGTCGAACAAATCTATATATATATATATATATATATATATATGTATTGCATCCATCGTCTTCTTCAGACAACCGAATCTCCTTCACCGATTCAATCGGTACTCATGTTCCGAAATCCTGTAAATACACTAAGAATCCCTACAACCCTTGGGATAAATAACTTTCCAAACCCAACCACGCATATTTTAATAACATCCCTTTTCCAGGTTCGGTTGTGGCCTTTCCCGGGGCCAACTTACGCTTCGGGAGCAGCGCCGCTAACGCATCGTCCAACTCCACCAAGGTATTCGAGTGTCATCCTGGCGGGACGGCAGAGGCGGCTCTGATATTCGCCCTAGGGACAATGGGGATGGCAGCCAACCTCGCCCTCATGGGAGTCATTTTGGCGAACAGGCAACTAAGAAGGTAGGTCTAGGTTAGGCGAATTAGATAGGGAAAGTTTGTTAAATTTAGAAAACCATGAGTTTATAAGATAAAATACTTATTATCTTTGATGAATGGTAGTTGATTATTACAGTGAATAAGGGACTTGGATCTTAAATAAGAATTAAAAGTTGTTCCTTTTCATTATAGGAAGACAATATAACTTCTACTAAAACGGAATTCAGCAGATGTGATGTTGACAAACAATACCATTAGGGTACATTTTCAGAGTTCTTCACGAAAACTTACTCGATAGCTAATCCGGCTCATCATTATCAGAACTGGGATCGTTATAGCTAGGTTAGCCTCAAAAGAACTTCCCCGTATTCTGGACAAGTGATCTTTCAATGCGGATACGAACTTCATTGCGCGAGTCCATCTGCAAAAATGTACACCGCGCAGCTCGAAAATCTCATATGTTGACAAATGATGTTTGTTCCGACAGTGCCCCGTCAGTAGTCCCACCATCACCCAAAGCTCGGCTCGTGGCACCTTCAGGAGCTTTCTGGTATATAGAGCAGAAATCATCACGAATTTTTTGGAGAGAGTAGATTAGATTAGATTAGATAGTGGTCGATCGGCACGTTGATTACCCTTCTGCACTGCGACCAATAAGGTCTTTTGTGCGTTACCATACTAAAACTACGTTTTTCCCAGGAATCTAACCTCCTTAGCAAAGCTGGTTACTTCCTTAGGAGACTTCGCTCTTATGTCGGCTGGCGTTAATAATAACGCGCCACCTAGTAGAGTAAGTCTGGTTTGCGCCAGCGCAGTGCATTGGCATAGTATGTGCTCGGTGGTTTCAGTGGCCGATTCACATAACCTACAAATGTCGGAGTTTTCTTTACCGATCTTGTGTAGGTGATATCTCACGGAACAATGCCCTGTGAGAAGGCCGATTAGCAGCCTTAACTCGTTTTTTGACAACGATAGAGCTTGTTGAGCCTTCTCTTTGGAAGGTTCGATTAGTCTCTTTGCTTGTCTTTGACCGGATGTGTTTTTCCAGTAAGAGTGTTTCTCCCTTTTTTCCCAAACACCGACCTCTGCCCCAATCAGTGTAGGTGATACCCAACAGGAGGGCACGGGTCCGGTGAAGGGTGTGTTTGCTCCTCTCTTTGCAAGTGATCAGCTCTCTCATTTCCCTCAATGTTCTGGTGGGCAGGTACCCAAGCTAAAACTAGCTTGTTGTACTCCGCCAGTGTTTTGAGGGACTGTTTGCAGCTCCAAATGGTCCTTGATCTACAATCAACGGCCATAAGCTGCCTCAGTGCCATCTGACTATCAGAGGCAATGCAAATTCTGGCTCCCTTGTACTGTCTGGACAGACAGACTTGGGCGCATCTTTCTATGGCCAGGAGAGAGTAAGCTTAGGGCTGTTTTTCCTAAGGGTTTTTCTGTTATTCAACTTCCGTTGCTGGACTGATGCTTTATATTGATCTTTTCCAAGTCCACAGAAGGCCCAGGTCCAGCAGGTGTTAACCCTGATGCACTCTTTTCAAGTTCATCTGCTTTTCCTTTTTCTTCAACTCCACAATGCCCTGGCACCAATAGTAGAATCACGTCATTGCCTCTCGCCAGTTGCTTTATGGTGTTATGGCACTTCCAAGTCAGTAAGAAACCTAGCATGTGATTTCAGGGATCTCAGCGTGGAATGGCTGTCCATGGTAATGTAGTTATGAGATTCATTTTAAAACACCCTTGAGCGCATGTCTAGACAGCGAGTATTTCTGTACAAACCAATTGTTAATATTATTAGATTAATATAGATTGCTGACTGCTGACCGTTCAAAAATTTCGCAAAAAAGGTGCAAAACTGTCTCAGCTTTCTTTTAAGAGTACTACAATACGAATAATTTCATCACTACGAGTGAGTTGGCAGATGTGATGTGTTTTCTCGGGGACAACCATGCTACCTGCTCTTGGGTCTTTCTGCTTTCTGTGCCTTCCCTTGATATTATGATATTATGGTGAGCGAGATCCTTAATTATCTATTCTTGTCCTGAGTCTAGCCATTGTAACAATATTTAGATTGATTAGGTCCTTTGAAAAAGATGGCAAAAAGGACGAAGGATTATCTCAGCTTTCCCTGACTAACACAACAACACGAGACGATGCTATCTCTAGTGAAGATTGATGCGGTGCATCATAAAATCATAGGACAACAAAGCGCTAGGACGAGAACCGGAACGATTCGCTGAAGTTGCCGGCGACCTCGCCGCATTCAGGATTCCGAAAATGCCATCATTGTATGTACTCGCTAGGCGGGTCCCATATTTATCCATCGCAGTCTCCTGCACGAAATGTAACCGATCTATCGATCGTACGTACGGAAAGAGCCAAATCCGATACGATTGAAAAGCGGCCCGAAGAATGAAACATGGAAGGCAATTTCCTGGCTCGCGGTCTGAATAAGATTTCCAAGAAAGGTACACAAATTTCCGGGCGAAGTCCTGATTGATTTCGAGGGTTAGACAAAGGACCATCGAGACGAATGCGTTGTTGTCTTTATTTTTTACGAATCCAATTCGATTTTACTTTATTCGGGGCAAGAGGAAATTCAAGTTGAGTACAAGATATATTCGGAACCGCGATTCGATGGGTTTAATCCTGTTTCTGCATGCAGTATAATATGTCACTGGCTCGATTTGGGTACATCGCACCAAAATAGATTTGTTCCTGCATAGGGTTCGGAACCAATTCTGAACTGATTCAGAACTGATCAATGATCGGACTCGGTTAAGAACTTATTCTGAATGGATTTTCCATAACGAAGGGAATTCGTAAAGAGTTTTCCAATAGGAGGTGTTATTTTGAATATCCCGCTATTTCGGTAGATTTAACGTTAGAAGCTGTCATTTTTTGACATTTGACAAGCAGAAACTAAACCATTAATAAAAATGGAACAATACACTCTTCAAGAAAGCATTTAAATTATTTAAATTCGCTATAAAAATGGTGAAAATTTGGCAGACGGCTCGTAAAACTCGAACATTTTTGGGTTGTCGTGAAGCACCTTGTCGGACCGCAATGATGAAATTGGTTGGAAAAATTCGAGCTGTTGTGACAAGTTAGTGATGTGAATAAAACCCGTGTACGTCACTCAAGAACAGTTGAGAATATTGCTGCTGTAGCCAAAAGTGTTAAAGAAAATGGATTGCGCTATCGAGAGATGATTAATGATTTTTTATGAACGAAATTGGATCAACAAGGCGGCGCTACGTGCCACACAAGCAACGAAACAATTGATCTTTTGCGGGGAAAGTTTTCGGACCGTGTTATCTCTCGAAGAGGTGATCACAATTGGCCACCGAGATCTTGTGATTAAACACCCTACGACTTCTTCCTTTGGGGCCACGTGAAGAGAAGGTCTACGCCAATAGCCCAGCGTGGATTCAAGACCTCAAATATGGAATTCGTGAGGCTATCGGGGACATAGGGCAGCCACTAGATTTGGTTATGGAAAATTTCATTAAAAGGATATGGTACTGTAAGCGTTGTCGTGGTGGTCATTTGCCTGATGTTATTTTCCACTATTAACGGCATAGCTTCTTCTTTATAATGAAATAAACATCCGATCATTTATATTGAAAAATGGCATTTTTCTTTGAATATCAAAATAACACCTCTTATAGGAAAACCCTTTACTATACCACTGCGTTGTTGTCTTATTTTTACGAATCCAATTCGATTTCACTTCGTTCGGGCAGAGAGGAAACTCAGGCCGAGTACGCTATATATTCGGGACCATAAACCGAGTGATTAAATCCAGTTTATGCATGCAATGCACATCACAGGATAGACTTGTGTCTATTAAACCATAATAGATTCGTTAGTGCACACGGTTCGGAACCAATTCCGAACTAATTCAAGACTGATATTTCGTCCAATTTGTTTCAAAACTGATTCTTAATGGAATTTTTACTATACTGTAACGTTATTGCATTGTCCAAGTACTCACTGGAGTTAATTAATTCAATATTTTTTTTATAAACTCTTTTTTTTTTAAACAAAAGAAACGATTCCATATCTTCCGAACCATTTTATCAAAATATGAATAGGAATTTCATTCAAAATTCGAAACTAGTTCAGAATTAATTCGCTTCTGGTCACATACCAGTAAATAGTTATGGGTTCATTCTTCAGTGGACATTTATGTTCAGTAATGTTTAGCAATTTATCATGAAACATTCAACACCAGAATAACGCTTTCAAATTACGGACATTTTCGGAAAATACGAGTAATAAATATGTTCATGGAGTTCATAGGGTCCCCCGTTCATTTTACTGTCAACAAAATCGGCCAAGTGCTTAGTGCAGTATATGGATTAGAACTAATTTATGATGCTTAGACTTTTTCGGCCGATTTCTGGACAAAAATTAGTTTCGGTTTCCGAAGAACCAGGTTCACATAACTTTTTGATTCAGTATCATGGGTATAAACCGAAGTCTTATCCATAGTGATCAATCGATGCACAAAACTTATACTTTCAAAAACGCTCTCAATGTTTTTTTTTTTTTTTTTTTTTTATTCCTTTATATGTCCACGGCAACTTAGGCCATTCAGACAAGCTTTCAATTTGGGTTTGTGTTTGCTTAGACATTTCACAACATCCATACCCGCACCAGGATTCGAACCCGGGCCTCCAGCTTCGTGTGAACTTGTAGGCACACGCCATGTCCCCACAGCCACCGGAGACGGTGCTCTCAATGTTGCTGAGGAAGTCCCATTCGAATGTATTTTTCTCCATGCTTAACAGATTCGGCACCCATTTTACACACAGCTTTATGAAATTCGATAGTTAGTCAAAATATTTATTCACTGCCAAATGAAATGACTAGGGTTTCCACTGAATTTCTTTTAGTTACTCGACGATTTTCCAATAGGACATATCATGTATCTATCTATTTGAAGGCGATGATTCCTTAAACACTTTTAACATTGGAACTTTTTCGCTTTTAAACTTTCCAGAAATAAAAACCCCAGGACGATACTTGATTTTTTCCATCTAAAGTTAAAGGGGTTTCCATTAAGAAGTGTTATTTTGATATTCAGAGAGACATTTTTCAATATAAATGATCGGATATTTATTTCATTATAAAGAAGAAGCTATGCCGTTAATAGTGGAAAATAACATCAGGCAAATGACCACCAAGACTACGCTTACAGGACCATATCCTTTTGATGAAATTTTCTATAACCAAATCGCAAAGTGGCTGCCCTTTGTCCTCGATAGCCTCACGAATTCCATCTTTGAGGTCTTGAATCGACGCTGGGCTATTGGCGTAGACCTTCTTTTTCACGTGGCCCCAAAGGAAGAAGTCGCAAGGTGTTAAATCACAAGATCTCGGTGGCCAATTGTGATAACCTCTTCGAGAGATAACACGGTCCGGAAACTTTTCCCGCAAACGATCAATGGTTTCGTTGATTGTGTGGCACACGTTGTCCAGATCAATAAATTCCAATTTCGGCGATAAAAAATCATCAATCATCTCTCGATAGCGCAATCCGACACTGTTGCTCCAGCCTCATTTTCGAAAAAGGCTGTTCTTGAGCGACGTGCACGGGTTTTATTCTTCACATCACTAACTTGTCCCAACAGCTCAAACTACCGAAATAGCTGGCTGTTCAAACCAACTTATTGGAAACCCCCTTACTTTGACATGTCAATACTAAATGGCTTCTAAATAACGAATAAATTGAAAGATTGAGATGAAGAATTTACCAACATTATAAGTAGAAATAAGGCTAGTATGTCTCTAGAAATGAACCCCCCTGTAGACCGCATCATCCTTCAGGCGTATTTCTCAGCACACAAATCTCATAAATTCAGATGTAATATTGTCTTATCCGCATTCCCATGTTTCCAACAATCTCTCCGATGAAACGCTCAGGGAAATTGGTCCTGCCGTCTTCATTTCCTCGATCCGCCGTCTCGTAACAGACCAACCGTGGGTATTTTCCGAACGCCATTATGCAGGGAAATATACTTTGGGTCCCCCTTCCAGCAACCCGTTTCCGATACGAATAAGAAAAGCAATTATATTCCCCAGATTCGGACGGGTTGAAAAGGATTTCGGGAAACTCTGCATATAATGGACTAAATCTGAATTAATTTCTGGAAAGAAATATTGCCCCCCAGAGGAGCCGTGTCTCGTCAAGGGTTGCTAATGAGAACAATCAGTCAGAAATGGATACGTACAAAATCGAAACAATTTATTACCGAATGCCGTGTTCTTGTGGCTTGATAGATGGTACCATCAACCCGGATATATCTGGAAGATCATTTCCGGATATATTCTTATTTTTTCTAGATCAGTAATCAACTCAATGAGGTAGGCAAGAAAAATAAGGTCTTTAATCTGGGTCCGCGGACATTCGGGAATCAAAGGAAACGAAGAGTCTAATACACTCGCCAAAGACGGCGCACGAATCTTACCCATTGGCCCAGAATCATTCTATGGCATAGGTAAATGTGTAACAGCTAGCAAGATCCAAAAGATATTTGGACCTTGATGAGAAACAATTACACCTCCTCACTGTCTTTCTTAACACTGTCGCCCCAGGAAACACCTGTTGAGGGGAAGGAGGCTGCTATTAAAGCAGTGAGCTCCTACGTCATCGACTCTAAAATGATCTGGGACTGCCGAAACAAACTCAATGAGGTAGGCAAGAAAAATAACGTCTTTTTAATCTGGGCCCGGCCATTCGGGAATCGAAGGAAACGAAGAGGCCAATACACTTGCCGAAGAGCGCGCACGAATGTCACTCATTGGCCCAGAAGCCTTCTGTGGTATAGGTAAATGTACCTATAAGAAGGAGTTTCTGGAGAAGAAAAAAGCCTAGAGGAAAAAACTCTGGCGGAATCCCCTTGGATGGATCAATCCACTAAGTTCCTTCGGAACTTTAAAACAGGAAGATCCAAAAGATATCTGGATGTTAGTAAGAAACAATTACACCTCCCCACTGGCTTTCTTACAGGACACTGTCGCCTCAGGAAGCACCTGTTGAGGATGGGATTATCAGACACTGACGAGTGTAGGTACTGTGGAGAGGAGGAAGAAACCCCCATTCACCTAGTCAAGGAATACTTTGGTATTGCGAGACTAAGGAGAGAATGCCTTGGGCGAGAAACTTGAAAGAGTGAGGAACTAGCCTTGTTGAAGCCTTCACAGATATTGGATTTTATCAGATCTCTGGAACTGGAGGGCAAGTTGTGAGGGTATGTAAATACTTTTGGCTTCTTTGTACTTCTTGGTACCGAACCCTTCCACATGATCTTTCTTATTGAAAAGTTCAGAAGTTAATGAAATTGTTTTCATTATTGTATTTTTCGAATCGCATATACATAAAGATACATGTGTTATAAAAAGAGCATAAAATAGTGTATGCGACTCAAAGTATCCGAGATTTAATCTTATTTCATGTCTCATAAACTTATCAATAGATACATGATGAATTGAAAAGGCAGTGTCTCAAAAGAGACCGAATACAGAAAGTGAAGTTTTACGGCAGCATGCAAAGTTTTATATGTTATAAATATAATATAAATCCTGGGACGTCTTTGAATACGGTGGTCTTTGAATGGAACTGCAATATGAATGCGCCAAAAGACTAGAATCATTTAAATCATATTTCGGGAAACTCTGCATATAATGGACCAAAACTGAATTAATTTATTGAAAGAAATATTGCCCCCCAGAAGAGCCGTGTCTCGTCAAGGGTTACTAACGAGAAGAATCAGTCAGAAATGGATACGGGTTTCGTACAAGATCGGAATAATGTATTATCGAATACCGAGCTCTGTTGAACGCTTGGTGGCTTGATGGATTGCGCCATCAATCTGGATATATCTGGAAGATCGTTTCGGGATTTATTCTTATCTGTTCTAGATGAGGTATTCACCCTATTTTTAGTTGGCATAGTAGGTATTATTCTTTTTGCGCATTTATTTATAAGGAATTTTTGAGTTATACCATCAGATTGGATCTAACAACACCTTGACCTAAAAATCTATTGTGCAACCCTGCGGTGTTTAATAAACCCTGCTACTTTTATGGGTTCTAAGACCACTATTTGCTCCGGTTTCAGGAAGCACGAACCAAGGTTAAGCGACCTTTCCATATGGCAGCTGAACATCTTCTTTGCTATGTTCCACATGTAAGGGGACAGTGTCTCAGTAGCGGCTGCTCAGAGGAGGCCGGGCCTCCCCTCCTTTCACTGCGTTTTATTCAATTTTAAATTCAAGGCCCAATAAAAATTAATCACATTTCTATACCTGTATTATTTCCATCTTTCTATCTACTATCCAAATCTCAAAGTAATAAATATGTGTTTATTACTCAGCGATCCAAAACATTCACACATTATCCGCAACACACAATAAAGCGTAACGGATAGCAGGCAAACCACTTAGCGAAGGAGGGAGCCTCCACGATTTGAGATTCGTTAGAACGAAACATTTCAAACTTCTTGAAATGAACGGTGCGGGAACCACTCAAAATTCAAGCTGTAGATCACGTGTCGGAGGCCCGGCTCCGTGGGATTATTTTCGCTTCTAGGCGAACGAGCTTAGCCAAAAGTGAACGTCCGATCGGCCCGAATCAACCCCGGCGATCGTGGATGGAGATCAGCTGTTGTTTTGATTCCCTCTCTTTTTATCAACGAAGTAATTAATCCTCTCAACGTGCGGTTTGAGGTTTTGTGACATTTTTCGGTTTGTAGAAAAGATTTTAATATTTCAGCAAGAAAAATGGAAACGGAAACAAGAAGTGGGAATTATAATGCAAGTAGTGAACTTAAAGAAACGCAAGATCCTGTAGATTTTATTTTGAATAATAAATTCAGTAAAATGTCTTACGATGATAACATTTTCATAAGTCAAGAAATTAAGACACCTCGACCAGCAATTCTAAATTTAATCATTAATTCTGCTCATAATCGTTCGTTCTGCGCATAATGGTGTGATAAATGACAGAGGCTGACAGAAAGCCCAGTTCGAAATAAATTATTTTGTTGGTTGCGTGGTCTCGGACCTCTTCTAATTGAAATCTCATGAGCCGCCACTGCCTGAAAGTATGACGGCAATTCTCTTCTGTTCCAATTTACTGAATGAGTAAACTTCTTTTGGTCCAGTTGGTTGAGTGTGAAAGGAAAGATTGTTTTTGACCTTCGGTCATTTGCTAGGTTCTGATCCTCCCCTTTTGTTCCCATTCCATAATAGCTAAGGTTTGATGAATGGGGTAAAAAAAAAGATGAAAAATTATTGAGGTAGGTTTTGAAGTCAGAACTACAAGAACAACAGGAAAGATTATGATTATAAATGAATACAATGAACCGAATAGTTCTCAGAAGATTCAAATGTCATTTATCATTTCCCTAATATGAACGAACAAGCACGTAAAAGCTGCAGACTCAACGCCATAGCTTCCTTTAATTTTTTCAATTTCAAACTAGTGGAAGAATATCAATTCATTCTCCGCTCGAATGATAAAAAACCATTTCTATATTGCATCGCAGATATAATGCAAAGCAAATTATTCTTAGATTTTCTATTCGATCTTCATCCCAATGTCATAAGCCGTGAGCGATTCATTTCAGACAGTCACCTAAATCGGGGTAGTAAAACCCGCCGACCCCGTTCGTGACGTCATGTTTGTTTATTAAAGTACGCAGTAAAACGTTAACGACTAAATATGCAATTTGCCAGTGTAAAGCGTATTGAGCTGAATAGGCACCAACACTAGGAACGTATTAAATATGGAAGAGTTGTGAGGAAGTTTAGAAGTCATACCGAGTCGAGCATGTTTACGATTTTGGATATTCGGCTTTATAGTGTTGCTATTTATGTTGCCGCTTTCCTCTCATAAGGTCGTAGGTCTTAAATTGCTAATAACTTCGGGTTTATTGTTATGTTGATTCAAAATTTTGTGCATGTATTTAAAGTGACAAAGATGAAATAGTATCTAGTGATGATGAATTGATCACTATTTGCTTGGTGCCTACATGTTTTCTTGGATCGTCTTCAGAGTGCGTTACGTTGCGTTTTATCAACGAATGGACTGATAAGCTCGTAGCTGTGGTGCGACGATGGACAGTATTCCAATGCCAGAAGGGCATACTACTACAGAATAGACGTGCTTAACGTGCGTTGACGCAACGTAAGTGTGGCCTACAATGCGTTGATCCGTTGCGGTAACGCGTCGCAGCGGACAGTGCGGCCTCACTCGCAGTCAGTAGCTTTGGGTTGGTTAACATTCAAAGAAATCCTTTCGGATATCTTTCAGAAAGTGGCATTTTCACAAATACCTCCTAAATAAGCATGTTGTCCTGCTTCTGCGATATCAGAAAAAAATAATTTAGCGGAAAATTACCCATAGACCGGCCAATTTTGACAAAAAAAAATCTCAAAATGAACCAAATCTTATCCGAAATATCAACTTTCGGTTCAGTGACATGGGATTCATCAGTGTTAGGCCAACCGCGGTAAATTATTTCTTATTCAATTCATTAAAACCAGTCTTCGCTTTCAATAGAAATTCCCACCACAGAGCACTGCTAAATTGAGATGTACTACTCTGGCTTTCACTCTAGATCAATGTACGTAATCATACTTTGGGGCCACTGTACTGATACTGAGTGAGTTAATAAGCGAAGGTCTTGAAGGATAACTGGGTGTTTTTTCTCCAAGTTCTACTCTAATGACGCCTACATGAATCGAAATGTTTTCTACACAGAAAAGGTACTCATCGTCTTAGTCTCTAAAGCCCATCTTTTTCGAGAAACATCAACATGTATGTTGAAAAATATGGTGAGTTTTTTTGAGTTCTTTACTAACAGTAAAAACATATTTTACAACATGAAAGTTGATTTTTCTCGATAACGGTTGACTTTAGAGCATAAGACCACGAGTACCTATTTTGTGTAAAAACATTGGCGGTTCAAATGAGCGTCTCTGAAACCGTAATTTTTCCATCACACTAGAAGTTGGTAAGAAGAACACCTACTTACACTTCGAAACCTTCACCTATGTAGCTCATTATTTCTGGAAAATGCACAACAGGAAAGCTGTTTCAAGTACGATAAAAGGATCCGAAGATAATCGCAGAAAACGTTTTTTTTATTTTTAACACCATCTATCTCGAAAACGATGCACTTTAGAGGGTAGTTGAAAGAATCTTTTGTTCATATTTTTGAACGAGCTATAACATCTTGAAGTTTGCCGTGGTTATTCACTAACACCCTGCATACATATTTATGAATGCAAGAAATCCATTATTACTATAACCTTCATGTATAAGTAACAACAGGGAGTAATATTATGACAGTGAAATAACTCTAATCTCACATAACCCAATTACGAGAAGAATTTGCCATAAATTACAGAATAATCGAAAAATTTTGGATACAGTGTGCACATCAGCTTCCGACCCTCCAGAAACAATTCCCCAACTAATAGTTCAAGAAAACCAATGACGTCAAGGTCTGTTAATCAAGACACCGCACGGTCTCGCGGTTCCTCTATGAACTTCCGTCTCTCATTTCGTATTTCCGTTCGGCATTCCAACGGTTTCAGAACTAGGCTCAAGTGCTCGAAAGGATGGGAAGTTTATTCTGGGTTTCGGTTTCCAATGGGCGGTATATTATCCTTTCGTTTTTTTCATCATTTTTTTTTCGGAAAATTTTCTATTTGTGGAGGTGGTGGTCTGTCTTAGTTTGAAAGATAAGATTCCCCAAATTTCCAAAAATGTTCCACCTTCAATTCACTTTTTCCACTATAACATACCGAATTACTGCTTCTTTTGAGGTTAAAAATTCATAATGAGTATGACTTTCATGTAAAATGACAACATCAAGTAAAATGACTGTAAAATAACTCTAACCCCACATGACCCAATTACGAGAAGAATCTACAAAACGTCCATACATCACAGAATGGTTTTACATCTTAATATTTCAGATCAAACACATAAACTTTGACCTCCAGAAACAATTCCCGATCTAATCGGTCGACAGAACCAATGAGGCTTGTTAATCAAGACATCGCACGGTCTCGCGGTTTCTCTATGAACTTCCGTCTCTCATTTCGTATTTCCGTTCGGCGTTCCAGCGGTTTCGGAACTAGGCTCAAGTGCTCGAAAGGATGGGAAGTTTATTCTGGGTCTCGGTTTCCAATGGTCGGTATATTGTCCCTTTCGTCGGGAGGATTATCATGAGATCCCGTTCGGCTGATAGGCGATACATGGGATTTGGGTTTTTGCGGGTTTCGTATAAAAGAGGTTCGATGAAAATGCGATTAGAGCTCGGGACGCAACTAAATGTTATTGGCCAGTGTGAAATACGCTTCGGGTCTTGAGGTTTCGGCCAGTTAATCCGCTTTGGAGAAGAGAGTGTAAAACCCTTCTGAGTGAGAGGAATAGGCCAGATTGATGCTTTCAGTTTCAGAAGTTAACAAACTCCAGAACCTCTGAAATTAATTTTTACTGACGCTGCTTCAAATTTTCTTCATTATTTCTTTCGATGTTTCGGCAAGAATTCGCCGTCTTCAAGGACCTGTTGAATGCTACTATTCTTTTCAATTATAATTGATTATAATGGGTGTTCTCGAAAAGCATGAGAATTTCGAATATTAATACAACACAGAAATATTGTTGCCATCAAGTTCTCCACATTAAAATGTATTAGAAAACTTCTAGGCATTTATTTTTCGAATTTATTTTCGACAATGATGGCTCGAATATCGACTTAATCCTCCATAAAAGATCAAGGGACACTGCATACCACGAACGAGGAGGCCGGTTATTTCTAACTGACCAAAAATACTTTGCAACTTTTCACTCTGCACTTCGCATTCTGACAAATTTCAAAAGTGAAAATTAATTATGTTGCACAACATTTCTCTCAGCATTTGATTTCTGCGAAGTGCTCTTCACTTTGCATTTGGTGTTGCTTTCTGATCAGTTTAATTTCCACAATCACTTCAGTTCATCATAACAATAACATAACCTAACATTTTGGTGAAAGTTTACAAATTACTTCTAAACATAACAGAAAGTGAATTATTATCCTCGGTGTTCATTCATCATTGCTAGTAATGAATAATTCATATTACTTTAAGAATTTTCTTCCGAACTATCATCGATATTCCTATTTGGTACTCTGATTTCAAACCTTATCGTTTTGTTGATTGTCATCCGAAAAAGGCATGTTCCATTTGTCAAAATCACTTCACTTGATACTGAAGTGATTTCGGAAAATATTCAGTCAAATAGAGAGCTAGGATAATGATGATATTCATCTCATCTCATGCCATCATGGAACAACCTTATCAAAATTTCCGAATCTCATATCCATTGAAAAAAGAAAAACAGAGTATGAAGAAGGAGCGCTGACTCTTACTACCAACAGCTCACAAAGCAAAAGCATTGTCTGAAACTTGCAACATTCGCCCCTCGAAAGCACCAAGTTAATAATGAAGACAGTCTTAATGATCGTCACTGGACGATGCTGCATTCTCGTAATTGGACGCGAACAATAGACGTCATTTCGCGGAACAAACATGGCTATTCATCAAGCTCAACTCCGCGTCTTACGATGGCCGTTCCGGTTCCACCACGAGGCTAATACGCTTATTCCTACTGATAACCCCATTTCATCATCCGCGTAATTTTCCCATAACCCGAGACAGATTCTGATTAAACGGCTCTGAATACTCAGAAAGCGGCTAATTGGCCCCCAGGATTCGAAACGTTTCCGTTACAGAACATAATTTTGTAGCGTCACCTTCGCCTAATCACACCTTGTTAAGGATACACAGATGTCTTTCAGATGCTCAATTGGACAATTTCGATAGCTATCGTAGGAGACGCAAGATAGGTATCGAAACAGGCACTAGTTGCGTCACCTCCGACAGCTATCACGTTAGTCCAATTGGACATGTAAAAGTCATCTGTGTTTCCTTAAAATGCCTCCATTGTCTCAGTTTCCTTAGGCGGTTCTCCTCAATTCTAACACCGAGTCGTGATACTTTGCAACGCGAGCCAGAATCGGGATGAATCAATGAACGCGCTTCAATGATCGTTAAAAGTTTTTTGTGAAGACCAGAGAGAATGATAAATTACTTTAGCGTAATGCTGAAAACTTCAACCAAACTTAAATACCATTTGTTTATTTGAAAGTTTTCATACTCCATCAACTGGCTTCAGTTGGACATAATGATGGTATTCATCTCTTTCAACTGATTCTATGCTATGAAATAACCTTATCAAAGTTCCCAAATCTCATATCCATTGAAACCCCAAAAACAGAGCATGAAGAGCCCTGACTTTTACTCATTAATTTCTTACTATCAACATCTCAAAAAGCAAAACCATTGTGTGAAACTTGCAACATTCGCCCCTCTAAAGCACCCAGTTAATAATGAAAACAGTCTTAATGATCGTCACTGGACAGAGAGATGCGGAGACCTCGTTGCATTCTCGTAATTGGACTCAAACAATAGACGTCATTTCGCGGAACAAACATGGCCATTCATCAAGCTCAACTCCGCGTCTTACGATGGCCGTTCCGGTTCCACCACTAGGCTAATACGCTTATTCCTACTGATAACCCCATTTCATCATCCGCGTAATTTTCCCATAACCCGAGACAGATTCTGATTAAACGGCTCTGAATACGGCGGCGAACTGGCCCCCAGGATTCGAAACGTTTCCGCCCTAGTGCATAATTTAGTTGCATCTTACCGCGTACCGACGTAATAGATTTGTTTTCGGCCCTGGGGGACAATAAGGGCCGATGGATTGGCCTCTATTTTTGGCTCGAAAACGGTGCCGGGGCAATTTTCGATGATGTCGCGATTAGAGAAGTTTTAAATGGTTGATCGAACGGGTGGGTAGTCACGGAAGTGGTTAATGGAGTTGTCCTAGACGGGGAAAGATTCAGGAACAATTATTAGTGGTTTATGTGATCATATTTCGAATGTCGGAAGGGTCGAAGATTACTATTTTTGATTATTTATTTATATTATTATTATTTATTTGTCTGATAGTTTTGGCGGTAGTATTTATTGAAGTGTAGATCCTCAAAATGCAAAAAGATTAAATTTACCTTTCTGCACAATCATCGTTATTGAGGTTTCATTTAAGATGGAAGACTATTCTAGTACCATTACTTCTCGTGAAGAATGTAGGATAGACCAGAACTGCCTTCATTCCTACTGATCACACTAGATTGATGTATTTTCTGACCACATATCTCCTGTGATCAGTAGAGGTAGGAAAACTCTCTTCGTATGCCAGAGAATGATCAAAAATACTTGGGGGCTTAAACCTTAATGAGGCAACTGGATAACCGCCCTGCTTTTATTTGGTGTGCATCAGAGTACAAATTACTATTGTGACAAAAAACACTAGACAAATTACAAAAATCGCCATGTTTGATTATAACAAGAGCCCCTGCCACACAAGTCATTTTGGACCTGCATCCACTAGGATTTTTCTTGAAATGTAAGACAACCAAATGGGATCTAAGGGTGGATAGATAGATGGAACGGGTGACCACATGGGTCATCTTCGCAATCTGGATGACAGTAGAGAGCTCCTAGATGTGGTCACAGATAACCTAGTCAGTAAAATGACGACCAACTAGTTTCTTCTGCAGGGTCAATGGTGTATGCTGTATGTACACTGATGGCTGGAAAACTGAGAAAGACGAGTGTGAGCGGGAAGAACGTTCCCACAGTCCAACTGGCCTGCCAAATGGCTTTTGCCATCAACATTTGAATCCGAACCTTAAGCGCTTAATTCCCCGAAAGTACTGTCAAAGTAATTAATTCAGGCTAAACAATCAGGTCGACCTTGTTGGGGTACCTGGCCATATTGGAGTGAACGGTAACAAAATTGCAGATCAACTGGCAAAAGAGGCCTTCTTTGGAAGAGCAGAGCCATTCTGAGTCAGTTGAGCAATGGACACAAAAGAGAAAGATTAGATTCAAACAAATAGTCGAAGGACAAAAATAGGCTAACTCATTCCTCTCTTATGAGTCGAATACATTTGGATACTTTACAAGCTGCTACTGAGCGAATTTAGTAGCTGATTGTAAATTGGCTCAGTGTAATCGTGTTTACAAGCCAATAATCTGATTGTAAAACAGCTGCGACTAAAGGTAAGGTCAGATGCATCCGTTTGTCCGACGGCACGATGATACGACGGCTCTCCTATTGGTCCACAATTTTGGCGCAATAATCATCCGATGGATGGACCCGTTCGTACGACGTCGTATAAAGTTAAAATATTTTAACTTTTGTCCGATATCGGATGGAACATAACCTCAATTTCCCGCCTTTTATCATGTCATTTCGTACGAACGCTCACGGACGCATGTGACAGACGTTATCGGATGATCATTGGCGCCAAAAATGTTGACCAATAGGAGAGCTGTCGTATCATCGTGCCGTCGGACAAACGGATGCATCTGACCTTACCTTAAAATTGAAAGCTGGGCTACTTTACACGCTAACTCGCTGGCGTTTTGGCTTGTTGGCATGTAAGCAAGCCGTGTGTAATCACAGTTGCTACTAAACAATCTGTGAGTTCTAATCTACTCGGTGGTTCCTGGTTCTTAAATTTGAAAACGTATTTGACATTTATCTTAGATCCTTGACAACGATACAAACACAAACCTCACGTGAATCGCTAGATTGTTGGCTACTCAGCGAATAAACAGTTTTGTGTGTAATCATCACAATCTCACAAGCTAATTCATTCGCTTCTAAATTCGCTCGGTAGCAGCTTGTGAAGTATCTCAATGTAATCGACCCATTTTACTCAATGGACTGTATACAAAGGGTGCTTTCACTCAGTAAATTAAATTCAGCTAACTGAATAGCAGTTTTTAGGTTTTATCAGGGACAATGTTTCGACACTAGAAAGAATAAATTAGTTACAATTCGAATTTTGTTGTGACATATTTTTCCTCATTATACTAGGAAAATAAAATCAAGCCGATCTCAGCTTTTATCGCCTTCACGTTTGAAAGCACAACAAGAAACCCACCAGTACTTTCAGCCATCTAAATAGCTGTCCTCTTCTGGCAACGCCATACTTTGATAAACTTTCAAGTTAGTTGAGTTTCACCGAGCAAAATCGTGTCAGTCTGAAAAAATAAGATTTTTGCTGTTTATGTTATCAGTCGCATGAAAAATATTGTGAAAATGACTTATCTCGCTACTGTGCTGAGTCGTCTGCAAGTATTGTTGTTCAATACTATAAGTAAATATTCCATCTATCAAATAATGTTTCGCAAAAGAGAACTTGTTTGGTTCAGTATTAAAGACGGAAAAATCGTTTGCCTTAGCAAAATTCTTTCACAGAAAATTCTTAAAAGAATAATTAACCATATTTCAAACAGTATGTGTGCGGCAGAACTCAGTCAACTGGCTCATGAATAATTATCCCATATTATTGCCACGCGATTAGTAATCAATTTACGAGACTAAAGCGTTTGTGTGTTTTGATTGTTCCACTAAATCCCCGCATTATGTTTTCTGAACGCGTTTTGACACTTGGTTCTGTCATTATTAATCCAATGATGGATTATCGTTGTTTAGATCGTTGTTCGGTTTTACATTCCCGACAATTACAATCTCCTTTGGTGTTATGTAAACGACAGCAGCTGCAGTTGAACTATGAACTTTCCTTATGTGAAATATAATTTTTATTCTTTCTAGTTCCAATAGTACAACCAAAATTTGAACTGACTGAGAACCTCTCATCTTTTAACGATACTTTCACCCTTTTCGTGGCTCTTCCGTAAAATCTCAATTAAATAATTAGGTGCAAAGGCACTGAATGCAAAGGAAACGAGGAATGCAATATCCCCTTCTGGTCGTTCAATACGGCGATAGCTGTACCGAAAGATCCTAATTAATTAATTACTTACACGAAAAAGAAACGATAAAGCAATATTTCCTTCTGCCCATTCATAACTACGATAGCTATATCGAAAAATTTTAATGAATTAATTAAGTTTTTAATGAATAGATGAAAACAGAAGAATAAAAGTGTTAGAATTTTTCAATCTATCGGTTGTCGGATCAGGAAACAACATAAAACAAGAAAATATATAAAAAACATAAAACTCTATGGATAAAATCGCTTTGCTCCGTCGAAATAGACCGAGCGAAAATATCGACGTCCGATTGCTCAGATTTTTATGACGAACGCTCCAGATGTGTACTCCCCTCAATCCGGATGTAATAAACGAACGGTTCAGATCGATCCGACACGTCCGATGTCGATCGCCCCTATTCATGGTCTCTTTATTGTTGTTGGGCCATCCGGATGGTATTGCATTACTTCTGCGATAGTTGGATTAGAAATTTGGAATGAGTGTGCATTAACAACTCACCTAGTGTGATAATGGACTCCATGAATACCTTCCTTTTATGATAATCACTTGTATGCTGAGTTATTTGGTAATGATCACACTTATCGATAGATAAGTATGGTAAGATACAATTGAAATAGAATTTGTAAATCTTCTTTTGGAATTTAGGTATGATGGTTCGATCCAGCATTTAATAAGCCCTAAGGGCCTAGGTGTAAAGTTGAGAAACTCATTATATACTTCACAGAATCAAAGTTGTAGGAAACGATACGAAAGGAGTTTCTTGGCGGATTTAAATAGTATTGTTTTCTCAAATGAAGGAGCGATTCTATTCTCACTAAGAGATATTGAATGAGAAGTCTGCAGCCGCTTTTTTGTGAGCAGTGCTAATTAAATTCTTGAAGCATAGGAAATTAAACTTCGATACGTTTGCATTATAACGAAATAATATTTCTATTTAGGGTTTTGAACATATCGCTGCCATTCAGATGTCAGTGGGAAACAAGCACAAATCAGTCAATTCTACGGCTTTTTCAAGAATTAGATGGACTTAGGCAACATTTTGTTTCAACAGGGTGATGACATAAGCCACACAGCTGCCAGGAGTCTCTGATGACCTGGAAGTGCCGTAGCACTATAAAGCAACTGGCAAGAGGTAATAAAGTGGCTCTACTATGGGCGAAAAAGCATTGCGGCGTTGAAGGAAATGAAAAATCCGATGAACTTACAAAGAGTGCATTAAGATTAAAACCTGCTAAACCTGAGCCTTTCTGTGGGCTTGCTAAAGACCAATACAGGGTGACAAAGCTGATAAGACCGCCAAACGCCACCACTGCCATAAAGAACTCTAATAGGGCCAGTGAACTCCACCAATCCTACTATGGCATTGGACTGGATGCACTTAAGAATCACAAGATGTGCAACAACACGTACATTGATAACTCTCCCAGATACTGGTCAGGTGAGAACTATGTACGGGCAATACAGCTGCGGTCGAACTGTTTACCAACAGCAGAGCTGCCGTACAACCGAGGACCAGATGCCCTGTGTCGTGCAGGATGTATGTAACGTGAGTCACTCCCGCACGTCTTACAAATGTGCAGTCTTATGCACTGGAAGAGGATAAACATGCATAGTTACTTTGCTTATCGCCTTGAGAATATTGCGATAAAAAACGGCTGGCAGGTAACAAGGGAGCCCAGGATTACGGACAGGAAAGGAAAACTTTTAACCCCGACCTTCTCCTCCCTAAGGATCAACAGTCATAATATCTGACATTTCAGTTAGATGGGAGCCTGGCTTACGCAGTCAAGAAAGCCATATACTTCACCCCCACCTTCTTAGAGAAGGTTAAAGAACAGTACCCCGACAAGATCATCCAAGTACTTCCTCTCATCGTGGGTGCTAGGGGAGGATGGTGCCCTGAAAACCGGAACATCATCAAGATGGTTGGCGCTACGAATGCGGATATTGGAGATGTCATCCACACCGCTTTGAGGGGTGGCTGCATCATACGCAAGCAGTTCAGCCGCGTGGTGTGGAGCAGTGCCCGTAGAGTTCAAACAGTTCGTCTCACTGCAAGATCTCAGTGGTAAAGCTTCAACTGGTTTCGCGAGTGCGAGTATCGGTTCTGTGTTCGGGCTACTGATTGGGTGCGGTTCGAGACAGTTTGTTTGTGCGCTGGTGTTCGTGAACTTCGTTCTATACGTGGTGTACTGACTTTGTTCTCTCTGTTGTTTGTCAAAAATGTCATATACTGGTCTATTGTTTTTTTATTTCATACCTTTGAACTTGACATTGAGTCATCTTTAAGGTCTTGTGACCGACTAACTTGTACTGCCTGTAGTCAGAATACTAAATACACCTTATAATAGAGGTCCAGCAATGGGAGTTGAATAACACTCCTGGACTCAGCTAGGCCAAAAAATTCGTAATGATTTCACGTAACTACACCTGAAAGCTGTCACGAGCTAAGCTTCGGGTGATGGTGGGACTGCTGATGAGAGACTGTTGGTACTAATATCATTTATCTCTAGATGAGATTTGAAGGCTGTGTGTAAGAAGTAGCAATAGCTGAACACATGGTATGAAAGTATCTAGAGCTGGCTGGCATAAAAACTATTTTTATGGGAAGACCAGTCCTGGACACCTAAGCGGTTGTCTGTTTTCTCAACGCCATTGATCTTGGGTCTCCATGAATGAGTAGGGTAGAGAACAAAATACCTACATGGTCGCAGTTCTCGGAAGGCTTAAGGCCAATTCTCACTTTCGTGCAAGCCACGTGCTCGGCACAGGCAAGGCACCGAATCGGCAAAATATCTTTTTCATTGATCATATGGTTTTTGTGTGGTTAAATTCACATTATGCCGGCAACGTCTCGGCAAGCGACGGCCTTTGCCCGCGGGGTTCTTCTCAAACAATATTTGCCGAGCATGTTTCGTGCAGGTTCAGACAAGCGTGAATACGTTACCTGCTTGGTAGTATTTGCGTTCCTAGGATTTTAGGAGTGTATAGTGGCGACAAGAGTGAATATGTCGTCTCGTCAGAAGAAGGACACTTTTTCATTGGAAGAAGATGAAATCCTTATCGAATATGTTGGAGAGAATGAAGCTCTTTATAACATTCGTTAATATTGGAAAAATGTTGTCCGGTCATCTAAAAGTTTTGGTTGCAACGTTGCAAATTCTCCTTCTTCGATTCGTTTTTTTTAGCATTTTATGTACACAATAACGTCTCTTTCTAGATTTGTTCATTTCAAGCTCTTCTTCATCTAACAAAAGAGCAATTTTCACTAGCGTATAAGTCGAGAACATTTCACTTTTCACAAAGCTGAAACCAACTTAACCCAGGGCAAGCCTATTGCAGTGTGAATTGCCTCAAGAAATCTTGCTCGCGCCGAGCAAGTGTTTTGCCGCTCCCTCGCATAGTGTAAACATGCTCCTCGTCATGAGACCCCTCGTCCTCGGGTTGAGCCATTGCCGGTCGGTTTTCAGTCGCGCATCAAAGAGGCCTCGCTGTGTCGTTTGAACAAGCTTTTGGAGCTAGTCGACTCTCAGACTCTATACGAGGCTGATTACTACCTCGCCTTCTCATCCTGGCTCACCCTTCCAGGCGAATCCAGCGCGTCGTGTAAACACTGGCGCGAGGATGAGTTTTGGTGCGCGAGTAGGTGGCGAGGTTTGATCTTCACCTAGCCATAACTGGAGTTCTGGAACTAGAGGCGATCTGTAGCGTAGTTGCGAAAACATCTCCGATGGGGAACACAATAGACCCCGAGGTCGCAGTGGAATTCAACCCCCTCAACAATCTACAATCTACTATGCAATTTATTCCTCGACAACCGTGTCGAATTTTTGTATACGGCGAAGGACGATTCGCCTGTAAAATTTCAATAACATCGCCAGAATTTATAGTTGAACTGTCATCTATGCACGCAATAACTCATCATATCGTAGCGCGTCCATAACGTGCTCTTGTTTTAAACGTCCCCAGCGTGATTGAGTTACGGTGGCCAGCATGTGTTCGGTTTACATCGCGCTAAGGCCAGATTTCGTTCGAATAGCTCGCTAAAATATCCAATTAACCGATTTTAGGCCCTGGAACGGCTCAATGGGGACGGAAGAACGGCAGATTCCGATCATTTAAATCGTTGTTATTTGTCCTATGACAGCCGTTACGGCCCAATTTGTTTTTTCTTCGAATATTGAACGTCAATTTTTGTGTGCCAATGACAGGTGTGCTGTGCTAAATTTGGGGTTATGAGTGACGACAGATTTTGTCACAGGATGTTATTGTGTTGATATGTGCATGCTCCTGGAATAGAACTCGATTTTATCTGTGATTTCGGAATGTCTGAATCAAAGAACTATTTGGAAAAGTTCATAACAAACAACACATGAGGATGTTTCGATGTTAACAAGTTATATCGCTGATAGTGATCACAGTAGTGCCAGAACAGTGACATGTTGTGTATATCAGGGCACTGTTTTGGTTTTATTGCATTTCAATATCTATGTGGATAGTATGTTCACTCTGAGCACGTCTTTCCTTTCACCAGTTATTCAAATGGATTCCCAACTTTTGTATCTTTGACAATTTCGAGTGAAGGCAAGACCACTGAATGAAAGTTGGCTGATAGAGTAAGGAATCTGGGAGTAACAATTGATTGTCATCTGATGACGGAATCATCACATGAATCAAGTCTGGAATACTCACCGGTCGAATTTACATAAATTCAGATACTTGTAAAGAATTATGGATCTGCCTCACTTGTGAATGGTCTATTTTGCACTTCCAGAATTGATCATGGTATGCTTGGTCGGAAAGGAATTTCGAAAAGTTCCACAGAAATATTTTCTTAAGATCATCCTCAAGAAAGATAGGTAGCCAATTTTCTTCTGATGCTTCTCTGAAGTCCGAATACTCGAAATAAGAAATTTTCAATTTTGTTTCATATGTTCTGGATTCCACAGAAAGGGATATTTAGAAGGCATCGTGGGAACCAAGAGAAAGAAGGTTCTTCTTAAATGTGTTTCAGAGCCTCGCTGTTCGTTGGATGAACGAGTCCCTAAGATGTTCTCCAGGTCTTCAAAGCGACCACGAAGGATGTGTAGACTGAATTTCACGGGTTAATCTGAAAGGGACTGCCAAAGGGGGGACGATTGTTGACATTTCTGAAGAGCATCGTCTGAAAATATTTTTAAGATTGACACAGATCGCAAATCTGTCTAAGCTAGATTGTAAGCGAGGCGTTACTGACGAGACGAATAGTCCTTATTCGAAAAGAATAGAACAGTATCAGGATATGTTTAGGTGCTTCACTCTAAATATGGAAACCTTATTCCAGAACAGGTCTGAACATTTAACAACTGACTGGAAGTGAAATAGCTCCAGGCACGGATCAAAAAAAAAAGTTTTTGGGTGCACTTTCTCAAGCGATTTCCCCAAAAAATGTTATTGCTGACAGTAATACCGAGCATCAAGATGAAAAGGTATGGTTACTCCTGACATGCTCATGTTATGTTACATTTCAATGTTTTGCTACTGACCATGTCTTATCGAACACTGAAATCTTGCGGTCTAATTGAAACACCCTCTATAACCATTCTAAAGGTTTGCACTATTAGCCACGAACCTCCGTCTCAAAACGGCCCTTCATAAGGTGTCCCAATTCAAGACGCCTTGGCCAACTGACGTCTAACTCACGCTGTGCCACTTCCAGGACGAATCCCTGCTGCTTCAACATCTGGAAACGGGCATTTTTCGGGAGTGAGGAGGACTAGGAGGACACGCCTGTTTCGGACTACTTGCCTACGATAACAGATACGAAAACGTTACGACGGCCAGATAAAATGCAGCGGCCGAAAGCGAGGTCAATTTCACGGTGTTACAAGAGAAAGAATAAGTCTTGGAATAGGAAGACAGTAGGAATCATTAAATCGATGTCACTGAATGAGGTGATGATGGAAGAACAGAGTGAACCAAATTAGTGATCTGTCAACTAAAACTTTTCAACCCTGAAAAAGAGGGGCTCATTAGGTGATCATTTTTCCAGAAACTCGAAGGCAGATTTACAAAAGCATGTCTACATAACCCTACCGACTCGACAATTCCTGCCAGTAGATGATCTTGCACGAGTTTGCTCATTATCGTGTCATTTCCCGATTTAGTCAACAGAATTATTGGCCTCTACGATCTTGCGATTAAACGCATTTGGACTTTTGGCTGTGGAGTTATCTGAAATCACAGGTTTAAGCCAATGAACCTGCAACCATCGACGAATTGAAAACCGAAATTTTCAATAATGTTATTCGTTACATGGATAGCTCTATCCATGGAATACCACACCAAATGTAACGAATAACATTATTGAAAATTTCGTCCGAAGGTTAAGCAAATGCCAGCCAAGACGTAGTGGTGGCTATTTACAACACATTTCGTTTCATAAGTATATCCCAAATGTATAGTCCGTTTGTTTATTTATCTGAAGTTGGCAGTATTTGCTGTCATAACGTAAAATAAAGTCAACGTTGCCTAAAGTACCCGGCCTCGTCCGACGAGCTTGCTCTATGCAATATTGACAACATTGCGTATCAATCTGACAAGAAAATAAACACCATAACCTAAAATTTTAATATACACAGTGGAATATGCCAAATTGTCATTGCCAACCGACGGCTCAACCTTTCGTGAACGGACTATAGATGTGGAAGAAACGGATGGAAACACAGGAGTTTCAGTGTTAAATTCAAGCAGGCTCGGACTCCAGTGGAACACTGGAAGAATCGAAACCTCAGAGCGATGCGATATTGAATTAGCGGCTGGTCTGTTGGAATGGCAATCCGAAAGCTCTGATAAGGGTAAGATCGGAGCATTGGTTACAGCAAACGCTACGGTCGGCAACGACACAGGCAACGTCGCGTCTTGCGACTACCACCGAAATACCAGCGTTTGCTGTAACCAATGCTCCGATCTAACCCTTATCAATGCTTTCGTATTGCCATTCCAACAGACCAGCCGCTTATTCAATATCGCATCGCTCTGAGGTTTCGATTCTTCCACTGTTCCACTGGAGTCCGAGCCTGCTTGAATTTAACACTGAAACTCCTGTGTTTCCATCCGTTTCTTCCACATCTGTATATTTCCACATCATGAATATTTCGATACTTTGCTACAGAAAAACAAGTTTTAACGAAACCTAAAATCTGTCGCTCTTGTTGAAACACCCTTCATAACCATTCCATTTGCACTATTTGCGTCGAAACTCCTTCCCAAAACGCCCTTCATAAAGTGTCCCAATTCAAGACGCCTTGGCCAACTGACGCCTAACTCACGCTGTGCCACTTCCAGGACGAATCCCCGTTGCTTCTCCATCTGGAACCGGTCATTTTTCGGGAGCGAGGAGGACTCGCAGGACCGCTTTAATTGCCCGACACGCCCGTTTCGGACTAATTGCGTTACTTGCCTACGGTAACGGCTACGAAAACGTTACGACGGCCAGATAAAATGCAGCGGCCGGAAGCGCGGTCAATTTCACGCTGGAAAACTGCGGGAAATGAGCGTCACAAAGTCTGGGAAATCTTCGTTCGGACCGTCGTTGTAATTGTGTTGAACGGCGCTATAGTTACTGGAGAAAGGATACGGTTTGGAATAGGAAGACAGCAGGAGTCTATGGTTCGATGTCAATGAATAAAGTGAAGAAAGCGTCGGGCAAATTGATGGTCTGTGAACTACAACATTTTAACCATGAAAAGTAGAGGAAACTCAATGGCAAATTAGGGTGATCATTTTTAGAGAAACTCTAAATTCCATCAACTGAAATAACTTGAACTATGGGAGAAAAAAAAGTGGGAGTGGGAGAAGAAAAAGTGGGTATACTGCCCAAATCTTCAAAGATAAAACCATCAAATGGTATACAGATGGTTCCGAAACCACGATATCGGCCGGAACTTGAATACAGGGTGTCCCGTAATTAGACCGACAAACTTCTAGTGGACATTAAAGATAGTATTTTAGACAGATTCGACCCAAATCATATAATGCAAAATTGCTTCGTTAAGGAGCTAGCGCCCTTTGAAGATGACGTCCTGTCCACACTTTTTGCCACATATTCGCAAAACGGAGTCACATAAAGTGCTGAAAGTTTACACATTGCTAATATCAAAAATAAGCATCGATTAAATTGAGTGCATTTCTTTCATGTCAAGCACAATCGTATCATTTGGGGGGGGCGAAGGGTATTTTTAGTTGAAACTTTTTTAACTTTCATTATTTCGCGAGATTTACATCATATTCATACACTCTGATGTTTTTTCTTGAAAAAAGATGCTCTTGTATAATAACGCCCAGATGCACCATTTCTGAAAAAAATAGATTTGAAATTTTCTCTCTTTTCACCAAGTCTTTAGAGTTACTTAAATGATAAAAATAATTTTTTTCTCAGAAATGCTGCATCTGGGCGTTATTATACAAGAGCTTCTTTTTTCAAGAAAAACATCAAAGTTTATGAATATGATGTAAATCTCGCGAAATAATGGAAGTTAAAAAAGTTTCAACTAAAAATACCCTTCGCCCCCTCCCCCCAAATGATACGATTGTGCTTGACTTGAAAGAAATGCACTCAATCTAATCGATGCGTATTTTTGATATTAGCCAATGTGTAAATTTTCTGCACTTCATGTGACTCCGTTTTGCGAATATGTGGCAAAAAGTGTGGACAGGACGTCATCTTCAAAGGGCACTAGCTCCTTAACGAAGCGATTTGGCATTATATGATTTGGGTCGAATCTGTCTAAAATATGATCTATAATGTCCACTAGAAGTTTGTCGGTCTAATTACGGGACACCCTATATAAAGGCCAAGAAACAAGTGTCTTTAAGTTGCTATTCAGGCAGAAATACAATCGAAAAATGCATAGGTGAAATACTGGAAAGAAACTACCAAGTGTGTGATAAAGTGATTCTTAGTGATAGTCAAGCTGCTACTAAAGTAGGCAGGAACAACAAGGTTCTTTCGAAGAAAACCTAGTGTTAACTACATTTCTTCATCTTTTTTTGTTCACGAGTTATAAGTCGCAGTGCTTCTGTTTCAGTTTCTTCCTTCTCCAAAAACTTTTTATTACAGGTGCATTTGCCTTTACCACAAAAGGGTTATGGACCGGTAAGTGTCGTTTATGCACTCTTTCTGGGCAGTGTATTAGCCTCTTTATTTCCTTTGCCTCATGAGTGACTAAAAACACAGACTTATTTAGTCTGGATTTCTGCAAAGGCTAACAAACACCCCAAAAAAGAGAGCATAAAGGCTACTTACTGGCCAAAAAACTAAAGGCAATTGCACCTGTAGGAAAGAGTTTTTGGAGGAGGAAGAAACTGAAAAAGGAGCACTCTGACTTATAACTAGAAAACTAATGTAATATAAAGAAATGCAATTGACATCATTTTTAGATTCCGCAAAAAGGCCATCAAAAGTCGCCATTCATTTTCCTCTTAAAGGAAGGAAAAGCTAAAGGTCAGTGATCTCTAATTTCGTCTACCTTGTATAATCAAGTGGGATCGTCAGGGTTCAAATTGAAGGCCTATTGGGAAATGACGGTGTTTATACATTCAGAAAGTTTATAAGTTGTTAGCTTGATCGGGCAATCAAATCGTTGATTTTGAATCAAGTCGATGGTTTACGTTAAGAATGAACTGAAAAATTAACATAAATGATGACATTTCATTAATCACCTTGATTGGGGTTTTGTAAAACCCGGCTTAAGATTGTTTGAAACTCATACAATATTTTGGTTCTCTATGCGCATTGTCATTCTCCAGAAATGTCAATTTTGATGTTGATCTCATTTTGACATCCACGATAATTCTCCAAATGGCATGGCTCCAAAAGATTCACCACAGGCCTTATCTGGTGACTCTGTACAAGTGCAAAGTAGAGATAGATTCAGAATCAACATGAACGCTGAACTTTCTTTAGGAGCTGTCGTAGCTTTGACTGCAGCAACTACAACAATAATCATCATATGCTGCTGCTTCCCGAAAGGTTAGATGAGAATAAAGGATTGATTTTGAAAATGAGGCATGTAAATTATGAATATTACAATAAGTAACAGACAATAGTTGTGATTGTTCCTATATTGATGCATACACAATAGCATAGACAGGTATCCTTTCATTGAAACTGGTTGTATCAACAATTTTCGAATTTGTTTGATATGAATGAACCTAATTTCTTGGAGTAACGCTATCAACAGCACAATTAAACGATTTATTTACTACATGTAAAAAGAAGTAGGTATTAGAATTCCAGAACAGAATTGAATTCAACTTCAATCTTTTCATCAGCAGTCCCTGATATAGAAATGATACAGTATATTTGTGCTAGGAAAAACCCTAGCGGGAAAGTTTTGGGGTAGTTTTGATATCTTCCATTTTTTATGTATCTTAGGATGCTGAATCCCAATCTGAGGTTTGCTAACAAAATTTCGTGACGGAACATGGACAAAATACAAAAACAGAATAAAAATCTCATTCTTGGTCAGTTTTTTGCTCATTACTCGGAAACTATCAACTTTTCGTGAAAAACCTATCTATACAAAATGAAAGTACATAACATTTCCTACAAATTGTACTACCACAGCTCGTTCTGCGACATCCCATTTTGGCTGAAAATAAGGTAATTTCTATGACTCAAATGAAAAAAAATAATTTCATGGTTCCGATGATGCGATCCTCTTAAAATTTTGCACGAACATTCAGTAGATCGATCTACATTCACGAAATAAATTTCACTCGAATCGAATATCTTGTTATTCCTCAATATGCAAGATGCTCATAATAAGCCTTATGCAAAATTATGTGACCATAGTGTGAAAAGAACCATAGAAAATTCAATTGGAAAATTGAAAAGAAGAATCCTTATATTTCCAAAACAAGATATCCGATTAGAGTGAAATTTATTTTCTGAATCGAGACTGATATACGGAACGTTTATGCAAAATTTTAGGAGGATCGCATCATCGGAACTATAGAATTTAATTTTTCTCATTTATTTAGTCATAGAAAACACCTCATTTTCAACTATAATTTGAGCCAGAACGGGTTGTCGCAGAACAAGCTGTGGTAGTACAATGTGTAGGAAATTTTATGTACTTTCAATTTGTATGGAAAAGTTTTCCACGAAAAGTTGATAGTTCTCGAGTAATAAGCAAAAAACTGACCAATAATGAGATTTTTATTCTTTTTTTGTATTTTTTTTCTATGTTCCGTCACGAAATTTTGTTAGCAAACCTCAAATTCAAAAAACATAAAAAAAGAAAGAAATCAAAACTACCCGAAACTTTTCTGCTAAAAGCCCACTTCGACTGGATTAATAAGTAACAAACAATAGTTGTGATTTTTCCCATATTGATGCATACACATTACACAATAGCATAGACAGGTATCCTTTCATTGAAACTGGTTGTATCAACAATCAACAATTTGTTTGATATGTACAATTATACGATTTATTTATTACATGTAAAAAGAAGTAGACATCAGAATTCCAGAACAGAATTGAATTCAACTTTAATCTTTTCATCAGCAGTCCCTGATATAGAAATGATATCGTACTGATATGGGCGTAATAAAAAGCGCATCAACCCAAGCTGAGCTCTCTCATCAATATCATATCAGATCCTGATCCAGCCTTTATATTTCTTCTCCTTCTCTACCGCAAAACATTTCTGACGGTGTAAAATCCACAACGACGAACAAACCATTCACGGTCCAACTCAAACAAGGGATAAGATCTCTCTGAAGCCGCAGATAGAAGGTTATCTAACCCGCTTTTTTCGCTTTGGCTGCGAACCAACCGGCAGAATGCAAATATTGAACGATATCTGGATAAAATGGCGTGTTGGATTATGGTAATTGCGGCTGGATTCGGTAACTGAGTTCTAATTAAACAAGAGTGCCATTAAAGTCTTCGCGTTTATCTCTCACGTCACTGTGGGCTTTCTTATGGAACACTGATCGTTCGCAATGTCGAGAGTTCAGTTTATCGGTTTTATTATCATTTTAAATGGATAAAGTTGGATCTTCGATCATGCATATGTAAAATCTGAAGATGAGAAGAGGAAATATACATAATTGTTTCGTAATTACCAAGCACAGATTGCCATTTTGAACTATTATCCAGAATTGATAGCCAAGAGTTTCTTTGAGTGAATGCTAAGAGAGCAAGGTAGCGTGACTTTGAATAGGCTAAAACCTTCTTAACTGAAAATCGTTACACACTGGTTAAGATTATGAGAGGTTATGTGTCTTGAAGATCGTCCGTATCTAACAGAATTTTTGCTTTGTTTCATTCTCTACCTATTCAACACCCCAAGGCATAGCCAGGTGAAGGGACTGATTGTGCCCTCTTCAATGAAGGTTCAACAAATCTTATAGTTGTAAGAGAATTGGTGATCATCAAATTTGGGACACACTGTACAATGGAACCAGTATTTGCATTGTAGTCAGATGGTACTGATGCTGCTGCTGGTTGTTGATTGTAAATCAAAGACCATTTTTAGGAGGTTTGAAGAATTCCTGTTAACACTAACGAGAAGCAATAGGCTCAAGACATTGAGGAAAATGAAGCAAACTGATGCCCTTGCCCAAAAAGGAGCGAACACTCCCTTCTCTGGATCAGCTCCCTTATTTTGTTCTCATCTACCTCACTGAAAAGACAAAAGCTCTCACTGAATTAACGACCCAGATCAAAGATAAGCTAACCGACTGATTGTACCTTCTCAAAAGATTACTCAACAAGTCCTAACGTTGTCAACAGCAAACAAGTTAAGTCTCCTTATTGGTCAGACGATTTATTTTGTTTTGTGTCTTGAGCCTAACGCCAGCTGATCTAAGAAGGAAGTCTCCTAGGGAAAGCTTAGTATGGTAGAGCACCAAAGACATCATTCTTGAAGTGCAACAAGGCAGTCATTGTGCCAATCGATTACATCTTATCTAATCTAATAGGTCGATTACATTGAGATACTTTACAAGCTGCTATACTGAGCGAGTTTAGTAGCTGATTGTAAATTCGCTCTTTGTAATAGTGTTCACAAACCAGCAATCTGATGGTAAAAAAGCTGCATCTAAAGTTGAATGCTGTGTTACTTGACACGCTAAATCGCTGGCGTTTGGCTTGTTGTAAATAAGCCGTGTGTAATCACAGTTGCTACTAAACAATCTGTGAGTTCTCATCTAGATCCTTGACAACGATACAAACATAAACCTCACGAGGATCGCTGGATTGTTGGCTACTCAGCGAGTAGACAGTTTTGTGTGTAATCATCACAATTTCACAAGCTAATTCAATCGCTTCTTAGTTCGCTCAGAAGCAGCTTGTAAAGTATCAGCGAATTCAGTAGCTGATTGTAAATTAGCTCAGTGTAATAGTTTTCACAAGCCAACAATCTGAAAAAAGCTGCGACTAAAAATGAAAACTGGTCTCCTTTACACGCTGATTCGCTGGCGTTTTGGCTTGTTGACATGTAAACAAGGCGTGTGTAATCACAGTTGCTACTAAACAATCTGTGAGTTCTCATCCACTCGGTGGTTCCTGGTTCTTAAATTTGAAAACGTATTTGAAATCTATCTTAGATCCTTGACAACGATACAAAAATGAACCTCAGGTGGATCGCTAGATTGTTGGCTACTGAGCGAGTAAACAGCTTTGTGTTTAATCATCACAATCTCACAAGCTCACTCGCTTCTAAATTCGTTCAGTAGCAGCTTGTAAAGTATCTCAATGTTATCGAACCATAACCAATTCGAACTACCTTGTAAGGATGTCAAACTTCGAGATCTACTGAGTTTCCGCTCTAGCAACTGGAAAACAAGTAGACAATACCTTTCTTCTGCATCAAAAATGAAGACATAAAAAAAATCTCAGAGCAGTAACATGAGCGTTGTTATCCAACACCATCCCCGCCCGTCACAGTGTACTCGACACTAACTTCAATTATTCATCCGCGCTTTTCAGCTTTGCAGTTGCTCAAACAATCATCTGAAATTCAAATTAGTCGGGGCCTTTTCGAACGCGGCCCAGGTCCTCCTTCGCCTCCTCTGGCTTATTTATAAATTTCCCCAGTGTCGGCTCGCGTGAAAGGGGTCTTACGGGTGCTTTCCAGAAAACGCTCTGGATACCTCAGGGAGGTTTTAACTCGTCCTAGACGGGATTTAAACCGGTTATGTTTATTTAAGGAGTGGATATTGTTTTCGGCGAGCGTCGTTCTTACCAGGATAAGAGTCTGGAAGAAGGGTAAACGTACCTTTAACGGGAATCCCGGATAAGAGGAGTCATAAGACGGAGTTGAATGTGCGGAGCGGAGATGGAAAGTTGTCGGAGATGTATGATATGCCTCTGGTATTTCCACAATAATATTTTTGCATTCGAATGGAAAGATTCATGTGGATAGTATTCCCAGGCAGTGACAAGAATCGACCATTTCTCAGTATAATTTTTCCAGACAGTGACATGGATCGACCATTTTGTAGACGACTCCTTGAGCATTCGTTATGTTGGCACAACTGAAAAATCATTCGAAGTTCGTTCACTTTGATGAAAACAAATTTGTAGGTTTTGGAGCGATTTCCGTCAGTTTTTGTGAGGTAGTCAGACCTGAGCAGCCCTCTGGGATTTCTGGCTACCCCAGAATGCTGTTTGCTCGCCCAAGACGGGATTTAGACCGGTTATATTTACACTGCGCAAAAAAATTAACGCACATTATGTAAATCTCGAATTTATTCTACAACTAAAGGTGTTCTCAATGATAATTATTTTTATCAGAATTATGCATGCATATGTTATCCACTGTCAACGTTTTTCTTCAATACAGATGTTTTTTCCCAGCAGGAATAAGAAAAGATGAGATTATCAGATTTTGAATGTATTGGCTCCATTTTGAAATCAGTTGTTCTCGATCAATTCTAGTGATCAATAGTTTTTTTTCGTTTGATTTTCTACACTCGATCGCTATGCAACGCGAAACACGCAATTTGACCCAAGAGGAATGTGCCAAAGCGGTAGTTTTGCGAGAAGAAGGTTGGACATACACAACAATTGCAGAAAGGTTTGGAGTTTCCCATACAAGTGTGTCCAGAATGTTGCAGCGATTCAGGGAGACAGGTATGAATGTCCGAAGATCAGGACAGGGTAGACCACGGGTAACAACTGCGCCATTCAAGAACGTTACTTGAGAGTTTCTTCGTTGAGACAACGGTTTGCAACCGCTCGCCTACTTCAAAATCAGCTTGAGCAAACTCATGGGGTGCAAATTAGCACTCAGACAATAAGAAATCGCCTCAGAGAATATGATTTAAGGCCTCGTGTCGCTGCAAGAGGCCCAGCTCTTACCCCAGCCCATCGAAGGCGCGTTTGGATTTTGCGAGAAATCATATCCATTGAGAAAGGATTCTCTTCACAGATGAGTCTAGATTCTGCCTCTACCATTGTGATCGACGTTCCCTTGTATACAGACGTGGACGTCCACATGAAAGTTATGCTCAGTGCAATTTCCTGAATACTACTGGTTTCGGGGGAGGATCGATTATGGTATGGGGTGGAATATCTTTGACTCCAACTCGGAGAAATCTGGGAAGGATTAGATCAGATTATGGTATGGGGTGGAATATTTTTGACTGCTCGCACAGACCTAGTGGTCGTTGATAATGGAGCTATGAATGCTGATAGGTATATAAGGAACATTCTTGCAGAGCATGTAGTGCCATTTGCCCCATAGGTACATTGGTGAAAATTTCATTTTTATGGACGATAATGCCAGACCCCATCGTGCGCGCATCGTTCAGGAGTACCTTGAAGAGGTTGAGGTCTGTCGAATGGAATGGCCAGCAAGAAGTCCAGTTCTCAATCCGATTGAGCAGGTTTGGGACAACCTCAATAGAAGGCTGAGAAGTTCAGAAAATCACCCAGCTACTCTTAATGACTTAGGAATCCAACTCAGAGAAATCTGGGAAGGATTAGATCAGAACATTTTAAGATCACTCATTTTGAGTATGAACAGACGTTGCCGAGCTGCAATTAACGTATGGGGTGGAAATACCAAGTATTAAATCGCTTATCGCATTCCAGTATCTTGAAAATTGTTTATTTCTCTTCTTTCATATAAGATTCGGTGAAATCCTGATTTTTTCTTCCATTTAATGTGTCTTGTTTCGTTCAAAACCTTCCCGAGAGAATATAAAAAATAAGTTATAAAGTCAATGTAGAGTTAATTTTCATTAAAACTGAGATTTTCAGAATGTGCGTTAATTTTTTTGTGCAGTGTATTTAAGCAGTGGATACTGTTTTCAGCAAGCGTCGTTCCGACCGGGATACGAATCTGGAAGAGGGGTAAACGTACCTTTAGCGGGAATCCTTGATAAGAGAAGTCATAAGACGAAGTTGAATGTGCCGACTGGAGATGAAAAGTTTTTGTAGATATATGATATGTCTCTGGTATTTCCACAATCATATTTTTGCATTCAAATGGGGAGATTCATATGTATAGTTTTCCCAGACAGTGACAAGGATCTACCATTTCATAAAAGGGGACTTTGTTATGTTGGCACAACATGAAAATGTTTCGAAGCTTTTTGATGAAACTGTGTAGGCTCTGTAGTCATTTCTTTAAGTTTTTGTTAGGTAGTTAGATCACAGGGGCCTTCTACAAGTTGTAATAAATGCGAGGAGTATTTTTGAATCAGTGAAAGATATTTCTATTGGGATTGGATATTTCTGGAACTAAAGAAATCAATCTCTGCACCATTTCGCTTGATACACAGATGGCTTTACAGTAAATATGGAAAATAGGAAGTATGATTGTGCTTGTGAATGATGACAGCTTGCAGCTTCAACTTCCTCTCTCTTATCTCCAAAAGAAGTTTTAGGGTCAAGACATTCTGGAAGGCACTTGATATTCAGCACGTTCTCAGCAGATTAATACCATACCTAAGCTTGTAGAAATCCCAGAACAATCTCATCGTATCAGCTCCATTAGATCCCCTAATATTTCAAACTAACATCGACTTCCCAGAACGAGCCGTTCATTAAAAACGAAGGGGACATCTTCGGCTACCCCTTCGAGAAAATTACCCCAATTCTAAACGATCAACGCTAGAAGACGTCTACATCCGTTACACGTCGAAAACACCAGCGAGAGACATCCTCGACCCATAAAGCTGGCATTTTCCAGTTGCAATTCTACAATTCGGACGTTGTTTGAAATCCAGGTCATCAACTTTAAGAGCAAAGGAAGCTGAATGTCCAAACCACTATGGACACCAAACTGCCATATTCTTCGTAAGTAATGAAAAATTTGGCTGTTTGAATGAATAATGTAACTCTTTATCAGACTCAGTCGAACGTAATACATTAATTGGGAAATAATCGTACTCAGGAAGGAATGACTCCTCTCACTCAACTCTTCAATTTCCTGGAAGCCAAGAATAACCCTCTGTAGCTTTAAATTCCCCTTTCTTATCTCCGCAAGAAGATTTAAGGTTGACGCTCACTTGGACGAGACGAGACGAGACGAAGCGAAGAGTTTGTTTTCCGCAGGCACGATTTGCACTGAATCAAATGGGGTGGACGCTCACTTGGGAGGCGCGAAGCGAAGATCAGAATCTAACTAACTAACTAACGCGTCGCTTCGTCTCGTCTCGTCTCGTCCAAGTGAGCGTCAGGCTTTAGGGTCAAGACATTCTGGAAGACACTTAATATTCACCACCTTCTCAGCAGATTAATACCATACCTAAGCTGGTAGAAATCCCAGAACAATCTCATCGTATCAGCTCCATTAGATTCCCTAATATTTCAAACTTACATCGACTTCAGAGAACGAGCCGTTCATTAAAAACAAAGGGGACATCTTCAGCTACCCCTTCGAAAAAATTCCGAACGATCAACGCTAGAAGACGTCTACATCCGTTACACGTTGAAAACGCCAGCGAAAGACATTCTAGACCCATAAAGTCAGCATTTTCCAGTTGCAATTCTACAATTCGGAAGTTGTTTGAAATCCAGGTCATCAACTTTTAGAGCAAGGGAAGCTGAATGTTCAAACCACTATGGACGCCAAACTGCTAGATTCTTTGGAAAAAGTAATGAAAAATTTGGCTGTTTGAATGAATGATGTAACTCTTTATCAGACTCGGTCGATCGTAATACATCAATTGGGAAATAATCGTACTCAGGAAGAAATGATTCCTCTCACTGAACTCTTCTATTTCCTGGAAGCCAAGAATAACCCCCTGTGGCTTCAAATTCCCCTTTCTTATCTCCGAAGGGAGATTTAGGGTCAAGACATTCTGGAAGACACTTGATATTCAGCACCTTCTCAGCAGATTAATACCATACCTAAGCTAATAGAAATCCCAGAACAATCTCATCGTATCAGCTCCATTAGATCCCCTAATATTTCAAACTAACATCGACTTCCCAGAACGAGCCGTTCATTAAAAACGAAGGGGACATCTTCAGCTACCCCTTCGAGAAAATTACCCCCATTCCGAACGGTCAACGCTAGAAGACGTCTACGTCCGTACACGTCGAAAACGCCAGCGAGAGACATTCTCGACCCATAAAGCTGGCAATTTCCAGTTGCAATTATACAATTCGGAAGTTGTTTGAAATTCAGGTTATCAACTTTTAGAGTAAAGGAAGCTGAATGTTCAAACCACAATGGACGCCAAACTGCCAGATTCTTTGGAAAAAGTAATGAAGAGTTCGGATGTTTGAATGAATAATGTAACTCTTTATGAGACTCGGACGATCGTAATACATTAAGTGGGAAATAATCGTGCTCAGGAAGAAACGACTCCTCTCACTCAACTCTTCTATTTCCTGGAAGCCAAGAATAACCCCCTGTAGCTTTAAATTCCCCTTTCTTATCTCCGAAAGAAGCTTTGGGGTCAAGATATTCAGGAAGACACTTGATATTCAGCACGTTCTCAGCAGATTAATACCATACCTAAGCTAGTAGAAATCCCAGAACAATCTCATCGTATCAGCTCCATTAGATCCCCTAATATTTCAAACTAACATCGACTTCCCAGAACGAGCCGTTCATTAAAAACAAAGGGGGACATCTCCAGCTACCCCTTCGAGAAAATTACCCCAATTCCGAACGATCAACGCTAGAAGACGTCTACATCCGTTACACGTCGAAAACGCCAGCGTGAGACATTCTCGACCCATAAAGCTGGCATTTTCCAGTTACAATTCTACAATTCGGACGTTCTTCGAGACCCGAGGACTGTTTTCAAGACTTCTACGGGGATGAAATCGGTGATGGACGTCAAAGTTAACGATTCAGACATCGCGAGGGTAAATTTTCAGGCATCGGGGACGTATGCCTCGGGCATTTAATTGGTTCATTTCGAGATACGCCAGATAGGGAAAATTCAGAGACGAGGTTACTGGTCGACAGCGAATTTTCCGGGAAATTTCAGTTAACTTAACAGTTTCACGGTTTTCACGCTTTTCCTGTCTTTCTACTGTCAAATATTGTTTTTTAATTTGAAATTGTTAACCGCGGGTAGACCGAATATTTAACAGATTTGAGGAGTTTCTGAACTGAATCTACATTTTTTCTTTGCTCATTAAATTTCCGAAAAAGTATAATATTTACTGGTTTATTTAAACGGTAAAACGAATTATGACGAGTCCAGGAGGCCGAACGTAAACAAGCACAAATTCGAATCTTGAAATTTTTACTGAAGGTTCAGAATTTCAACAGAAGAGTTAAAGTCATGAAATATTCCTAAAAATATTCAAGTTTAATTTGATTTGATTCAAGTTTAAAGATTTGCTATTTTTACAATATGTTTGCGAGCTTCTGATTGGAATAATGCTTTTTGCATAAGCAATTGCTTAAGTTCATACCAATGGCGTTCATGAATATTGTTACGAAGATTTTCTATGGTTCTGTTAACACTATGGCTTATGATGAGCATCTTGCATGTGGCCGCGATTGGTTTCGTTTTATCCAAGATATTGAGGAACAAAATATTAAATGGCCATATTTTATGGAACACCTGTACGATTTGGCTGGATATCGAACTTAACCGTTGAATTCGGGAACTCACCCCGAAGATCTCAAGTTTCTAGGACAATCCCTTCTAAAGTTATCGCTCTAACGGCAGGGCGGCCCCATGAACAGAATTGAATTTGACCACGGATTCGGCGTCAGGGAGTGGAACTCTATCGTTTGAGACCATTTTCGGCTCAAAATTAGTAGCTCAAGAAGAACGAGCGATCAAAAAAAAAGATCATTTCTTTGAAATGAATAGATTAGATTAGATTTTTCAGGAATAAAAAGGTTACTTGTCTATCCCATGACATATATAAAACTTATTTACCGATAAAATTATACAGCAAATATAAAACTCATTTAGCTACCTAGGCGCTCACCTCGTATAATATATACAACGTTCAAAAAACCTACGAGGAGATAATGTCATGCTGTTTCAAATTTTCGGCTCCCATGAGTGAAGAAAGAAAACTCTGAATGACCTGAGGTATCCTAGGATCGTGATATCAACGATTTGAAACGAACTAGTCAGAATTAAACCCAGCTAGCGCCATCTCTGAGATTATCGTTCGACATCGTTGCTATTACTATTGCAGAATACCTAAAGTTATTCAGAATTGTCTATTTGCACTGATTGAAGCGAAAAGCTGTCTGCAGATAGGAGAAATTTTGAAAGGCATAATCTTCTTGTATATTCTTCAGAAGATGTACATAATACTGAGTATAAGTTGGATGTTTGTGATTTTACCAACAAACATTTGCTGATAAATCTGCTCATAGATGCTCAGGTATGTTACGTTATACAATGGAGTTTGTTTTAATTATGTTCCTAAGCAATATAACGCGGAATCAGTTCCCAACCAGGGTAAGCTAACACTCGAGTCAAATATTAGTTCTACACAAGTTGGAATTGGTTCAAAACTATGCGTGTATAGGAAGAAACCTTATGTTTTCGACAGTTTCTAGTTGCCCAAAACCACGTAGCGGAAACTCACAACTTCACTAGTAATTTGAACGCTTCAGAAACGAACATGAGCCCTCAAAAACCCTCCATGATACTTGATTTTAACAGAAAAAATAAACGAAATTCTGAGGATTCGCATTCACCTTTCCTATTAAAACTTTATCTTCCAACCTTACCCATCACAAGATTAAAAGTAGAATTAATTCCCGAATGTGGAGGACTTTTTTCCTTGCCATTTCCCGTACAAACTCAAAGAACATAAAACTGAATTAACCTGACGTTATCCTGTTTCGGTTCAAGAAGCTGAATCCTCATTGTTCACAATCTAACTCCCCCTGGTTAGTTGGAACAGTTTGCCGGGAACGTTCAATTTAAAGGGAGTAGAAACCCGACCCATATAGTGCATACACCCCAAGGGAATTTTTAACCTTTCTCTTTCGCCCTGAACATGATGCTTGTTTTGCAGGAAAACGGAATATTTTGTATGATGAAATGCCGAGATTATATAGCTCCTAATTCACCTGAGACAGAGGAAGTTTAAATTTCAAAGTTTGTTAATTATCTAAACGATCCACTTCAAAAACTTTATTACTTCATCAAGCGATAAGAAAGCAAGCAAATGGGTCGATTACATTGAGATACTTTACGAGCTGCTACTGAGCGAATTTAGAAGCGAATGAATAAGCTCGTGAGATTGTGATGATTACACACAAAACTGTCTACTCGCTGAGTAGCCAACCATTTAGCGATCCACGCGAGGTTTATGTTTGTATCTTTGTCATACTTTTTTAATAATAATACTCGTAATAATAATAATGCTGGAAATGAATATAAGAGTCGACATGATGCCGTTTGTAAAATACTTCATCAGGAATTCGTCATCCAACTGAAGTTGCTGCAATCCGAAACAATTCCATATTATCAGTATCAGCCTGAAGTAATACTGGAGAACCACCATTACAGGCTATACTGCGATCGCACAGTACTTACAAATTTAACAGTTGCTAATAACAGGCCAGACATAATTCGAGTGAAAAAAAGAGAGAAGAACAATTACCTACGTCGAAATGCGCTGAAAAAATATCGAGATATCAAGAGCTCGAACTTCAGATCCAAAGGCAGTGGGGAATGTCTAGTACCAGAACCATTCCCATTCTCATATCAACCACAGGAATGATTCCTTAGGAATCATGAGGTTGGACTTAAGGCTCTTAGGAATCATTCCTAAGAGCCTCAAGTCCAACCTCAAGGAGCTAGATTTGGATGAAAACCTTTACAAAGTAATGCAAAAAGCAGTACTTCTCGGTACTGCTAGAACGGTAAGGAAGTTTGTAGGTCACGATGAACACCAGGAACAACTATGGAGGGAAACATTTAAAGATTGACTACCACGACATCAACCGAGAAATCCAGGACCAAGCAACGAAGGACGAACAACCCAGGACCCAGGAAAAGAAGAACACCAAACAGCTCAGAGCTCAACCCCTCTGATACTTGCTATTTGCTTGTTCCCCTTAGTAGTGAGTGTGATAGCCGATCGCTTGGGGGTGTGAGAATTCACACCCTTTCTACGCTAATAGGCTCTAGTCGATAATAATAATGAAAGACTGATTAATGCTGAACTACTCGAGCAAGTACAGAGAAGAGCTACGCGAATCCCATACGCTATCATAAGGCCTGACTACCAAGACCGACTCGCCCTAATGAAACTGGATACAATCGTAGGTTGAGAGGGTACATGATAACTGCGTTCAGAGCTGTGAGAGGATTTTTTGGAGTGGATATGTCGGCTCTGTTTCCGTTGAATGCTAACCATTTGAGGGGACATGATTACAAGCTCAGTAGAGAACAGTTTTTTTCCAGAAGTAGCGAGAAATTTTTAATTTGGAAAAATCTGATCCCAAATCAACAGGAGTCTTCAACTCATACTGTTTGAAAACTAGAGTCTTTACAGCCAGACAGAACAAACTTTGATCTCGGATTGTCTGACTACTGTCAAATCAAAATACGAAACTAACAGACTTTTGAGCAAAACAATAGCTTCTTCCCTGAGAAACACGCGCCACAAAAATTTCAATCTGGAGAAATCATAATCAGAATCTTGGATTAAAAACTTTCGAATTTTATACATCGAAAAAATGCAATACATTGGGCATATCGGATATCTGGAACAGTTTGCCTGGAACATTTATTTAATCCTAGCAAATATCCTTTCCATTTAGTTCAAATATTCCACGAAGATGTTTATCCTGTAGTTCTTCCCGCATGGGACCTTAGTATCATACCGACACGGAAATATGTCAGGAGATAAAATGCAAACATGACAGAAATTCGTTGTTCTATTGACTGAAAGGATATACGAGTAGAAACGGGTAATGGAACCGAACTGAATAAATATGCTAGTCGTGATGAAATCCGGACAGTTCCTCAACTGGCAGGTGGTTCAGAAAAAATAAGACCTATGCTCTGTTCACATATTGTTGAGCGCAATGTAAACGTTTGTTTATTTATCTAAGTTTGGCAGTATTTGCTGTCATAACGATGAACAAAGTCCTCGTCCGACGAGCTTCCGAGTTATCAGAGAAATCTACGTTATATTTACAACATTGCGTATCAATCTGACATAAACATAAAAAACACAACCTAAATTTTAATATACACAGTGGAATATGCCAAATTGTCATGGCCAACCGACAGCTCAAAGTTTCGTGAACGGACTATACATACATGGTGTTTTATCTGTAACGTGATATTTCACCTTCAATTTCCTAGGTCCAATTTTGACGAAGGGAGTAAAATAACAAGAATAATTCAATTATTTTATTGCTAGAATCTCGGCCGAACTGATACTTTGTTGTAGATAAACTGCAATTAAAAATAGTTTCAGTCATAATTATTGGTACGAACGAGCCTTCAAGGGGAAATGAACAGGCAATGGCATTGTGTACAAATGTTTTATGGGGCCCACTCACTAAGAAGGAAGCGCGAAGGCTTCAATGCGCGTGGTACGGGGTACTGTGAAAATAGTGTGTGTATGGCGTTCGGCCAGTCGAAATTTTGAATGCGCAATTCCCTTGGTCGGAATCAGGATAGTTCTGATTTTTAGCGTGTGCATTGCTCATCGTACGTGGAAGAATGACCAAGAACGACCGTGTATGGGCAACAAGTATGTGCACGTTTCATATTTTAACAATACAGTGTCGGTTAGCTATTTATACAGTGGACATTCTTTCCTTAATAACAACAGACGCGACTGCCATTAACGTCAGATCTTTTTTCGACGTTATCTCACGCTTCTCACACATCCTCACTCAACAAGCAAAAGTGTCTGTGTGTGGGAAATATGAAAGTACACGTTTACTTTAAACCAACACGCAGATACTTAACTGCGCATTCTGTCTTCCTAGTGAGTGGGCCCCTTTACTCTTTGATAACTTTCTTCGCAAATCCTAAACTTGCCTCACTCGATATAGAATCAAATCTTGAATATTACCATTCTATACACCTGAGCGATCATGTTCGTCTCTTCGAGTCATCTCTTTACGCCTAATCCTTTCATTGCCTATTCATTGAGAGCGTTCAAAACCTCCAGTAACCGTGTCTCTTCTTAATAAATACGCCAACTGGCAATCTTCAATTTGCCGACTTCTCCTATCTCTCCCAAAAGTTCTACCCGTCTGCAAACACCTGATAAGACTTGTTCAAGACTTTGCGTCATCTGTGGAATTAATTCGATAGAAGACTGAACCGGTTGGTATCAGTTAATTCGGAAAATTGGATTCTGCCGGAGAATTATTCGCTCCCAAACGGTGCCAGTTTCCGTATTCGATTAATCGTTACGATTTTCGGCGTTTCCGAGTTGATCTGGGGTGATACAAGAGACGCAGCCAAATGAAACAGAATTTCGTTGGTCTTATCGTAAAGTTCCGAAATGGTGTCGAGAAAAATATCGCAGTTTTTTGTCAATTAGTTACTCTGAAGTATAAATCCTGCTAATAAGAAGTGTCGCATTTCGAGACGAGATTAACGTACTCAATTTAAAATTCGATACAATTTATTTCCTTTCCACTGTGGATCTGAGCAAGTAACTCACATAGGTATATTTTGCTAGCTTTTCCTAGAGGGCTAGTGCACATGAGCTGCAAAGTAATCGCGAAGCAGCAGAAGCCCCATTTCGCACCAAGCCAGTCCAGTCCAGTCGAGTCAAGTCACTTCAGGATTGGAACTATTAACTTCGTTTAAAATCGTTTAAAACAAATGGAATGTGAAATCTAGTTTCACACTAGGGCCTAGTATCAAACTAGATTTCACATTCCATTTGTTTTAAACGATTTTAAACGAAGCTAATAGTTCCAATCCTGAAGTGACTTGACTCGACTGGACTGGACTGGCTTGGTGCGAAATGGGGCTTAGAAATCAGCGAACGAAGCACAGATGTCGTTCGGATACTCTAATGATGTGGCGCTATCGGAGGTGACGTATACTTATAGTTTAAAAAAGGGGTTACAGTTCACTGCGACCTCAAGGTCTATTGTGCCCCCTTACAGAGACGTTCCGATCACACCCTTCACAGCTCGCCCTCCAGTTCCAGAGATCTGATGAAATCCGATATCTGTGAAGGCTTCAACGAGGCTAGTTCCTCACACAAGTTTCTCGCCCAATGCATTCTCTCCTTAGGCTCGCAATGCCAAAGCATTCCGTGACTAGGTAAATGGGGGTTTCTTTCTCCTCTCCACAGAAACAACACTCGTCAATGTCCGATAATCCCATCCTCAACAGGTGCTTCCTGAGGCGACAGTGTCCCGTAAGAAAGCCAGTAAGGAGATGTAATTGTTTCGTACCAAGATCCAGATATCTTTTAGATCTTGCTGTTTCAAAGTTACGAAGGAACTTGGTGGACTAATCCATCCCTGGGAGATTCCGCCAAAGTTTATGCTTCTCGGCTTTTTTCTTCTTATAGGTACATTTACCAATACCACAGAAAGGTTCTGGAAGATGTGAGATATGGGGAGAAACTTACGTCAGCTCGGATACTTATCGCCATATCTCTAGCCCCTCTAGGGTATCGGAAAGCTGATTAAACAGTCCCCTTTTTGATAATGATTTTTGACAATCAAGACGCGTTTTTCTATCGTATACTGCTCCATGTATAGTCCGTTCACGAAAGGTTGAGCCGTCGGTTGGCCATGAAAATTTGGCATATTTCACTGTGTATATTAAAAATTTAGGTTATGTTATTTATTTTCTTACTCGCAAGCTCGTCGGACGAGGCCGGGTACATTCGGCAACATTGACTTTATTTTACTATATGACAGCAAATACTGCCAACTTCAGATAAATAAACAAACGCCTACTATGCGCTCAAACTTTCGTGAACGGACTATAGGTATCTCTATTCTCATCTCTCAACTTTGAATATGTCATGTCAAAATCATGTGACATTATAACTGACAAACATGACGAGAAATTCGAATCTTACGCACCTATTGAAACATCCTTTATAATATGTTCAAATGAAATTGGGCTCCAAGTCCAGAATTGTGAAAACAATACAAACGTGTTAAATATTCATTACAAATTATCACATAGGTAGAAGCAGTACAAACATGTCCTTTCAAGTGATACCCAAAAGATAATGGCTCATCCTTCAAATTCTCCATCGTCATTCCAATTCCTATCCAAATTCAACCTAATCATCACCAAAACCAACACATTCTCTTTAAAGGAATACTTTCCGAAAAGGCAATTTCCTAAAACAAACACCATCGCCCCACTCCCACTCGCTCCATTGAAGATTTCATTAGAGCTGACTTATTATGCCCAGTGCGGCGGTAGCGTTTACCCCAATTGTCACAGGACGTTTGCCTAAATCACCCCCCTACTAAACACCGCCGCCCCCAAAGCTCTCTGCCCGCTTTGAAGCCGGCTGCGGGGTTGTTTGAACCGGAGGAATTGTGTTAACAAGGCGCCATTATCGGTCGCAGTTCTTACCGAACACGTTAATTGCTCACTCTTAATTAAAGGATTCCCTTTACTATTTGTCCGTTTCGGGAACTCTATCGCGTCATTAATTGGTGAGTGGAATTCGAAACGGACACGACAATTCCATGGCGTCTGTCACTACAGAACAAGAATCTATGAAATATGAAGGTCATCTGAAAAACGTGTCTCATACAGATAGAACTGATATTGAGATAACACTACAGAACAAGAATCTATGAAATATGAAGGTCATCTTAAAAACGTGTCTCATATAGATAGAACTGATATTGAGATAACACGTAATCGGGGGCTTATTGAACCAAAATACTTTGCACTTTGCATTCTGACAAATTTGCAGAGCGAAAATTAATTATGTTGCATGACATTTCTCCCAACATTTAATTTCTGCGAAGTGCTTTTCATTTTGCACTTGACTTTTCACATTGTACTTTTCAAGTATAAATGCGTTTCGTGCAACATGATTCATTTTAAAAGTGAAAAGTGCAAAGCAAAAAGTTGCAGAGTATTTGGTGCAATAGGCCCCATGTCTAGATGTTCATAATTAATTAAATTATCGATCAGGTTCATCAATTCATGATATTTACAATTAAACATGTATAATTAACCGATGTTATTTGGCTAGACTCTATTGAATTACATTATCCAATTGCCGATTGGTTTATCTAATTGTTTTTGTTTGGGAACCTGTCACCAAAACATTGTGAAAAATGAGTGACCTCAGAGCTTAATCCCCCTGATACTTCCTATCCGGGATGAGTGAATGTTTTCCTTAGCAGGGAGTGTGATAGCCTATCGCTAGGGGTGTGAGAAATCTCACCTTTCTACGCTAATAGGCTCAAGTCGTTTTATAACGTTACTTGATACTGAACGTCTTCTAAACAAAGAATGAATCGACAGATTGAACTGAAACTTCACAAACCTTCAAATGAAAATTGTACCAACATAACGAGAAGAAATCAAGCGCTCTCATCCAACCGCAAAACTTACTGAACAACTTGATATATCAGAAATCACTTGACATAGGTTCCTCCAAACTTACAAGAAAACATACTGGATGACAGCGTTCTAGTAATGCCTCGAAACCCTCGAGAAGACGATTGCGGCGGCATGAGTACATCAAAATTGCATTACTTCAAGCCGTCGTCGCCGCTTATAATGACTGGCGTCGCACTTCCCTTAGCAGAACCCAATCGAGAGTCGCTAAACGCAGTGTATTAAGCCGAAAATTATCGGCAAAGTTTCGCCGGATTTATTATTAATAGTCTTGAAGTATCGGAAGATATCGGGAGATCGGCAAAGGACCGCAGGTGCCGAAGGCGCCGCCTAGTTCTGCAACGACGCGTCGTGAATTCTGAATGGGAAAAACCAGTCTTTAGCCTATTGTTTCGATTCAGGATCACCATACTCAAGTACCATTCATAGTGAAGAATCGACGCACAAAATCCACTTTATTCTGTTTGGAAAGCTCTAAATGTAGCTGAGAAAGTTGCATTCGAATGTGGTTCTCAATATTAAGAGCATGCATTAGTCAATTCACACTCAATACTACAGTTAAAATATCGCGTACACTACCCAATGAAATGCTTAGGGCTTCTAAGGAATCTGATTCTGATTTCTGGCGTTGTTGCTGTTTTTGGACAAGCTTCACATTAATTGCCGGCCTTCAAGGCTTGTACGACCACGTTTTAATTACGCAACGAATCTTTCTTCTGTACTAATTCAACGTGAAAAATCCTTATAAACCTTCAACAACGATATTTGATTTTTTCCACTGTAAAATTCCATTTAAGGTTGACGCTCGCTTGGACGTAGAGACACGACGAGAGACAAAGAGTAATTTCGCCGAGGTCCGCACACTCAGACAAGACGAGCGTCGAGCAGCCATCAGAAAGAATTCCCTCTATCTCTAGGCCGCAATAAAATTTTATTACCCTTGTCGTATGGCGCCTCGATAAATTGTACGCGCACATGAACCGAAGATAATTCACGCTTCAAACGCTCTTCCCCGCTCTTTGCCGCTCTTCTCTTCGCGCCGCCTAGATGAGCGGGTGTCTATTTGATTCAATGAATGCAAAATTTCCGGCAGAAAACGACGCGTCCTTTCAGAATGCTTCGCTTCTTCCAAGTGCGCGTTTAACCTTTCCGTCGTTTGAAAATTCGCCTTCGCGTCGCGTCGCCTAGATGAGCGGGTCTCCATTTGATTCAATGCTAACTTCTTTGGTGGCAAATCGCGCTTCGTCTCTTGGAGCGCCTCTTCGCCAAGTGAGCGTCAACCTTAACACGTCGATACTAAACGTCTTATGGACGAAGAATGAGTTGACAGATTGAACTGAAACATCATATACGTTCATATCAAGAGTGAACCAATGTAGTAAGACAAAATTTGGCTAGAAGCAACTCTCATCGAACATCAAAACTTATTGAGTAACTTGATATATTGGAAATCACTCGACAATGGTTTCCTCAAACTTACAAGAAAGCATACTGGATGACAGCGTCAGCGTAATGCCTCCAAACCCTCGAGAAGACGATTGCGGCGGCATGAGTACATCAAAATTGCATTACTTCAAGCCGTCGTCGCCGCTTACAATGACTGGCGTCAGACTTCCCTTAGTAGAATCCAATCGAGAGTCGCTAAACGCAGTGCATTAAGCCGAGAATTATCGACAAAGTTTGGCGGGTATTATTTATAGTCTTGAAGTATCGGAAGATATCGGGAGATCGGCAAAGGACCGCAGGTGCCGTCTAGAACTGCAACGACGCGTCGTGAATTCTGAAAGGGAAAAACCAGTCTTCAGCCTATTGTTTTGATTCAGGATCATCATACTCAAGTCCCATTCATAGTGAAGAATCGACGCACAAAATCCACTTTAAGGCTCCCTCAGACCAATGCGGCAAAACGGCACCACTTGCGGAAATTCGTACCGTCTCCGATCCGCAACTTATTGTTCCTACGTCGTTAGGTGGAGAAGTTCAGACCGGCACGATTTTAATCGCATACATAGCGATTTGTCTGCGTTTTTCTCAGCGCGGAAACTCAGTTCGCATTCAGCTGCGTTTTCGACTGCGTCTCCATTGAATTCGCAACGAAGTGTGTGTCCAACTTTCGGATATCATTTTCTATGAGGTGTAAAATTTCATCGAAACACTCTTTTGACATTCTAAAATATACATAGAATCTCTTCTCGTCCTCTTGCAACATTGGTATCATGTATGAAATTCTCCATATTCCAATCTTTCTTGATTGATTTTGTAAACCCATTTTCTCGGTTTCCTAAGGTGAGATACGAACGTAATAATAATAATATACAAATACACTACTGGAAAAAATTAAAGGATCAAAAAAATTCCAAATTTTTTGGCAATTTTCAACATGCCGTAACTTTGAGAGGAAAGGTCGTACAAGGAATTTAAAAAAAGGAAATTGGAGCTCCAGGTGTCTAGTTTTTGGATACGATCTTCAAAAATTTTAAGTTTCAGTGGTTTTCGAGTAATGATAGAAAAATCAACAACAAAAAAATTCTCAAAATTTTACCACTTTTTTTTTCTTGTCTACGAGCGTGGAAATTTTATTTTTGCATAATCGTTATAATGATGGGATACTTTGTTAATTCAGCTTTAATTTTTTCCAGTAGTGTAGATGCTTTCTACCGTAAAGAATCTTCTTCTACTGCAAGCAACATTAGTGTTTCTTCTTCATCTGATGATGTGTACATATTTTTTCGCCTTGTGGGAGCCTTTATCCTATCTAAAACGCTCTAAATGTAGCTTTACAACTCAGTAAATTTCAGAGATGATGTCAAGAACCTTAGCTTAGTTTACGATTTCCTGTTAGATATAACATAACTTGGTTTTAATTGTACAAGATAGGATTTAACAAATTGTTCCATGTAATAGTGTTAATTTATAATTATTTACATGTCTTCTTCTTGTGTGTTGTTCAGTGATTGTTGAAGTTCAGTGGTCTAACCCACTGCTCCTTATAATTGTAAAATTGGTAGGTTAATTGTATGGTTCCCTTCTATCTGCATGTGCTTGTTGAACATAATTATAATAGATGTTCACATATCTTTTAATTCTTGACTGCATTTAAAAGTAACAGAATATTGGTAATAGCAGTTTTAATATTCTTGTATGTAGTTTGCCTTGAACTTGAATTTTGTTACAGCCTTGAAAAAGAGGATAAAGTTTCCTCGAAACGTTGGCAATCTTTCTGTAAGTTGGCAGTAAATAAAGTCCACATTCCCGACAACCTTTTCATTTTGTTAATAATATGGATGAAAATCTTGAACCAAAAGTAGCTGAGAAAGTTGCATTCGAATGTGGTTCTGTTCTTTAGTAAGCGCATGCATTAGTCAAATTACACACAGCTTTTGGAAATTCAATACTACAGTCAAAATATCGCGGCTTCTGTTTCATTCTGATGACGATTTTAGGATAGGATATCCTGTATATTACTATGATTTCTGGAGTTATTGCTGTTTTTGGACAAGCTTCACATTAATCGCCTTGTACGACCACGTTTTATTTCAGCAACGCATCTTTCTTCACTACGTATTATAAAACAAAGTCGCTTTCTCTGTCCCTATGTCCCTTTGTATGCTTAAATCTTTGAAACTACGCAACGGATTTTGATACGTTTTTTTTTTAAATAGATAGAGTGATTCGAGAGGAAGGTTTATATATATAATAACATCCATTAAATAGTGGAGAAGTACTGTTATTTTTTAGGTTTCTAATGTGATGTCGTAAATAATTTCATTTTTTCCGCTTACATTGCAAACGCAGGCTGAACCCTACGAGTTTTATCAAAATAATGTACTAAGTATTGTACACATTGAAAAGGTCTACAGAAAAGTCCGTGATGGTATATATCTATCTCTTATGGATAACCCACAATAACTTTTTTTTGTCATTTACTTTTTACGACAAATAATGGCTAATTTTCGAAGCGATTTTAACCAACACAGCATTAATCCTTAACCAATTAAATACCTTGAATACATTGTTCATTTAATATAGATCTATATGGCACTTTACACCGTATGATTTAAGTGAATATTTTCGAAGATATTACAGATTTAGTAAAAGCATTGCACCCGTGCGAAGCCGGGGCGGGTCGCTAGTCTGTACTAATTCAAGGTGAAAAATCCTTATAAACCTTCAACAACGATATTTGATTTTTTCCACTGTAAAATTCCCCTTAGGGTTGACGCTCACTTAGGCGAAGAGGCACGACGAGAGACGAAGCGTAATTTCGCCGAGGTCCGCACACTTGGGCGAGGCGATGCGTCGAGCAGCCATCAGAAAGAATTGTCCCTATCTCTAGGTCGCAATAAATTTTTATTACCCTTGTCGTATGGCGCCTCAATAAATTGGACGCGCACATGCCCCAAGGATCATTCACGCTTCAAACGCTCTTCTCCGCTCTTTGCCGCTCTTCTCTTCGCGCCGCCTAGATGAGCCGGTGTCTATTTGATTCAATGAATGCTAATTTTCCGGCGGAAATTGACGCGTCTTATCTGAATGTTTCGCTTCTTCCAAGTCCGCGTTCAATCTGTCCGGCGTTTAACAATTCGCCTCTTCCCTTCGCGCCGCCTAGATGAGCGGGTCTCCATTTGATTCAATGCTTTGACTTTGACTTCTTTGGCGGCAAATCACACTTCGTCTCTTGACGCGCCTGTTCGGCCAAGTGAGCGTCAACCTTAAAACGTCTATACAAAATGTCTTATGGACGAAGAATGAATTGACAGATTGAAGTGATACATCATAAACGTTAATATGAAGAGTGTTCCAACGTAACAAGACAAGTTTTGGCTAGAAGCAACTCTTATCGAACAGCAAAACTTTTGAGCAACTTGATATATTGGAAATCACTAGACAATGGTTCCCTCAAACTTACAAGAAAGCATACAGGTTGGCAGCGTTCGAGTAATGCCTCAGAACCCTCGAGAAGATTATTGCGGCACGAGTACATCAAAATTGCATTACTTCAAGCCGTCGTCGCCGCTTATAATGACTGGCGTCGCACTTCCCTTAGCAGAACCCAATCGAGAGTCGCTAAACGCAGTGCATTAAGCCGAGAATTATCGGCAAAGTTTCGCCGGATTTATCCTGCGCGTTTCCCGAGTTCTGGGTATTATTTATAGTCCCGAAGTATCGGAAGATATCGGGAGATCGGCAAATGGCCGCAGGTGCCGAAGGCGCCGCCTAGATCTGCAACGACGCGTCGTGAATTCCGAATGGGAAAAACTTGGAGAAGTTCCACCATCCGGTTGACCGGGGGAAGTTTTTTAGCGGGGATGTGTTTTCGGAATTTTGATAAGCCATGAAAGTTTCGGTGGTTTTTACACGCAGATGCGGAAGTCTCGTTCCGGTGATATGAGCGTAATTGAACGGTTTGTTGCGAATTGCCAAAAAGTTTTATCGAACAAGATTTCCGATGAAATTACGTTCGAATGAGAAATGGCATAAATGTTTTCTAGGAAGTGGTAAGATTTATTAACGAATGGTATTGATTAGTATATCCAAACTCTCTTGAAGAGCGTATGAAAACCTCACGGCAGATGTTATTTTGATATTTTGACGCTTCTGTGCGCAGGAATTCCACGCAATTATTTTTGAATTCAGCAAACTACTAGTTTAGTTCTATGAACACTATCGACTTCTGCTCATATCACCAACTGCAAAGAATTCATAATCAGATGAACAATATTCAACGACTCTCAACCTTGATTTCGAGGAGTGTCCTAGGATACAGCCGCTACTCAAGAAGGAGGAGAACAAAATGAAAACTCAATCTTCTTATGAATTTCTTGAAACTTGAACACTTAGGGCGGAGGTCGATGTTTGAACAAAAAGAAAGACACTCTTACTGTATTCACATAACAGGTCGAAGGCTAACAACAAAATTGATAGCACCTTGTCAAAAAAACGAGTTAAAGCTTACTGGGCTTCTCACAGGTGACTGATTCGTGAGATATCATCAGTACAAAATCTGTAAGGAAAACTCCGATATCTGTAGGTTAAGTGGATTGGCCACAGAAACCATCGAGCACATATTATATGCCAATGCAATGTAGTGGGGCAAACTAGACTTACCAGTTACCCTACTGGGTGAGTGGATTTCAACGCCAGCCGACACAAGAGCGAAGTCTTTTAGGAAAATAATCAACTTTGCGATAGAGGGTGGTACGTTCCTAGGCAGAATGTATGGTAACGCACGAAAACTTCATTGGTCATTCAGAGACCATCGATTTTTGAATGTCAGAAAGGAAACTACTTACTGAGACCTATAATTTGTTTAAGTCTATGAGTTTTTATCAAAAACTTTCTATTACTGAAGTCATATCTAAACGATCATTTGGAAATACCAAGCAATTGTGATTCAAACTCTGTAGAATACTATTAATCAAATTGACCAATTCAAATTTTCATATTAGTTTATGAGTACCAACAAGGATCCTCAAATGGAATTAAACTATCAATAAAAAACAAACAGACCATCGCTTCAAGAACTTGATTTGACAGATTGTAAAAATCACCAAGTTAAAGCAGCGTTATATGCAGTATATTCAAAACTTTCTGGCGCGCAAACATCTTGTGGACCACATTATCCTAATCTCCCATTTTACTCGATCAATCTTCCGTAGAACTTGTAGAAACAACAGCCAGAAAAACAGGGTTCCGTGATAAAATACTATCCTTCCCAAGTCTTAATCATCACTTTTTCAATTTTCTCATCAGCCGGTCCTCTCAAGCAGAATTAAATTCTTTCTTTTCGTTAATTAATCATTTTTGACCGAGCCGCGATGAAAACATCAATTGCCTAACCGGGAAATTCATTTCCTTCGGAAAATAGAGATAATGCGGAAAATTAGGTATAACAGATTGCTCATTGGAGGAAAATTCCAATTGAGATAATGATGCAATTTTCTTTCTCGATCAAATCAGGTTAAATTTTGCAATTTTTGCGAAGGAATGAGTATTTTTGAGAGAACGATAAGTGATTATGAGTGATTAATTACACACCTTAATTTCATTTATTTTTGTCCTTCCAATAAGTAATATTTTATAACTGACGAGAAAAACAGTTTTTTTTGTATTAAGTGCGTAAAATTAGTGTTTTTTACATAACATATGAGAGTGCTAATTTTTGGCCGAGACCGCAGGTCGAGGACAAAAATTCACTCGAATGTGCCATGAAAACACGAATTTTATACGCACGAAATACAAACAACATTTTTTTTCTCCAACCATCAAAAAATGTTGACATTTTTGTACTATTTTCAGGTGCAAAAGTCATAAATTCCCTTACCGTACAAAAATTCACTCGTTACTTAGCAACACTTTTAATCCTAGGATTAAAAACGCTACTTTTAATCCTTGGATTAAAAGTAATTGCATTTGACGTCTAGTTGATAATCACTGTCATTAGTATGTGTTCAAATTTATAACCAAATTATTAAAGATTTTTGACTAAAACCAATTTTATTGTAATTTTGACTTGGTTGGAGAAAAAATAGTACATATTATTCGGACTAAAAGTGCCTATTTTAACTCGCAATTTTGCATTCGCTCGGCTGCGCCTCGTAACTGCAAATATTGCTCGTAAAAAAATATGCACTTTTAATCCTTATAATATAATATACTATTGTACAACTGTGAATGTGAATTTACATCGTCTGAAATATAAAATGATTGAGATAATGCTTCCAATGTAATATTTCTATGCATACAGTCTTTACTTTTTTTCACCGTAAAAAAAAGCCTTTTTTTAACGGTTTCAAACCGTATTTACTTTTTTTCACCGTTAAAAAAAGTAAGTTTCTCTAGTAACGACACAGAAAGATCACTGAATCTGGATGCATAGAAATATTGTATCTGAAGCATTATCTTTAATAAGGCTCCCACAGACCAACGCGGCAAAATCGCACCGCATCCGTGACCGGAATTTGTTGCGAATATCCGTTGCGGGATCTGCAGTACTCCTCAAACCGATCCGATTGAAATCGCATCATTTGACAATCTCTACGATAGTTAGGTAGTTGTGAAAATAGTGAAAAAAATATGTACACATCATCAGATGAAGAAAAAGCACTAATGTTGCTTGCAGTAGAAGAAGATTCTTTACGGTAGAAAGCATCTACACTACTGGAAAAAATTTAAGAATCAAAAAAAATTCAAAATTTTTCGACGATTTGCAACATGCCGTAACTTTGAGAGGAATGGTCGTACAAGGAATTTAAAAAAAGGAAATTGTAGCTCCTTGTGTCTAGTTTTTGGATAAGAACTTCAAAAATTTTAAGTTTCAGTGGTTTTCGAGTAATGATAGAAAAATCAGCAACAAAAAAATTTTCTAAATTTTACCACTTTTTTTTCTTGTCTACGAGCGTGGAAATTTTATTTTTGCATAATCGTTATAATGATGGGATATTTTGTTAATTCAGCTTCAATTTATTTCTCTATTGACCTCAATACGTCCACTTCTCGTCGAGATATCGGTCTTCAAATGGAAAAGAATCCATTCGTCTTTGATTATCGATCGTTATTGAATTAATAAAAATTTTATGTGTTAGTTTATTCTATTTTTTTTTGAAGTTTATGTACTTTTTGCAATTAAAACGTGGAAAAAGCTCGAGAAAATTCTTTTTTGCCTTTTTTAAAGATTATGAGCTTCTCAGAGCAGAAAACGTGATCCTTATTTTTTTTTCAAAAATTCAATCGAGTCAAACGAAAAAACGGCTCGCTGGGTTGAGTTGGCTCTTCGTAAGGTTTTTATCAACATATTGAACTGTGAAAGTCACACTTTACATTATTGGTTTCCTCAACATTTTCGATCCAGCGGTAGATTTTCCAAGAAACCACCAAAAGCCCTTTTTTTGTTTAATTTTTATATTGATGCGACATGAAGAAAAAAATTTCTATGAATAAGCCATGGTTGCTCATTAGAGGGATTTCATTTAAGGTCTTGAAACCCTCCTTCAACTTTCTGTGCGATCATTGGTTGCTGAGAAATCGATAATCAAAAACAAATGGATCCTTCTCCATTTGAAGACCGATATCTCGGCGAGAAGTGGACGTATTGAGGTCAGTAAAAAAATAAATTAAAGCTGAATTAACAAAGTATCCCATCATTATAACGATTATGCAAAAATAAAATTTCCATGCTCATAGACAAGAAAAAAAAGTGGTAAAATTTTGAGAATTTTTTTGTTGCTGATTTTTCATTACTCGAAAACCACTGAAACTTAAAATTTTTGAAGTTCGTATCCAAAAACTAGACACTTGGAGCTACAATTTCTTTTTTTTAATTCCTTGTACGACCTTTCCTCTCAAAGTTACGGCATGTAGAAAATTGCCAAAAAATTTGAATTTTTTTTGATCCTTTAATTTTTTCCAGTAGTGTATTTGTATATTATTATTACGTTCGTATCTCACCTTAGGAAACCGAGAAAATGGGTTCACAAAATCAATCAAGAAAAATTGGAATATGGAGAATTTCATACATTGATGCCAATGTTGCGAGAGGACGAGAAGAGATTCTATGTATATTTTAGAATGTCAATAGAGTGTTTTGATGAAATTTTACACCTCATAGAAAATGATGTCCGAAAGTTGGACACACACTTCGTTGCGAATTCGATGGAGATGCAGTCGAAAACGCAGCTGAATGCGAACTGAGTTTCCGCGCTGAGAAAAACGCAGACAAATCGCTATGTACGCGATTAAAATCGTGCCGGTCTAAACTTGTCCACCTAACGACGTAGGAACAATAAGTTGCGGATCGGAGACGGTACGAATTTCCGCAAGTGGTGCCGTTTTGCCGCATTGGTCTGAGGGAGCCTCATATTTCAGACGAAGTAAATTCACATTCACAGTTGTTCGTGTTTCCATGGCACATATGAGTGAATTTTTGGCCTCGACCTGCGATCTCGGCCAAAAATTGACACTCTCATATGCCATGAAAAAAAACTAATTTTACGCACTTAATACAAAAATAACTCTTTTTGTTTCTAATCAGCTGGAGAATCGAATATTATGTCAAAATATTTACATTTAAGCACCACCATGTCTGAAAAACTTTTCTCGCGCAAGTGCGGAAAACTGAATATAGTGGTTTGATTCGTGGAATAAAACCAAGTAAATATTCCTTTTTTTAGTACATAATACGGTTGTAGGAATCGCAATATCGTACGCGAAAATGCAACTCTTCTCTAGCGATAGCAAAATGACCATAATAAATAATTTCACTTTAATTTCCATTCTAAGGAACTTCACGAAATTTCATAGGAATCGTTATATCCTCATTGAGTGAAGCAGAGTTTTTCCATTCATAAAAACGTATTAATCAAAGGACATAAGTGTCGAAAACGAACAAAACTCCAGAATAAGACTAATCGAACATAATCTTCTATCTTTTCAATCCATTCATAGCAAAAAATAATCTTTTCATCTAGACTATCACAATCGTAAATATGAGACATTTTCCGTCGTTTTTCATTCTATTAAGCCGAGACTCCATATCCTCTTTTGTCGTCAACACGCTTCCTTCCGGTCCTTTCGTAATAAGTTTCATCCGGAATAACCCGCACGAAAAAATTCTGAGACACGGGCTTTAATATTTATACGCCAGACGGTATGAAGTGGCAACGCGTAATAGGAAAAGAGGGAAGACACGGAAAAGTGGATTATGCTGTAAACATGAACATGTAGATTTTAGGTGAGAAGAAAAGCGGAAAAGCTAGCTTGATTATAGTTCATTTGCATTGAGAAGAGAAAGGAAGACAACATATTCCTGTTTTAATTAATGCGGTAATAACTAGGAATTATACATTTGAATCAGTGCAGTATGTAATTCAGATATTTGAATAACAGATTTGTCGTTTCTATATCTGTACTGTAATATTCTCCACTTCTTTTTCATCTGATTGATTGTTTTCATTTTTTATGTCAACCTCAAAATATTCAGATTGTGCGTTCTAAAATTTTCAATCCTGAATATAGTTGTGACATGATAATCTTCATTTATAATATAGTGGAGAAGGCATTGGTAGTCTCCCACAAGTTCAAAATTCAGTAACATTCAGAGAAAAGCCTTGAACAGGTGCTTTTTAGCGCTCGTTCATTGGTAAAGCAATAAGGCTATTACCTCAAAATTTTGTATAGGACTTGAGATTGATACTGAATATATGAATGCAAAATCTCAGCACGATCGAAATTATATTCTGGAAATTATTCAAAAAATAAAATATGTGGAAAATCGATACTTAACTAAAACTATCAAAATTCTGATTTCACAGCCCTTTTGAAAATTTGCGTAATAAGTTTCATCCAGAATAATACGCACGAAAAAATTCTGAGACACGTAATATTTATACACCAGACTAGATGAAGTGGGGACGCATAATAGGAAAAGAGGATTATGCTGTAAACATGAACATGTAGATTTTAGGTGAGAAGAAAAGCGGAAAAGCTAGCTTAATTATAGTTCATTTGCATGGAACGCCTTCAAATGGAAGAAGCGAAACGAAGACAACATATTCCTGTTTTAATTAATGCGGTAATAGCTGGGAATAATGAATTGGAATCAGTGCAGTTTGTAATTCAGCTATTTGAGTAACAGATTTGTTAATAAAGAATTATTTGTTGTGTAATATTCCGTACTTCCTTTGCATCTGATTGATTACTTCCAATCAATATATACATATAATTATCCACATCGTTTTGCCCAGATGACTGTAATTTTCGAAAATGGTCTCAAACGATAGGGTTCGACTCCCTGATGACGAATTCGTTATCAAATTCAATTATGTCACTGAGGCCATCCGGCCGGCCGTTAGCACAATAACTTTCGAAGGGATTTGCCTAGAGACTTGACATTTTCAGGGTGGGATCGGTTCCTGAATGCTGCGGTTAAGTTTCTTAACGAGAAAAATCGTACACAGTGTTCCATGAAATTGGCAATCCAAAACTTCTGTTCATCAATATCTCAGACAGACCAAAACTGATCGAAATGGAATTTTGCGTCCACATACAAGATGCTCATTGGAAGCCCCATACGAAATTTTGTGATCAGAATTCAATCGAAATATCGAAAAGAAACATCTTTATATTTTCACAACAAGATATCCGATTTTAGTGAAATTCATTTAGAGGATGAAGATTCGTAGACTGAATGTTTATGCAAAATTTTAAGAGGATCGCATAATCAGAACAATAGAATTTAATTTTTTTTCAGATATTCAATTTTTGCGAACAGTAGAAAATTTTTGGAATTCGATAGAGCTCAAATTTTGCAGTGAAATGTTCAATACGAATTCAAATTCTATAGTAATACGGAAAAAAATTCTAATATTTCCATAAAAAACTTTGAATTGCAATGAAATCGAATTTGAGAATGCAAATTGGCGAAGTGAATGATCATGCAAATTTTCAGAGGGATTGTGAAATCAGAACCAGAGAATTTTAGTATTTTTAGTTAAAGATTTTTCACATATTTCGGATAATTTCCAGAATATAAATATTCTCTTATCGTTGGGAGTACGCGAATTCTAACAGTATGGTAGCCACTCTTAAGTACCCAAATCGAGTAGGTATTACTTATATACTCGATTCGAGCACTTTAGTACAATACCGCTCCAATAAAACCACTCCCAATGATAAGAGATAGGAACAACATTATTCGTAGCTGATTATTCATTTCGTCATAATTATAGAGCATCAAATCTTCAGAACAAACAGAAAAAATCTATCCCTGATGCATTGAATATCGCATGTTTTTAATGTGATTTTCCATACCGGAAGTCTCTTACTAGGACGGAATGAAAAATTCTATGCGCTTGATTCCTCAGGCTTGAATAATTTTGAGAACCTTCAAAATGATTCATTCTCATAGGATTTTCATCCAAACTTCGATACAGAATATACTATTCCAGGTAAAATTAATCTCTCATAATATTCAAGTTTGCTGTTCTTCAGAAATTCAAACTATCCTGTTATAATCAAGAAATTTTCCCGACAAAATTTAATCTCTTACGGTGTTTAACATAAAAATAAATCCTCATCTGTACTCGAATATTTCCAGAACAATTCCCCAAATCCATAATTCTGAAACTGATCTAGACAATAGCACCAGAAACAAACCACATGCGGTGTTGCAATTTACTCATCCAATTACAGCAATAAATCGTCTCTAAAAACTAACCAACCGCTCCCTTTCAACCGCAGCCCCTTCTCCAAAAACTAAATGAAAATTCGCCAGATTCCAGAGTAACCTAACAAAACGTACCGGTCTAATTCTTTCCAAAACGATTCGAACACGCTTCAAATACACATTTACTATTCGTCTGTCGCGGTAAAATGCACGAGGAAATCCTGGCAAGCCATTTCCACACAAGAAAGAAAAAAATTGGAACCACGTCAGGAATTCCTGAATTCACGACATGATAGATCGCATAAACAAGTTGTGGAATGAAGCCAGTGCCCATAAAGCGGCCTACAGACGATCAACTTAGTTGAAGACTATGTTGTCAACTAGGTTGTAAACCAAATGAGAGTGAAAATAGCGGTTGTCAACCAAGTTGAAAACATCATTTCAGCGCTGGTTTCCGTCGAGTGAACTAGTCGGCTGATTAGGAGAAATTATCGAAACATGGAGAGAGATCTTTCGTTATTATGTTATTATAAACGATATATGCGACAATGTGGCGCAGCACAGTTCTTGAATGAAAGAATTTGGACCAAGGATTGGTACCACAATCGGTCTCATTTTTCCCATTCCGGTTTAATGAAAGAACTTTTCGAATTTTGAGCCGAAATTGGTCTCCAATGATAGGGTTCTGCTCCCTGATGACGAATCCGTGGTCAAATTCAATCCGGTCCGTGGGTCCGTCCGGCCATAAAAACACGATAACTTTCTGAGGAATTGTCCTAGAGACTTGAGATTTTCAGGGTGAGTTTGGTTTCCAAATGCCACAATTAAGTTCGTTAATCAGCCAAATCATACAAGGTGTCCCATAAAATATGACCATTTCGAATTTTTGTTCCTTAATATCTCAGACAAAACGAGATCAATTGAAATAGAATTTCCCGACCACATGCAAAATGCTCACAGTAAGCCTCATGCGAAATATTGAAAGAAAGAATCATTAAATGTCATAACAAGATATCCAAGAATCGCATCATCTGAAGCATATAATTCAATTTTCTTTTAATTATTGATTTTTACATATTTCATTTTTTAATAATATCCATAATATAACTCTGATCATCCTGAGATTTTGTATTCATTTACTGAGCATGAATCTCAAGTACTATACACAATTTTGAGGTAATAGCATTATTGCTCCATCAATGAATGTTCGTTCAAAGAATCTGCCCAAGGTTTTTTATATCTCGGATTTTACTCTCCATAATTCAGGAAGATCTTTCACCCAATCAAAGAAATCTACCCAAACTTGAATGTTTGGAATTTTGCTCATATTTTCTAGTTAAATTACTACCTTTCCTCGAATATTTACGAAGAATTTTTAATACGCTAGGAGATGTTCACTCTACAAGGTAGAATTCCAACTGGTGTTGTCAACCTAGTTGATGACTACCATACAGACGCTCCAACTTAGTCGTCAACATCGGGCTCCGCCCACCAAATATCAAACCGATTTGATCTCGCATCAACTTAGTCTTCAACCTGGAATATCAACCACCAACCAGCCTACAGACGTTCAACTTGGTCGTCAACATGCCGTGTTTACAACTTAGTCTTCAACTAGGTTGATCGTCTGTAGGCCCCTTAATAGTCGATTGTTGCCCAGTGCCCATAACGGTCGATTGTTGCAATAGTATTCGAAGATTACTTATTTCGTCATTATCATAGAGCATCAATTCTTTCGAACATTCCAATGTTCACTGGACAACAGTGTTCTCTCTTATGCATTGAATATCGAATATTTCCGATGGTATTTTCCATACCTTTTCGGATTACTTCGACAAAGAATATACTATTCCAGATAAAATTTAACTTCCATAATATTCAAGTTTGCTGCTTTCTGGAAATTCCTCTTTTGCGATTTTCCAAATATCATTCACGAAATCGCGAATCATCAAACTATCCTCATATAATCGAGAAATTTTAACGACGAATTTCATCTCTAATGGAGTAGATAACAAATAAAATAAACGCTCATCTGTACTCGAATATCCCCAGAACAATTCTGCGACTAACCAAGGCAATAGCTCCAGAAACAAACCACATGCGGTGTTGCAATTTACTCATCCAATTACAGCAATAAATCGTCTCTAAAAACTAACCAACCGCTCCCTTTCAACCGCAGCCCCTTCTCCAAAAACTAAATGAAAATTCGCCAGATTCCAGAATAACCTAACAAAACGTACCGGTTTAATTCTTTCCAAAACGATTCGAACACGCTTCAAATACACATTTACTATTCGTCTGTCGCGGTAAAATGCAAAAGGAAATCCTGGCAAGCCATTTCCACACAAGGAAGAAAAAAATTGGAACCACGTCAGGAATTCCTGAATTCACGACATGATAGATCGCATAAACGAGTTGTGGAATGAACTCAGTGCCCATAATAGTCGATTGATGCAAAAGTATTTGAAGATTTCTCATTTCGTCATTATCATAGAGCATCAACTCTTTCGAATATTCCACTGTTCACTGGATAACAGTGTTTTCTTTTATGCATTGAATATCGAATGTTCCGAAGCAATTTTCCATACCTTCTCAGATTACTTCGACACAGAATATACTATTCCAGATAAAATTTAACTTCTATAATATTCAAGTTTGCTGCTGTCTGGAAATTTCTCTTTTGCTACTTTCCGGATATCATTCACGAAATCGTGAAGCATCAAACTATCCTCATATAATCGAGAAATTTTAAAGACGGAATTTCATCTCTAATGGAGTGGATAACAATTAAAAATAAACGCTCATCTGTACTCGAATATTTCCAGAACAATTCCCCAAATCCATAATTCTGAAACTGATCTAGACAATAGCACCAGAAACAAACCACATGCGGTGTTGCAATTTACTCATCCAATTACAGCAATAAATCGTCTCTAAAAACTAACCAACCGCTCCCTTTCAACCGCAGCCCCTTCTTCAAAAACTAAATGAAAATTCGCCAGATTCCAGAGTAACCTAACAAAACGTACCGGTTTAATTATTTCCAAAACGATTTGAACACGCTTCAAATACACATTTACTATTCGTCTGTCGCGGTAAAATGCACGAGGAAATCCTGGCAAGCCATTTCCACACAAGAAAGAAAAAAATTGGAACCACGTCAGGAATTCCTGAATTCACGACATGATAGATCGCATAAACGAGTTGTGGAATGAAGCCAGTGCCCATAATAGTCGATTGTTGCCCAGTGCCCATAACGGTCGATTGTTGCAATAGTATTCGAAGATTACTAATTTCGTCATTATCATAGAGGATCAACTCTTTCGAATATTCCACTGATCACTGGATAACAGTGTTCTCTCTTATGCATTGAATATCGAATGTTTCCGATGCAATTTTCCATACCTTCTCAGATTACTTCGACACAGAATATACTATTCCAGATAAAATTTAACTTCCATAATATTAAAGTTTGCTGCTGTCTGGAAATTTCTCTTTTGCTTCACGAAATCGTGAAGCATCAAACAATCCTCATATAATCGAGAAATTTTACCGACGGAATTTCATATCTAATGGAGTAGATAACAATTAAAAATAAACGCTCATCTGTACTCGAATATGTCCAGAACAATTCCCCAAATCCATAATTCTGAAACTGATCTAGACAATAGCACCAGAAACAAACCACATGCGGTGTTGCAATTTACTCATCCAATTACAGCAATAAATCGTCTCCAAAAACTAACCAACCGCTCCCTTTCAACCGCAGCCCCTTCTCCAAAAACTAAATGAAAATTCGCCAGATTCCAGAGTAACCTAACAAAACGTACCGGTTTAATTCTTTCCAAAACGATTTGAACACGCTTCAAATACACATTTACAATTCGTCTGTCGCGGTAAAATGCACGAGGAAATCCTGGCAAGCCATTTCCACACAAGAAAGAAAAATTTGGAACCACGTCAGGAATTCCCGAATTCACGACATGATAGATCGCATAAACGAGGTTTGGAATGAAGCCAGAAGTCATATCGGACTTCTGGAGGGTTTGGTTTGCTCCAATTCGTTCTGAGGAGCTTTGGACGACCCTGGAAAATCGTTGGATATTCGACTTTGTATGTATGAAGCAAATTTGAAGGTGATATGGAGAAATATGTACTCACTTTGCTTAATAGAAACTGAAGTGGCAAACACATACCTGAAAAAGAAAAAGAATAACATGAATATAAACATAAAATATGGAAAATAAATAAAATAGACTGAAGAAGATCGAACGTAAGGAGTTTTTGCTCGCTGGTTCATATTGGGAAAACAATATTTGGGATTTGAATATTTCCAGTACTTATGGTTTTATTCTATTTAATTTTGAATGATAAGGAAACAGGACCATAGCAGCTGTTTACTGATTCTTCTTCCGAGAACGCCCAACTAAAATATAATATACATAAATAGGTATAACGGGAAAAATATTGGAATCATTCAATGGTTTGAAGTTGCGTAATCTTTTTGACAAGTGATAGACCTAAATAATCGTACATATAATAGTATATTATACGTGCGTAATACGAACGTATAATGATATCTATTATTCACGAGGTGAAGTTTAGGCTACGAGCAGTAAGCGAGTGGCCTAAATTACCGAGCTAAAAACAGCCATTATATGCGAGTAACATACTATACTTTATCCACGACTACTGAATATATTTCTTGAAGATTTACATTTGGCGACCGTGACAAAACCCTTTATTACAAGTGAGAAAGAAGTCAAGATGACACATGAGAAATTTTTGAGAGCTTGTCATTGTATATTTTGTAATGAAAATTGCTTCAATTGATGTAATGAAAGTAGATTTGGTCCTCTATTCTCAATTAACTTTATTTAATGCGGTTTGTTACACCAGCTGTTTTTTCAGTTATGACTTCTTTATACTGAAAATACCCCCTTTTTTTAACCGTTTTATATTGTTGACCTTTCACTCTTTTATATTTTGTCAATAACCTTCATAATTTAATTGTTATTTATTATTATTTTTTATTAGTTTCTACTTTTGTGAACTTTCATTAGTTGGTTTTTGCTCCTATCTTATCACTTATTTTGTTTTGGGTGTTTTCGCTTGATTTTGTACTTCGTCTTTCATTGTGGAGCAATAACCTTCATAATTTAATTGTTATTTATTATTATTTTTTATTAGTTTCGACTTTTGTGAACTTTCATCAGTTGGTTTTTGCTCCTATCTCATCACTTATATTGTTTTGGATCTTTTCGCTTGATTTTGTACTTTGTCTTTCATTGTGGAGCGTTTTTGCGTTTTCTTTATGATTTTTTGTTGCTTTCAGCTTCACTTATGTGATTTATACTCCTGAAGATGAGCTGATTTAGCTAGAAACATGTAGAGTAAAATCGCACAAGTATTTATATCTGGAATAGTGTTTTCATTCATACCATTGGTCCTTTATTGACCACGTATACCCATATTTGTTAGTTGGAGTGCTTCAAAAAAATTAAAAAATATCAATTTGAAGAATATAAAATTGAATCTAAATCTATGAAGCATCTGACAGCAGTCAATAATAACTCATTATTTACTTGTGATTAATGCGTATAATTATGGCCGAGCAAACAGACGTGTAGTGGATTATACGAAATTCAATGATAAAACAGATCGACATTACGGCATTTTTATATCGAATAACTTATCAGACAATTTGTAGCTGAAAGATCTCTTTTGCCGAGTTCTACTACCTGTCTCGAAAAGGCCCATCTTCAAGAACAATTTGTTGTATATCACTTATGAGTTTCAGGCGAACATTTTTTCCTAAGAGTGAGGTCCAGTAGTAGGTTACGTTGCGTTGCGTCTTCGCACGCGATGCTAGAGAAGTGATGTCGTGCGTTGACGCAACGCAACGTAGCCTACAATGCGATGATCGGTTGCGTTGACGAAACGCATCGGACCAGTGAGGCCTCACTCTGAATCGGATAATTTGGAATAGGAATAGGAATAGGAATGCAGCGCCACGGTGGGCATTCGTAGAACTATAATTATTGACATGGAAGAATTTTGTTGAATTGTTTATGTGTGAACTTGCTTGATTGAAATTTGGATTTTTTTTATCAATATATTGAAATTTCAGACATCTATAGTGAACGAGTGTATTACTGTGTATATTATACATATGTTAATTTTTCGTAAAATCTGTAGGTGTCAACATTCATTTCAATTTACTTTAGCCATAGTGAAAGATCGATTAAGTTTAAAAGACTGTTGAAGAAATAAAGGAAAACAATTTTGTTTGTTGAACAGTTGAATTAACATCATTTTATTATGTTCAAACAGTACTTTTTTTCTTCAGAATAGCATTCTTTGATGGCCGGTGGGTCTTTCTTTGTTGAGACTTCTTCGTCTCAACCTTAAAGTTCCACTACTAGAACTAGAACATTTTGGTCCTCCTTTTTTGGCAGTAGATTCAACAGGAAGGTTTCTACAAGGCACAGCAGTCTTTTTCAAAAGCTTTTTTTTAACACCAATGGGCTCAGCAATTATGCTATATACCCAGCAAGCGTAATTTGAGAGCATTGCGCTATAAGGACGACACACCACCACCTAGACTTTACACAACGTCCATGTCTTATCCGGGATTCGAACCCAGTACCGCCGTGCGAAAAGTCAGCTCTCAACCAACTAGACCGCCGCGGCCGACTTTCAAAAGCTTCCTCTGTTGGAAACTGATATTTGTAAACGATTAACCTCATGAATCTAATTTAAAACGTTCATATTTCCTTTGCCTGGTTTACCGATTTTAAGTTTCAATTGAAAGGCTTTTCGTCAATCCATCTACACTTTACTCCCCGATTTCCCTTGTACCCAAACACGAAACTTATCACCAGGCTGACGAAATGAATGGAATGTATATTTTGATTTCTTTTTTCCTAGGAAGAACACTGAGGAACTGTATAATAGCGGAATGAATACTTGAAAAATGTTTAGTAGTCACATAATTGACTACAACACAATGCAAAATAAAAGAATCATGTCAATATTAATGGTTACTCAGATCGTCACCAGAGGGTGAATCGCTTAGCTTGAATTGCCTATAGCAACCACAGAAACATAAAAGTGCCAACTTTTCCCATTTATTAATGGATATATTTGTTTCTAGGTGGTCCCAGGGGCTCCTTTTCCACCAGGGTTTCGTGGACTGCGCCAGGGCAGCCCTCCTTCTACCTCTAGGGGTATCCATCCTCCACTGCCAGCCGGTGCACAAATGCTCGCTAGTCGAAACCGCTTTCCTACTTCTAGTAACGGTAGCTACAGTCAACATGTTAACGACCGTCCTGAACGATTCCCCAATTTTCCCAGAAGACGAAGACGGCTCTGACGACGGACTCACGGACGCCCCTTTGCTGATGGATTCACCTCAATGCGTGCTGTTCGGGACCTTCATGATTTGGTTCGCGTCTATCACGATAAACCTTGGACCAACGTTTTTATCAGGTGAGAAAAATATGCAAATTTGGGGTATTTCTTGAGCATTTGTCAACTTCGTAACTGATCCGACAATGGATTCAACTATTTTTCGGATCTTGACGGTCGGATCAAGCCCATTGATGAAAATAGCACACACGGAAAGTCCAGACCTTCAATAAGGTAGCGTCTTTGAAAATGTAGATTCGCTGTTTCGATGTATCTCAGAATGTATAACAATGAATTGAATGGAATTCGATAATATGTAGTTATAACAATTTAAGGTTGACATCTAAGCTCATCCCAAATTCATCCATTTGTGAATGTGCAAATTGAATACGATCAAACATCTACGGAGAACCTCCCTATTGGCATGAGAGGATATCAGCAGATGATAAGACTTATTTGCTAATTGATGATTTAAGATGTTTATTTGAAATAATTGCATTAATGTAGAAACAGAAAAGCAAGAATCTATCGAAGATTCTGGATAAGTTATTGTTTGCAATATTGCAGATCATGATAACTAATGATAGTACATCTAGCAAAGATAGCCCAGAACCCTTCTGTGGTATAGGTAAATGTACCTATAAGCAGGAGTTTCTGGAGAAGGAGAAAGCGGAGAAGGAAGAACTCGAACGGAATCTCCCAGAGGTGGATCATTCCACTAAGTTCCTTCGGAACTTTGAAACAGCAAGATCCAAATTATATCTGGATCTTAGTTAGAAACAATTACACCTCCTCACTGGCTTTCTTACAGGACACTGTCGCCTCAAGAAGCACCTGTTGAGGATGGGATTATCGGACACTGACGAGTGTAGGTTCTGTAGGGAGGAGGAAAAAACCCCCATTCATCTAGTCACGCAATGCTTAGGCAAAACGAGCCTAAGGAGAGAATGCTTTGGGCGAGAAACTTGTAAGAGTGAGGAACTAGCCTCGTTGAAGCCTTCACAGATATTGGATTTCATCAGACCTCTGGAACTGGAAGGCGAGCTGTGAATGGTGTGATCAGAACAGCTCTGTAAGGGGGCGCATTAGACCTTGAGGTCGAAGTGAACTGTAACCCCTTTTGAACTATAACTATACTTATAGTTCCATCTGACCATCAGAGGCAATACAAATTCTGGCTCCCTTGTACTGTTTCGAAAGACAGACTTGGCTATCTGAATACTTTGGTGTGACACTTTTTGAATGAATATTTCTAACATTCGTCAGTTAGAAACACAAACAACTAGTTTTGGTTTGGGTAACCGGACCAGTTTCATCTACACTGAATAGGGCAGAAGTCGGTAGTTGGGAAAGATATAAAAAGCACTCAAGGAATTAGCAATTCAGGCCAAAGAAATGGGAAGAGACAGATTGTACCCTCTAAAACGGTTTTGCAAGATCTATAATGGTCAAAGAAGAGGTAAAGGTTGCTTACCGGACTCCTACAGGTCGATGATTTGTGAAATTTTACCTATGCAACAGATTTAATAACATCATTTTTGCAGAAAAACTTTGTTGAACTTAATTTATGTCCTTTAAGTGAACATTCGTGAATTAATCTATGCTATTGTCAATCTTAATTCCTAATACATCGTTTTTTTCAGGTGCGTTAGCAGCCCCAGGCGAAGGGGGACACAAGGCCCCCTCGTGCCCGCTGATCTACGGCCCCCTGAGGCACTACATCCTGAACGCGCTCTGGATAGGTGTCAATTTAGTGTGTGTGTTTCTGACTTTATTTCACTTGAAAAAACTTCACAAAGACCTTACTAAAGCGAACGTTGAAGCTGTGAGGGTGGCGGGATTAGTGACGACTTTAGTGAACGTTACGGGCAGTGGTCCCTGCATGAACGCCACTGGTGAAAGGGTAAGTCAGAATGTTAGTTATAATCCGATTACGAACTCATTCATATCGATTTCTGTAGATATTAGTAAAAAGGCTATGATCATTAATATTTCGTAGAATCCATAATGATGATTTTATGAAGAATTATCTAATTTTAGACGTTAATCACCATAATTTGACCCCCCTTTAACTTTATGTTTTATACAAAAATTTCACGAAATCGATTGATGTTTCCCCTAATGAATTCACATAATGGAATATATACAGGGTGGCCAACATATTGATGGCAAATTCATTTTTTCAAATGGAACCCCCTGCATATTTTTCCATCTTTGGCTAGCTCTTTTTCCCTTGATTTCGAATATGTAACATATTTTGGTCTATCTCTTTTATTCTGAGTACTACAGATTTTTAAATTTTAAAAACCATCTGGCAAGCTCTGTAATCATTTTTCAAGTGGCAGACTGCGTTTACTGAAAATGCTCATTTTTGGAGTTATTGTAACGTCAATTGGAATGTATACAGGGTGGACAACATATTGAATGCAACTACATTTTTTCAAATGGGACATCCTATTTTGTATATTCTTCCATCTTTTGATAGGCTATTTCCTTCTGATCTCGAATATATATATATGCGTATGTAGGTGTCTCTTTAATTTTCAGAGTTTCAAAGTTTTGAAATGATGATACCGAAAAAAAAAATGTGAAATATATATACTCCGTTCACGAAAGGTTGAGCCGTCGGTTGGCCATGGAAATTTGGCATATTCCACTGTGTATATTAAAATTTTAGGTTATGTTCTTTATTTTCTAGTCAGATTGATACGCAATGTTGTCAATATTGCATAGAGTTCTCTGATAACTCGCAAGCTCGTCGGACGAGGCCGAGTACATTCGGCAACGTTGACTTTATTTTACTTTATGGCAATAAATACTGCCAACTTCAGATAAATAAAGAAACGCCTACTATGTGCACAACCTTTCGTGAACGGACTATACGTAATTCTTCATATTCAAACAACTTACTTAAAAGAATTATTTCAAAATGAAACCTTAACAATCACTCAACCAATAAAAAATAATAAACCATGGTAGTATGGTAATGGTGGTAATGACCACCTTCATTCAATACAGATAGTTGATATCGTTGTCTCAAGTTGTTTAGACTATTTTTGATAGCATTATTATGGCTCAAATCAGAAATTAAATTGATTGTTGAGCTTGCCAGATGGTTCTTTGAATTTGAAACTCTGTGGTGCTCAGAATAAGAGAGATAGACCAACATATGTTACAGGGTGTTGGCCACCCTGTATTTTTTTCATATTAAAAAAACTCAATTGATTTCGTAAAACTTTTGTATGACACATTTTTTTGTATCTCCTTTAGTAACAAAGTTAAAGGGGGGGTCAAATTATAGTGAAAACCCTGTAAATTTATCGAAAAATCTGTTTGCAAATTCAAAATTATACACATTTCGATGCGAAAATTATTGTAGAAGATTTATGATCAGAAACTTTAACAGAAAATAATACATGAAAAAAAAAAGCGGAATTAAGCTTTTCGAAATTTGCCAACTTTAGGAAAGAAGTAGATTGCTCAAAAAAAATAGTTGTATAGCATGATAACGCAAAAAAAACTATTGAGATGAAGAGGTTTCTTTTTTGCAAATTGACCACAATCTAATCTAATCTGAAACACCCGTGACCTCCAGTCAATTGTCTTAATTTCCAACAAAAAGCGGGAGCTGGCAAAACGAAATATTTCCATTAATCGCATTAAGGGAAAAAATGTCGAGCCGTTGTAACAAAAAAAATCGCTCAAAATTCAAGACAAGTTAGTACCGTCCCATTGGAAAACCCAGCGACAGGTCTGAAAAGCTAAAGGATCCCCATTATACATTACCCTCTGAATCCGTAACGAAGTTTTTTTGAATTCTATTCGATCTTTTCGAATCCAGGAAGGCGCGTCACGTAGCTCATGGTTTTATTAGCGTAGAAACGACTGGAATTCGGCTTATTTCGCAGGCATCGAAATAGCGAATCGGCAGGAAATTTCCGAAGAATTCAATGTAACTGAAAAGCTGGTTTAAGATAAGAAGGAATGTTTACGGGTCATCTATCATGTTAAATGATGGAAAATAACTATTTGGAAAAGTTCGAATAACGTAAGCAGTCATTCTCAACCTGTGGTCCGCGAATGGTTTTCGTGTGGTCCCCGAAATGAACAGTTATAAAATAATCAATTCAAATCTTGGCTCTTGAGAAGTAAATTAATGATTTTTGGAAAGGATTACTTGAAGTCCACTGCTAAGTGAAAAAGCTTCGAAACTTCTTCTTCCTATTCATTCCACTCATCTCTGTGAGACAGCATTCTCAACATTATGTGTCATCAAGAATAAACACAGAAATAGGTTGCTAGATTTTAATGCTCTTTTGAGACTGGCGTTAACTTCTTTCGAGCCAAATATTGAGAAACTTTCAAGTGAGACGCAAGAGCAAGAGAGTTATTAACGTCTTAATTTGGAGCAATCTATGACTTTTTATTTTGTTTTTTATATTTCTTTGGTCTTTCACTATGTATTTTTTGTGCATAATAAATTCATTAGTAAAACTTCAGAGTTCATCTCATTTTAACGATTATCGGGAAAATTAATAATAATGTACAAGGGAGCCAGAATTTGCATTGCCTCTGATGGCCGCTGATTGTATATCAATGACCATTCGGACCTGTAAACAACCCCTCACAATACTGACCAAGTTCTAGTTTGGGTGCCTGCCCACCAGTTGAGAAAATTGAGAAAACTTAACCCCTTGCAAAAATAGGAGCAAACACTACATTCATTGAACCCGTTCCTCATGTTATATATCACCCATACTGATAAAGGAGGTCAATCGTTGGAAAAAAAGAGTGAAAAACTCTTACTGGATTTACACACCAGGTCAAAGACAAGCAACGAGGCGGCTTGCACCTTCCAAAGATAAGATATCTCCTGTACAAAATCGGTGAGAAAAACTCCGATATCTGCAGGTTATTTGGATCGGCTCTAGAAACCACCTAGCATATATTATACAAATAAACTCAATGAGGTAGGCAAGAAAAATAAGGTCTCTTCAATTTGGGTTCCCCGCCATTCGGGAATCAAAGGAAACGAAGAGGCTAATACACTTGCGAAAGAGGGCGCACGAATGTCACTCATTGGCTCAGAACCCTTCTGTGGTATAGGTAAATGTACCTATAAGAAGGAATTTCTGGAGAAGGAGAAAGTTGAGAGGGAAAAACTCTGGCGGAATCTCCCATGGATGGATCATTCCACTAAGGCCAATACACTTGCCAAAGAGGGCGCATGAATGTCACTCATTGGCCCAGAACCCTTCTGTGGTATAGGTAAATGTACCTATAAGGAGTTTCTGGAGAAGGAGAAAGCCGAGATTTGAAAACTCTGGCGGAATCTTCCAGGGATGGATCATTTAACTAAGTTCCTTCGGAACTTTGAAACAGCAAGATCCAAAAAATATCTTGATCATGGTAAGAAACAATTACACCTCATCACTGGCTTTCTTACAGGACACTGTCACCTCAGGAAGCACCTGTTGAGGATGGGATTATCGGACACTGACGAGTGTAGGTTCTGTGGGGAGGAGGAAGAAACCCCCATTCACCTAGTCACGGAATACTTTGGCATTGAGAGCCTAAGTAAGGAACTAGCCTTCGCAGATATTGGATTTCATCAGATCTCTGGAACTGGAAGGCGGGCTGTGAAGGGAGTGGTCAGAACAGCTCTGTAAGGGGGCACAATAGACCTTGAGGTCGCGTTGAACTGTAACCCCTTTTTAAACTATAACTAACTATAACTATCATGCAAATGTAATGTATTGGCGCAAACCTACTGGGTGGAGCTACCTTGAGAGCGAAGTTTCCTAGGAAAATAATCAACTTTGCGAAGACTGTTACATTCCTGGGCAAAATTTAGCTCTTGTATTGTAACACACAAAAAATATCATTGGTAGCAGTGCACAAATGGAATGACGTTGCCAGTCGATTATAATCTAATACAATTCAATAGTCGACACTTTAGCGAAACTTCACGCTTTTTTTCTTCATCGCATTTTTGAGGTAGTTCTCCCGCTAATTTCTACAATAAGGAAGCGTAGTTCTTAAACAATAGATGAATGGCCTAACTTTACGAGAGAGAAATGTTAACACAATTCGGTATTCTCAGCTGCCAAACCATAGAAAACAAAATCGAAACTTCTCGTGCAGCTAATAAATAACCGCCGATATGTAATTTTCATCACCACATCGATGGTGTGCCTTGTCTCACACAATATTTCAATTTCCCTAAGAAAATTCCACCCAAAACTCTAACCAAGAGGCGTACGAAACATTTCGTCGGATCAGGAAAAGTTTAGCACCGATCCCACCGCAGCCCATCCACACCCGTCGAAAGATTTAACATGTTTTCGGAGGAACATCCTTCAGATACAAGAAGTTACACCCTCGCGAAACTTCATGCCTGATGCCGTCGGCGCGTTTTTGAGGTAGCTTTCCCGCGAATTGAAAGGATTACTTAACTAGAAGTGACGCCTCGAATGAAACTGCATAAAGAGACCTGGGAACTTTTCCAAATAAACGCGGCAAGAGTAAATGGAAGGAAGAGGGTATGCCGAAGATAGAAATATAACCGGGATTTTCGTTGCTTTTGAAGTTGGTTCGTCGCCTGCTTATATTTAGCGACTGTTGGAATTAATTTCACATCGCCAACAGAAATTCTTGAGTGGGAATAACAAAACTGAAAGCCATATTGTGGGAAACGTCTTAGTACAGTAAATATAGCACGAAAAAATACGAATTTTTCGGAAAATTACGTACAGAAATTTTATTTGATTAATCGATAAGGGAACATAAAAAAATGTTAATGCCAGATGCATTTTGAAATGAATGTTCTCAGAATCTATGGGTTTTAGAGAAAAGTTTATTTGACAAAAAATGTAGAGGACATGTAATCTACATTTTATCTCATTGGAGCGAAGTCGTCTAACTTGAAATACAAAAAGTAGTATCAAATATATTTGATATATTTTCGTTACAAATAAATAATTTTTTACTGTTATGTAAATGGGAAAATTGTTTGTCACAAAATTATCAACATTTTTTGTTTAAACAGTTTTTTTTGTAAAACTTACTGTTACCGAGCTGTATGCGAAAAGAACAATGTATTATATGTCGCTATTTTAATCAATATTACATGAGAAAAAATTTGATACATTTTCCTGCTTTTCGATTAAATTCTTTATTAATTATAAGTAAGCTTGCGTTTCCATAGCGACTGTGTATTATCTTTTGTGGACCTAAAAGTCTATGTCTGGAATCATCAATTTGTCATCGTTTGCTATCAACGGCTGTATTTATAGTTCGCCCCTGAGGGTAAGTGAGAGTTGAGGTCACCTTTAAGGCTAGTATTCATAAGGGCGATACAAACTCTCACTCACCCTCATGGTCGAACTATGAATACGAGCATAAGATTAAAAATAGGTAATCAGTTTATTTTTCCTAATGGGCCTAAATATTCCAAACTACGATTAATTTGATATGTTGGTATGCCACATTCATGCGAATGAAAATAGCCTAGTCGCACGGAATTCTACTTTGAAATCCTATCACAGAAGTTTGAGTTGACATAGAATTGTGTGGAGTTCTCGAACTATAAAGCATATTCAATGGTTATGGTAAGGCCAGCCAACTTATAATTAATAAAGAACTGAATGGAAGAGCAAGAAATGTATTAAATTTCATGTGGATAGGGACATATGATACATTTTTGAATTCAGCAAAAATTTTGGAGCCTCTTAGAAAAACATTCGACCATAGTTTACATTTGAAAAATAAAAGTTCCTTGTCATTTTTTGGAATGGCTGGATCAAGAACTTCAAACTTATCATATCTGAATTACTCTTAAAAAGGTGCCTGTTGAATGTAACAACGGATTTCGAATACAAATTCAAAAAATTCAATGAAAATGACAAAATCTCAATTTTCGTTTAGAACTCAAAATCTATTAAACATAGGTTAGATTAGTTTTCAAATTTGAGTCGGGAAAAAAGAGTCCGGAAATATATCGTCAGTTTTCTTCTAGCTGCTATGGTTCTCGAGATCCCTTCAGTAGACAACGAATTTTGCCCACCCTGAACACTCATGTATATTTGCTATAGAAAAGTCAAGTCGATTTCTAACAAGAAATCCCACTGCTGAAAAGTGTCCCTAACTACCTCAACTGTCCCAAAACTTTCTCACATAAAAACTACGAAATATTTCTTTTCATCATCCCTCCCCTAAGGCCCAGGGCGTACTAAGTCGGTGTCCTCGGGGCATCATCCCTCTCGGAACAGTAAACACGTCGCAACTGTATTGGCGGCAGTTTCATAACGGGACCGTTTTTCTTCCAAATCGTCGTTTTTCCGTATGGCGATGGGATTTGTTTGTTCGTCGACAACAACCAGGCCATCTGCGAAGCGGTTAACTTTCATAAGGGCGGAAAACGATTTCGCGAATTGGATATCTCTGGTAATACGGGGTGGTTCACCGATTAGCGCAGGATTTATTGAAGATGATTATTCACGGGATGATGCAGAAATGTTTTCTCTTTGCTCATTTGAAATATCGTGCTACGAATATATACGAACCTACCGGTATGGATAGGAATGGAAACGGGAATACACCGCCTATAGCCTCAAAGAAAATACCGTAAAATGGTATACAGATGGTTCCAAAGCCTCTACAGGAGCTGGCGCTGAAATATACGGGCCAAGTACCAAGTGTGCACTGTCGCTAGGCATCTGTATGAGCGTCCTTCAAGCGGAAATCTTAGCTATTGAAAGATGTCTAGATATAAATCTAGAGAGAAACTATCAGAAGTGCGATATAGCCATACACTCAGATAGTCAAGCTGCTATTAAAGCACTGAGCTCCTACGTCATCGACTCAAAGATGATCTGGGAGTGCCGGAACAAACTCAATGAGGTAGGCAAGGAAAATAAGGTCTTTTTAATATGGGTTCCTGGTCATTCGGGAATCAAAGGAAACGAAGAGGCCAATACACTTGGCAAAGAGGGCACACGAATGTCACTCATTGGCCAAGACCTCCTCTGTGGTATAGGTAAATATACCTATAAGCAGGAGTTTCTGGAGGAGAAAGCCGAGAGGGCGGAATCTCTCAGGAATGGATCATTTCACTAATTTCCTTCGGAACTTTGAAACAGCAAGATCCAAAAGATATCTGGATCTTGGTATGAAACAATTACACCTCCTCACCTGGCTTTCTTATAGGACATGGTCGTCTCAGGAAGCACCTGTTGAGGATGGAATTTTTGGACACAGACGAGTGTAGGTTCTGTGGGGAGGAGGAAGAAACCCCCATTCACCTAGTCACGGAATGCTTAGGCATCGCGAGCCTAAGGAGAGAATGCCTTAGGCGAGAAACTTGTAAGAGTGAAGAACTATCCCCGTTGAAGACTTCACAGATATTGGATTTCATCGGATCTCTGAAACTGGAAGGCGACCTATGAAAGATGTGGTCAGAACAGCTCTGTAAGGGGCACACATTCACAAGATATTTTGTTTCAAATATAATTTACAAATGTATATTTTCCAAATCGATACTTTGAGGCCGAAAACCATGTTAATTGAACACTTAAGTCTTGCGTGTTGATCCACACCCCTTCATTTAATTTTCTTTAAAAAATTTTAGAATAGGTCGATATTCAGGCTTCTCATTTCATCTCTTTGTTACTTTATACCGTAATAGTAAATTCTCCAAATATGTTTAAACGAATATAAACACTCAAAATTATACGAATGTCGAGATAAACAACCAGAAAATGTACATTTTAAAACACGTATTATCCATTTGACATCAAGTTCGGAGTTAAATTGGATAATTTATAAATGGTTCTCATTCCACTGAACATATGAATATGTAGTCGTATATTGCATACCAATTTCATATCAATAATTCCCTACGTTCGAAAATTTTGTTACAAATATAACCGGACATTTATATGCAATCGATTTTCATTGTGTTGTTGATTGAATTAAAAATTAATAATTCATCATTGTCGGATATGCCTTTTTGTACGAAGGGTAGGTATATATTATTTACATACACAGAGTTCATTGGAAATGTAATTGAAAAATTATGAATTTTATGGAAAAGTGGTGTTTATTTTCAGTAAATAATTTGAAGAAATTTGAAACGAATTTTCACTTGGTTTACAAATATTTAGGAAGCAGTTCTGACCTTTCGATAAACGCTCATGTCAATGAAATTGATGAGATTCTGTTCTACTGAAGGGTTTTCCAATTAGAGGTGTTATTTTGATATTCAAAGAAAAATGCCATTTTTTAATAAAAATGATCGATGTTTATTTCATTATAAAGAAGAAGCTACGCCGTTAATAGTGGAAAATAACATCAGGCAAATGACCACCAAGACCACGCTTACAGAACCATATCCTTTTAATGAAATTTTCCATAACCAAATCGCAAAGTAGCTGTCCTCGATAGCCTCACGAATTCCATCTTTGAGGTCTTGAATCGACGCTGTGCTATTGGCGTAGACCTTGTGATCACCTCTTCGAGAGATTACACGGTCCGGAAACTTTTCCCTCAAAAAATCAATGGTTTCGTTACTTGTGTGTAAACGTTGTCCAGATCAATACTATCCAATTTCGGCCATAAAAACCATTATTCATCTCTCGATAGCGCAATCCATTCACCGTAACTGTTGCTCCAGCCTCATTTTCGAAAAAGTAAGGTCAAATGACTCCGCCGGACCATAAACCGCATCAAACAGTCACACGTTGATAACTCTTTGGTTTTCCGAGCCCCAGATGCGACAATTTTGCTTTTTGACGAAGCCACCGAGGTGGAAATGGGCCTCACCACTCATGATGATTTCTCAATGGAATTCCGGATCATTTTCATGCATTTCAACGATCCAATTAGCAAAGACACGACCTTGTTGATGACCGGCCGGCTTGAGTTCTTGTGTTAACTGAACACTATGAGCCTTGAGACCCAAATCTTTATGCAGAATACGGTGTAATGACGTTTGTGGAATGCCTAATTCCAAAGAACGACGAGGAATGGACAACCCTAAGTTTTCTTCAACACTTTCGGATACAGCAGCATTATTCTCGGTTTATTCTTCACATCACTAACTTGTCCCAACAGCTTGAATTTTTCCACCAATTTCTTTATTGCAGTCCGACAAGGTGCTTCACGACGACCCAAAAATGTTCGAGTTTTACGAACCGACTCTGCCAAGTTTTCACCATTTTTATAGTGAATTTTAATAATTTCAATGCGTTCTTGAAGCGTGTATCGTTCCATTTTCATTAATGGTGTAGTTTCTACTTGTCAAATGTCAAAAATGGCAGCTTTAAACGTGACATCTACCGAAATAACGGGCTATTCAAAATAACACCTCTTATTGGAAAACCCTTTATCACTTTAGCAGGATACTGTATTGATGAAAGAAATGTGTTTTGCCAAAAAATCATTCATTCTTCTTAATATAAGGGGAACCATTCAGCCGATTTGTTGATCTGTTTACTTGTCTAGGATTTTACACAGCCAAAATCACAACCCAAGCAGAAAGTTCACGAGCTTTTCCAATAAATATTTTTCAATTTCCAATAATTTCCATTCACGACACGTTTAGTGGATTCAATATCGAGTTATGAACAGAATTGAAAAAGTTATTAATCAAACCGGTTTAATTAACACGTAAATATGTTGTTGAATCCAATTTCCAACAATTCCTTTTCCCCGAGCGAGTTATTCAAAATTTTCCAATTAATGCGAACTTGATAACTGTTCAATTCATCCAGCTATTTTGATTGAATTTAATAATTCAGTCAACAGTCGATACCACTCGACTTCGAATAATAAACAATGAAACAACGATATTAAAAACTTCCAATAGTCCGATTACAGCTTTATTTACCCTGTTTTGTACACCAGACTCAATTTAATCATTGATTTTCGAAAACTTCAGCAAATGTTTTATATGATCTTACGAGCTTTTAGTGATTTTCATGATAGATTATCACGTATCGTAGGACGTCCAACAAAAACATAGATGCTATAATTATGTACATTCATTTCGGGAACTTAAAAAATTTCAAAAGAGTTCAATATGGTACAGAGGGTGTGCCTAAAAAGGTGCATCCCGTCTATGTATTAGATGAATTTAACATAAATTGTTAATATACAGCGTGTCTCTAAACAAATGCGAGGGACTCTTGGAGATGATTCCACGATGAAAATAAGCCCTTCCAATATACAGCCTTTGGAAGGCGATAACGAGTTGACAGTTTTTAATTTTTTACGGCTTCTTAAAAATACTGAGTCATAAAACTACACACAATAAGAAGCACTGAGTTAGATTTTACTCACGCAAATTTTTTAAATCTCATAACTTTACTATTAAGGGTTGAAAATAACAACCCCATATGATTCTTGTTCAAAAATTGTTTTCGTGGGATAGATTTTCGAAAAATGAAATTCTCTTATGGTTTCCCATTCAATTCTGGATAAAAAAGTCTGTTGCAAAATTTTGATACAATCGATAATTTTCTCGGAAAAAATAAAAACTTACAAGCAGTTATGATCACTGTTCATAGAATGAATTTTTAAGATATTGTATGTCTATGACAGGAGGTGAAGATGTTCTATAAATCTTTCTAGAGGTTTAATTACTAATTTACGGAAGATAATTATATCCGTAATATTTTAATTTCACAAATAGAATGAAAACCGATTTTGAGCATAAACAATATCTTGAAATATTCATTCTATGGAACATACGATGAAAGGGAATGAACAGTGATCATAACTGCTTGTAAGTTTTATTTTTTCCGAGAAAAGTATCGACTGTATCGAAATTTTTCAAGGAATTTTTCTCCAGAATTGAATGGGAAACCATAAGAGTATTTTATTTTTCGAAAATCTATCCCACGAAAACAATTTTTGAAGGAAAATCATAAGGGTTTGTTAGTTTCAACCCCTAATAATAAAGTTATGGGATAAAAAAATTGTGTGAGTAACATCTACCTGATGAATCATATTATGTTAAGTTTTTTGACTCAGTGTTTTTTAGGACTCTTAAAAATATTAAAAACTGTCAACTAGTCATCGCATTCCAAAGTCTGTATCTTGGAAGGGAGGTCGATCGAAAAATATTTATATGAACTACCCCTGCTTATTTTCATCGAGGAATCATCACCTTAAGTCCCTCGCATTTGTTAACAGACACCCTGTATAACAGTATGAAGGAGGGAGTTTAATTATTTGCGCACTTATTCCTGGGGTGATAGAATTCCATAGTTTCACCCAAATAAAACTCATTCTCTTGGACAATAACAGTCTTGTTGAAATTCAAATACAGTGGAACTTCCCTATAACGAAAGCGCTAAATCCGCAAAAAAATCGTTATAAAGAAATTTTGTTATACAGAAATGTGTTTCTATAGTCGGCAATGTCGCGATCGACTTCACTGATAAATTTAAACTTAAGCACTTCCTTTTAGACATTTTCGCACATCTTTCACACTAGCGTAATGGTTAGATTGAAACCAAACTGCCAGGGGTGTATTTAAAACTGTTTCAGAAGCATCTCTCTGCCCGCCATAATGATTTAGTTTAAGGTCGGTATTTATTACGTACGTCCAGAAAAATTTCGGAAAGAACCCACCCTTATACCTTCTTACCAATACCCATTCAAAGAGTGATGTTCTTTGAATATTTCGTTATAGAGAGAATTTACTTCGTTTTAGAGGTATTTTTAACATGGAATTTGGATTCAAGGTGCAATGTCTTGTACGAAATTCGTTGTACAGAGAAATTCGTTATACAGACGTTCCTTAAGGGAAGTTCCATTGTATCTACAATCTTTCATTGCATAATTTCTACTAAAAGTATCCACTAGAAACTAAAAGAATTATTGTTTTCAACAGGCGACAGGGGCGTTAGAAGAGCATCGAAAGATGCGCGAATATCTAGACAGAATGGAAAGAGATGGTGTTCAAAGGGTCAAGATGTTTCTTGTTATCACAGCAGCGTATGTGTTGTTCTGGGGACCCCTATTCTTCGTCACCTTAGTAAATCATCCCATCGTCGGAAGCCCTTTGGGTCACGAGGTAAGAAGCCGAACGTTTCTAATCAACAAGAAATGATTAGACTATTAGAAAATTTCCAGAGTTTAATTAAGGGTAAAAACAATTTTCTCATAAACCGCTCTATCTTTGAAATATTTATCGAAGGATTTCTGTAAATTCAAAGAAATGCTATGAATTTCCTGGAATCCACTTAGGCAAGAAACACCATTCAATTGCGTTTGACAATGATTCAGTAGTTAAAAAATTAACAAATTATTTGAAAACTAAGGAATTCATAAATTTAATCTGATGAGGAGATTGGAAGTATTCTTTCCCATAATGATTTGAATTTCAATATGAGAAAAGATCAGAAAAGTTTGAAATAAGTTAAAAGACAGAAAAGAAAATGAAGACATAAATAAAGAAATCAATTGAAAAGAGCCGTCATATCCAACATAACACTGCCATCCAACTCATGAGAATTGGTTTGTGTAAATAAGTTTTGTCAGTCACTAACTCAGAGTAAAAAGTTATACCTAGAGCCAAGTAGAATCTGTTTATGCACGCGAACAACATTCCGGCGTTGCGAACTTGTGCAGCATTTTTATTCCATTTTCGGATAATTGGACTACCGCTCCCCTACTCTGATACAAACGGCTAGCGTTTGTTACAGACAATTCTGTCAGTCGTCTGTTAGTGTTTAGTTACTCGATGCGTTGTGTTTACATTTTCATTTCGATTTGATGTACATAAACTGAATTATTTTTATTGATTTGGTGGTAGTTTATTGTTGGTTAAGGATATTCCGGTAACTATTGCTATGGCAAAATTACGAAAATGTTGTATTGTATTCAGGAATTGTACAAATGGAAATCTAACCTATTGTTTACTTCACCCCAGTGTGGCAGTGAAATGCTTTCCATCTCACTCTAGAGCTCCGTTGTTAAGAATTTATATTTCAAATAAAGACATTATATTCATTAGTAGAGACCGGATTATATGCATTTGCATATTTAAAACATTTCTATCGGTATTTACATATTTCAACTAAAATCCAGTTATGGTGCATATTTTCGGTACATATTTTCTTCCCTGCGTTCCGAAATGCGATAAGAGTGCTGAATCCGACCTTTCACAAAATATGAGGTTTATTGAGTAATAATACTAATAATTGCGACTTATGTCAGATTTGCGAATCACTTTTATCTCATTCCGGAATGCAGTATTAGTAGCCGCGCGCTACGAAAGTATCCAAATAATGAGTAAAATACGCCAAATGAACTCCACTCTGCCTTTGGCATTTCCAAATAAACTTCAAGAAAAGTTTGAAAGGATATTGAAAGGAAATCCAGGTTTCGAAGATTTCCCTCTTATCGAGAGTTTTATTAATGGGACGGCAGAAGTTTTACCTGAAACTATAAGGGAGAACATAGCACCAAGGTTCAAATTCTCACCAGTTAAGTCCGCGGATGTGGAGTGAACCTTTTCCACATACAAAAATATTCAAAATGATCGAAGACAAAATTAAACAATTGAACACTTGGAACAATATTTAATTGTTAAGGTTTGCAAAAACATTAAATTCAATTTATTGATTTGTTGATTTTGAAATAAAAATTACTTTTCTTTTTTTTAATTACAGAAATTCATCATCAAATATTGCATAATCTGCATATTTTCGAGCATATTTTGCATATAATGCGGTCTCTAATTATTAGATATACTCCGTTCACATATTATTGGGCATAAAGTAGGCCTTGGTTTCATTATCTTAGGTTGGTAGTTTTGGGAATAATTTGCCACTTTCAGTGCAACGTTGCCAGGCCTAACGTTAATGTAGCCCGTAGCCTTGGTCACAGCCTTGGTTAACTAACGTTTAGTTTACGATGGCTACGCGTAGCCTTGCCGTTCGACGATTTTTCGAGTCGAGAGTCCGAGAGAGAGGTTATCTTGTATACAATTCTCATCTATCGAGTATAACATGAATGTAGCTGTAGGTATAGGTGCTTCTTTAAGTCCAAATCAGGATATTTTGGAACCGACGATTCATCAGAATTATCTCATGAAGAAATTAAATCATTCAATGAACGATGAAGAATGTTTCGAAGGAAACTTTGAACTGCTTAGGTTAAATACGAAATGCATGTGAGTAACGAGTATTTTTCAAATAAGTCTTCATTTAATTCTCCAGACATATCTTGATTCCTCCTGAGCATACAATGTTTATGTTCGTCACATAATGTTTGTTTCAGAACTTTTTCTTCATTTGACTTGATTCTGTTCATTCGCAGTTCTATTGACTAATGTAACTGATAATTCTCGAATACATTTAAGATAGGTACCATTAGTTTCCACTTTTCAAACAATGATATTTTTATTCAATTCAAGTAGTAAATCTGTAATGTGAAATTTCAATATTTTGTCGTTAGGTATTTAGAACTGTCTGAATTGCGTTATCAATTTGTCCATTTTCAGATGTAGATTGACATTGTAAGAAATCCACGATTTATACATCTTTCTTGTAATACTGACAACAAAGCGTAGGTATCAATCCGACAAGGAAATAAACAACATAACCTAAAATTTTGATATACACAGTAGAATATGCCAAATTGTCATGGCCAACCGACGGCTCAAACTTTCGTGAACGGACTATATGTATCATAATTTTTTTCAGATCACCCTACACATATCATACGTGCACGCCATAGTCAACCCCACCCTGTTCCTGGTGTTACACAGAGGTCTTCGCCGAGCAACCCTCGACCTCTGCTGCGGCTGGATACCCATCTGGCTGGGGCCCCCCATAAACGTGCCGCCGCCCCCAAATCCCCCGCGGGCGGCAGACATATCGCTCCTGAAACCGCCCCTGCCTGCCACCGCCCACCCAGATAGTTCTATGGTAATTAAATATTATATGTAAGTGGTGTACACCGGCATGTTTACATTACCCTTATTTCTAATCTAGATTAGGAATATGGTTAATTAAGACGAGGGACGTTTAGATAGGACCTGGGGGTAGATAACGCTTTGTGGTACCCTCAACTTTTGGTTGATATGACGGAAATGTGGGACAATACGAATGGCGGTTTTAGATGGGGTTGAAGTGGTATTTTCTGAAATGTATTGGGTATACGGGCGGTATTGCCGAATTATTTGTTTTGTTCAAGCCTTACCGCTGAGACTAAATAGATGTTCATACAATGGGAAATTACTGCTAAAAAAATTATTACAAACCGCCTGATTTTTTCACTGTTGCTTAGTAAATATTTCCTTTATGAACTGGTCACATTGTCCTACAAATTGAGTGGTACGATTTTCCAGTCCTACTTCAGAAATTGTATCACAGAGCCCACAATTAAAAATGCCGAGCGTAGGACTGGAAAAACGTATCACTCAATTTGTAGGACAATGTGACCAGTTCATAAAAAAAATATTTGCTAAGCAACAGTGAAAAATTCAGCCGGTTAGTAATAATTTTTTTAGACCTAGTTGTTGATACATGTTGGGAGTGGGGGACACTTTGATAGAATCATCATTTTTGTAGGACAATTATTGTTTTCAATTTGTAATAAAATTGTTTCTAGATTTAATTTATAAAGTAGCTGTTTGTAATAAAATTTGAACATTCAGCCATTTAACACTTTTGACGCCTCCATACTGTATTAGCCCTCACTATCGAGAATTTTCGAGGAGGAAAAAGTTGGGCGTCTCGTCAAAATGAAGGTACTCACAAATATTCAGATTGTTAGAAATCATTATGAAAAACAGGCGCTGGCATGGACTACATACCTTGTCAATCGAGGGCCAAATCTACTTTCATCATATCAATTGAAGCTTTTTTATTACAAAATATACAATGACCAGTTCTCCAAAAATTTCTCAAGTGTCAATTTGACTTTTTCCACGCTTGTCCTAGAAGGGTATTGTCGCGGTCGCCAAATGTTAAAATCTTCAAGAAATATATTCAGTAGTCGTGGATAAAGTATAGTATGCTACTCGCGTATAATGGCTGTTATTCACTCGGTGATTCGGGCAATTCGCCTGCGGCTCGTGCCCTAAACTTCTCCTCGCGAATAATAGCTATCATTATACGCTTGTTGCATAATATACTATTATGTTAGCAGGATAGTTTGAGAATATCAATTTTTTGTCAGGTATGAAATTAAACTTCTGATACGTAAATATAACGAAAATCTATCGTTGAATCATACGATGCCAAACCACATTCAATGACATCGGACAGTTAGCCGCATGTCCGACGTAACCTCAAAATTATCTCTTCACATTAGATAATCCAATCTAGGTCAAATCATGTGTAACAGATGACACATCAGATTCGTATGTATTAATTACGGCTAAAAAGTTCTCGGCCTGGCCCACATGTGGCGCCACATATACAAAATCCATATGATTTTAAGTACGAACCAATGTTTGAAGATACCTGTCAAGATTTCATACCATTACAAGTTACGCTACTGTTGGTGGTATGAGAATGGTTGGCAAACTAAATGAACTAAACTCCTTGATATGGATTCCGAGACGAGAATGTTGACAGGATCATCGATACCTTCTATAGACCAAAACCCTTTTGTGGCATGCCAACAAAAAAATTCAAATGAAGGGAGGAGGCAGAAAGAAAATCACTCTAGCAGGGCTGTTGAGACCTAGAACACTCCAAAAAAATTTCATTTGACTAGTCATAATTTAAACTATTCAAGGTTATGTTTTGGCGCCTGAGCAGTGAATTCATAACGTGATCGCTGCATCAATTTGTAATAGAGAAGTGGATTCATGTTAGCGGTATAGAAGTTCATAAGTATATGGTTTGAAGGGAGAAATCTCCTAAAGATGGCCACAAATGAAGAAGACGAGGCACCGTGTCACGAACCATTGGCTACCAAAGTCAAAGTGTACGAAATGGACTCAATTCATCATATTTTCCAGATTTATCTCTCAGCGATTGCTGCTTGTTGTGGCTTATTATGTTGTGCGATGACCCATATCCTACCACTCAGTATAAAACTTCTGATATCCACGTAGCGACATAAATCAAGTGTTGTTTTCCACCATTTTATTGCCTACGTGCAAGGAGGGGGAGATGCGAGCTCGCTGAATTCATACAACATATTAAATCCTGCCATAAATATATAACTTCGATAAGAGAATAAATGGGTCTGTTTTTTGAAATTTGGCCAGAAAAGCTGGATTGTTTGATTTTTAACATTGTTCGTCAGGTAATCGTAAAACAGAATGAGATGAACGGTTCGTTGTTTCCACTTAATTTTACACCAAATTTTCCATTTTATGTAGTCTGCGAATTATAATGCTCATTGCTGAAAAATGGATTCAATATTCCCCCTAATCATAGTAAATTATTATCCTAAGCGCTAGATCTAGCGCTAGATCGCTTAATCCCTACTATTTAGGATCCGTAACATTTTGAGGCAACAATATCAGGTTGCTCAATAAAGTTCGATAATAAGAATCAAGTATCATCCAATGATATTTTTATTTTTGTGAGATATGAAAGCCAAGAATGAATATATCTAAAACACAATACTTGTGTGTTGGTGAAGAGACCACTGATTTGAAGCTAGAAAACAACGAAATAATAAAGAAATGTGAAAACTACAAATACTTGGGTATCAACTTCAATAAAGAAGGAACAGATGACGCTGAAATTAAATCAAGAATAAATAAGACAAAAAAAATAAATTCGCTAAATGGTATTCTATAGAGCACAGAGATAGGAAAACAGAGAAAAATAAGAATATATGATACATTGATCAAAAGTACCAACAACAATTGAGGAGGAGGATAGAGGCCAAAGAAATGGATGCAATCAGAAGAGCATCAAGACCTTCAAGAAAAGAGAGGGTAACTAATTTGATGATAAGGGAGAATATGGAAATAAATGAGATAGTCACGAAATATATAGAAAGGAAGCAGCTGGTATGCTAGTGGCATGTGCGAAGAATGGCAGAGAATAGATTACCAAAGAAAGTGATGAGATGGATAGCACCGGAAAACAGGAAAAGAGGAAGACCAAAAACGACATGGATTAGTGGAATAAGAAAGTCAATGAGTGAGAGGGGTCTGAATGATGAAGACTGCAACAATGGAAGACACTGGCAATTGGGCATCGGACAACGTCCTAAGATGTTTTAAACCACATAAATAAACGAATGTTGAAAGTGTATAGGCACTTTTCACGTCCAATTTGTAAAGAAGAAAGATGTGTTGCTGAATTTGAAAGCCATTCAAACTGAGGCAGTCCGCGAATGCAGAAATTCAACCTTTATTCGACGACGTGGAAATGCTCAGGTTATTGTCAACAAACCAGACATGGGGATAAATAACAAATATGTATACGAAATATCCGCATTCGCGAACTGCCTCAGTTTTAATTACCACTGAAGAATGTCTCGCTACTTCGTTCAAAGTTCATGCAGTCGGGGTAGGTTAATCAAAAGGATCCTTCAGAGATAGTATGAAGTATATGTTCAAATAATACCCGGAATGGTGTGCCAAATCACGAAGTAAAGGGTTTTAGAATGCCCCTAACATTCACAACTATTCTCCATGCTGATGAGCCACGATATGACGAAAAAGCTATCTACAGAATCTCCGGATGATTTTACCACCTTGCATGATTTTTGACGAGATAAGCTCCGGAGTATGAGTATAATATTGGTTGATTTCAATCGATTAACACTATTCACTGCTTTTATTGTTTATATTTTCGCTTGCACGGTTCGCGTTAATCCTTATTTTATATATTTGTGAATAATCTTATTTTCTTAATTTTTCCTTCAATATCATCAATAGAGACTCACAAATTGAAGTGAGACATTTCCCAACAATTGATTTTTCCGAACCTTCACACCGATTGTCGAAAAAATTGAAATTAAAGTTGCGACTTTCCAATCCATTACCTTTTATTCCCGTTTTAAGTTGCATTAAAAAAGATAACAGAACAAAAATGAACGACCCTACATAAAAAAGCGCAACTTCATCATCCCCAATCACAAAATCTAGACCATTACGAATCGCCACGTTTTTCATTCAACCCCCTTTCGTTCACGGGCTCGAAGATGCCATTAATTCTCCCCATTAATCAGCCTCTCGATCCCTGCCGCCCTACTAAGCTGTCAGATTTTCAGGGGAACGCCGATCTGAGCCTCTGTCAGTTTGGCAACATCGTTCTGTTGTTGTTTAGTTGTTCGAAGGGTCGTGTTTACATTTGGACTTTTCTATTTGACTTTAACTGAATAAATCACTTCACTTCGACCGAATCGACCAATAGGAACGCTGCGTTACTGATTTTGCATCAGTTTTGAAGTAATGCAGCGTCAAATAGAAAAGTCGGATTATCATTTCGATTTGACGTTCATAAACTGTATTGTCCTACTGATTTGGTGGCAGTTTATTGTTGCTTAAGAGTACTCCGGTGATTATAGTTATGGCAAAATTACGAAAATGTTGTATTATATTCAGAAATTGTAGAAATGAAAATCTAACCTATTGTTTACTTCACCCCAGTGCAGCAGTGAAATGCTTTAAATCTCACACTAGAGCTTGGTTGATTACAAAAGGCGTTTTCGGATACTTACTCGGGTTAACTCGATCCCTAATCTTCGCGTTCATTTACTGAACCCGAACATCCAACCCGTGTTTGGAAAGTACGGTGCTATTAACTCGATCACTGACTCAGGTTGATCTATCGTAACCTTACACGAGAGCAAGGTCGTAGAGTCACCGCATGCGCACTGCAGTTCAATTTTGTATTTGAAAAGGGGTGAATAAGTCTTCTACTCTATTCTTAGCAATTTCATATATTCTATTCCTAAAAATTATGGGAAGAGAAAAGAATTTTGTTCAGTGAAAAATGTGTGGTTCTATGAGCCGAGAAAATAATGTGAAACAACTTCTTCATAACTTTGTATGCAGATCCTTCTGCGTTAAAGCTAAAACCTTCTTTACTTCTCATAGGTACTCAAATATAACATTGAACTTGCGAGGGCACACCAGAAATTATAAGAAAGATTTTACAGAAGCCAATAAATCCAAGCAAATCTAGAGACAATCAGTAAATAAACTGAAACTGAAAAAATAAATTCTTCTTTAACATAGGTACTCAAAAATAACATTAAACAGAGAAGGGCACACTAGAAATTATAATGATTTTTTCACAAAAGCCAATAAATGCAAGCAAAGCTAGAGACAATCCGAAAATAGACTGGGATTGTAATAATAAATCCATAAAATATTTGGTTATGTTATTGATACGACTGTCACTTAAAATCCTAAACCTGATGTGTTCGTAAACTTAGAACCCGGGTCCGTGATCCGAGTAGATCCGTCACGTGACCCAATGGATCGAGTTAGTAACCCTGAGTAAAATCAATTTCAACCGGATAACCAATAATAACTGCGGTTATCATTGGTTCAGCCCTTGGTTATTCCCTTTTTGTCCTAGAACGAATAACCGGCCCTCGGCTCTCGTCTCTTGAATGCGGTTTCTGGTTATTTGTCAATTGTCAATATAGGTTATATTTATATTTTTTTATGTTTTATGAAATGAATACAAAATTCGCAATTTGCAAATGTAAATTATTATGCTTCAAGTTCAACTCCATGCAAATCCCAAAATATTAATGTTTGAAACGTGGATTCGATGTAACGATGAACATATGTTTTTCAGAATGTTACGTTTGACAAAAAAAAAGTTTTTTTGTTCTGACAGAAATGATTCGAAGAGAAAATATTACCGAAAAGTATACAGGAGGACACTATCCAATAGATTTAAATTCACATGTATTGATATCGCTGTCGTATTTGGCTACATCTCACAAGTCACAGTAAAGTTTGCTATTAAAACTTTTTTTGGGAACTTCAACATAATTCTTGACCTTTTCTAACAGTCGAGAGCTATTAATCGTAACGTGGCTAAGCTCACGAATACATATCTTCTTCAAGAATACTTCGTCAGTCAACAATTTGAAATTTGCCTCGTAAAACCCTACTTTTCTAATAACCAGAAGTTTTACCTAGCTCTTGAGTCTGGTCATTTACAGTTCAAATCAATGACGTCGAAGGGCTAATTCATGACGTCATAACTTTTAACCAAAAATAAAAAAACAGCTTGAATGCAATTGATTAACCAAAATGATAACCGGTTATCCGCTTGAAATTGATTTAAGTTTCCGAAAACGCCTATTGATTCCCCTCTCGATCCCTGCCGCCCTTCTAACCTGTCAGATTTTCAGGGAGACGCCGATCTGAGCCTCTGGTCCCAGGACCCCATGGACGGGATGATCCAGATAGCGGGAGGGCAGGTGAGTCCCGAATTGGCCAGTTCGCCGCCCGGGAGCGACTAGCATCCGGACTGGGACCGCTCGACCAGGATCTAGGGAGACGCGGAATGCTCGGTCGCAGTCCCATCATCGACGAAGACGTTAAGCGAACTCTCTCGGAGACGCGGATGATTGTGTTCTTTAGTTCCTAAGCATCGAACGGTGGATACAGGGTGGTGTTGTATGATTGTAAATATAACACGAAGTTGTGAAATCTCAATTATGTTTAGCCACTTCTACTGCTACTCGAGTTAACCAAATATATCTGAAGAAGTATCAAAAGGTAATGAGTATTCACACTATTCTACATCATTTCTCGGCAGACGACGAAATTTCAACCTAAGCGTTTCGCATCATTTATATCGGGTGTCCCAAGGTGAGTGGCCTATTAGATTATTATGGAAACTATTGATGGTAAAGATTTCAAATTTTGTGGATCGATATTTGGCCATGAAAGGTACATTTTTAAAATAATTTCACATTTCCAGTGTTGCCGGATGTGCGACAATTTGGCAACAACTTTGTCATTTTAAATGGGACATCCGGTAATTCTATTTTTTTTTATGATACTCCATAAAATATTGAATCTATTCACTCTTACTTTTACATACCTATCTTTAGCGGTTTATCAGGTATTAATTATTTTTCGAAATTTAAGATCGAATTGGCGTGTTACGAAAATGACTCGAATTCGCTCAATATTTCAGATTTAAGTCAGAAATTTAGCAAGCCACTGCTTTTGAATTATAGTTGTCAGTTATACAGGATGGACCAAAAAAATCATCATTTGCCAAGTTACAAAATCGTAAAAAGTCTGGTTTTCCAAATTAGACATCTAGTTTATTTTTCAATTTTTTGCTTAGCAAATGATGATTTTTCTGGTCCATCCTGTATAACTGACAACTATAATTCAAAAGCAGTGACATAGATAAGATCAATATCTAATGACTTGCTAAATTTCTGACTTAAATCTCAAATATTGAGTGAACTAGAGTCATTTTCGTTACACGCCAATTTGATCTAAAATTTCGAACAATAATTAATAACTCAAAAACCGTTTAAGATAGGTATGAAAAAGTAGGAGTGAAAGCTTTAATATTTTATGGAGTATCATAAAAAAATAGAAATACCGGATTTCCCATTTAAAATAACAAGGTTGTTGCCAAATTGTCGAACATCCGGCAACACTGGAAATGTGGAATTATTTTAAAAATGTACCTTAAGTGGCCAAATATCGATCCACAAAATTTGAAATCTTTACCATCAATACTCTCCATTATATCATAATATAATAGGCCACTCACCTTGGGACACCCGAATTATCTGCAGACGTGTCAAAAGGCAATGAGTGTTCACACTATACCACATCATTTCTCACGTTATCCATTTTTCAGTAAACTGCCGTGGAAGTGAGCTAAGTCTAATTGAAGTTTCAGAAATCTTAAATCAGAACTGAATAATGACATAGTAGATGCAATATCACTTGACAAACTCAACAAAACGTTGTTTATGCAGATTGTTTCATCTATATAAAAAGAAAAGCAATATCCAAGGACTTGCTAATATTTTAATTCTAGAATCGTCAGCCTTAAGAAGGGTTAGTTGAATGAAGGAGGTTATTGGGTAGGTTTCAACACAGGAGAACAAAAAAGATCAAGAGCTTGTAATGGTGGCACACTCCGAATATCAAAGAACTCAAAGTACTATTCAAACCTCTTGGTATATTTCAGAATTTGTCATGTGAGTTTGGATATACTATATTATAACTTATACTTCAAATCAAAGACAAAAAACCAGTGTTTTAGTAACAAAGAGTTGATCAATATTAACAAACACGTGCGATAGAAGGGAAGCCTGATAGGTCAATATCACTAGTGGAAACAACTTGGGTTTGCGTTGAAGCATCTTCTCAATGCCATTTTTCGAGCTTTCATTAGATGTCTAAAATATAAGTATATGTGCCAAGACATGCATTTATATTATTATCTGATTGGTGCCATTTCGGTAACTATCTCATCTTGTTTATTCTTTGTTGTTCAAAATTCATAAAGCCAATATTGTAATACATGAAGCGAAGAAAAAGTTCTATAAATATTTGACTTTAAATAATCTGAGACAATATTTTACAAAATATTTGAGTGGGCCCTCAATCTAACCGAATTACTTGAGAAGCAAAATTAGAGCTGGTCAGAATCAATTGAAGTTATTTGGGAACTTTGGATTAACAGACAAAAATCAAATACAGTGAAATTCCCTATAACGAACGTTTGTATAACGAATTTCCCTGTATAACGAATTTCTTACAAGACGTTTGCACCTTGAATCCAAATTCAACGAAATATTCAAAGGACATCACTCTTTGAGTGGGTATTGGTAAGAAGGTATAAGGATGAGTTTTTTCCGAAATTTTTCCGGACGTATGTAATAAATCCCGGCCTTAAACTAAATCATCAAGGCGAGCAGAGAGATCCTTTTAAATACACCTCTGGCTGTTTGGTTTCAATCTAACCATTACGCTAGTGTGAAAGTTGTGCGAAAATGTCTAAAAGGAAGTGCCTGAATTTGAATGATACACTTAAATTTATCAGTGAAGTCGGCCGCGACATTGCCGACTATAGAAACAAATTTTCTTTATAACTTAATTTCTTTATAACGAATTTTTTTGTGGATTTAGCGCTTTCGTTATAGGAAAGTTCCACTGTATTTGGGGTGTATGGAATCATTCAGTGTTTAAATTTAAAACAACCAAGCAAAGTAAGCCAACACCAGGTTCACTTATAACCTAACAAAAAACCATTATAAAGAAGCCCAATTCTTCAAGAAGTAATTACAAGTTCAGAAGTGACACTAAGTAAGCGAGCCGTATACCTATATATCAAAATTTTTAACGCCCATCTAAGCCTACGCCCATCGCGCAACCAAATTTCCATATTATTAACGAGCAATTCAGGTCGCCAGACCAGGAACACCTTGAGCCAAACGTCCCAGGACATCTGTACCGGTTTCTGCTTTGCATATTGAATAGGTCCAGGTGGAATTTTCATCCCTGAGCAATTTCCAACCGCAAGAAATGGAAATGAGTTGAACCCGGTTAAAGTTTTCAAGTTCGAACGAAGATTTTCATGAATTTTCGTTGCACATCGAAGCCTTCTGCTACAAGTTACGTGGAATGCATGCCAAAACGGGTTAGCAAAATTAGATAACAGATGCTAATGTGCATTCCGTGCAGGTTCTGCCAGAATAAGAATTATCTAGTCAAAATACAAACTAACCAATAAAAATTAAGAAAAGACCTGAGCAGGAGCTAAAATAAAAAGTCTCAAAAATTATAATTATCTAATAATTTTCGACAAAAAAATTAACGTTTCGTGTATCGTTCATATGATTAACAGTTCTTGAATAATCCAGGCTGAATTAGATGACATAAACGACATATTATATTCTATCAGACCTAGGAGAAAAAATTTAAGAAAAGCCCTCAGTAAAAGCTTTTGAGCGCTCGTTCTTTAGTGTAGCAATAAGACTATTACCTCAAAATTTCATATGAGATTTGGGATTGATACCAAATTAATTATAAATGCAGAATCTCAGCACAATCGGAATTATATTATGAAAATTATTCAAAAAATGAAATATGTAAAAAATAAATGATTACAAAAATTGAATTCCATGGTTCTGATGATGCGATACCCTCGAAATTATGCGTGAATATTCAGTACCTAATGTAGTTTTCATTCTCAAATAAAATTTCACTCGAATCGGATATTCTGTAATGGAAATATTAAGATTCTTCTTTCAATATTCCAATTGAATTTTCTATGATTCTGTTAACATTGTGGCCACAAAATTTTGCGCGAAGATTCAGTATATCAATCATTAGTCACAGAATAAATTTCACTCGAATCGGATATTCTGTTATGGAAGTATAAACATTTTTCTTTTCAATATTCGAATTAAATTTTCTATGGTTCTGCTAAAACTATGGACAAGAAATTTTGGATGAACATTCAGAGTATCTATCTCCATTTACAAAAAAAAATTCACTCTAATCGGATATTCCTTTATTTATTATTCTTTTTTTCAATATTCCATTTGAATTTTCTATGGTTCTGTTCATACTTTGGCCTCAAAATTTTGCATGAGGCTTGTTATCACCATGTTGCATTTGGCCGTAACATTTCATTCCGATTGGTTTTGTATTCTCTGTGGTATTGAGGAACAAAAATTTTGAATGGCAATATTTTATGGAACACCCTGTACGATTTGGTTGTGTAACGAACTTAACCAAGCCATTTGGGACCTGAACTCATCCTGATAATTTCAAGTCTCTAGGACAATCTCTTTGAAAGTTATTGTGCTAACGGACGGCCCCACGGACAGAATTGAATTTGACTACGAATTCGTCATCAGGGAGTCTAACCCTATCGTTTGAGACCATATTCGGCTGAAAATGCTAAAATTACAGACATTCGTTTAAGAAGAACGAGCGCTCAAAAAGAGAATTGATAATATCGGATTCAAATAAGTTCATATTTCGAGTGCTCGTTCTACTTAAACGAGTACTGTATGGATTTGTCCAAAAATCTGTAATTTTCGAATTACGAGCTGAAAATATTGAGGTCATAGTGTTAACAGAACCATAGAAAATTAAACCGGAATATAGAAAAGAATATCCACAACAAAACATCCGATTCGAGTGAAATTTATTTGTAGGATGAAGATTCTCATACTGTACAATTTCAAGAGGAGCCCATAATCAGAACCATAGAAGTAAATGATTTTCAGAATTATTCATATTTCGAATAATTCAAAATTATTCAATTTTATCTAGCTGAAATTTTAAGTAAAATGTTCAGCAATACGAAGAAACTTTTGATATTTTTAGTTACCGATATTTCACATATTTCATTTTTTAAATAATTTCCAGACTATAATTTTGATCGTGCTAGGATTTTGCATTCATACATTATTCAGTATCAATTTCGAGTATTTTGAGACAATATCCACATTGTTCAACCAATGAAGAAGCGCTCAAAAACACCTGTTCAGGGTTTTTCCTAAATTTCCTCATCAGAATCTATCCCACCAAGATGAAGACAAAGAACACAGTAAGAATATTTCAACAAAAATAACGAGTCCTAAAGAAAATATACAATATCGAAAACTCAATAAATATCGAAATTTTCGATAATGCGTAAACGCACTGTTTTCATAAGGAATTCATCCGAGCTAGCAGGACAGAAAAATATGTTGAATAACAAAACAAAACAGCTCTCAGAAAAATATCGATGATGCGTAAACCCAGTGTTAGCACAAGCAACCGAACCTAGTTGGCGAACAGATAAAATTATGTTACTTCCCTTATATTCGCACGAAGCCAACAAAACAACGTTGTTGAATAGAAAAACTCGATAAAAATATACTAAGAACACAATGAAAACAAGGGAGAGATGAAATTCATAAATCACCAAAAATATCACATCTTCAAAATGTACACTTGCCACCGCCTCAATCAGGAATTGATCTTATACATAGAAAATAAAACGCCATTTTAATGTAAGTAAAATTAAATTGAATATATAAGAGTCATACTATAATTGTGAACTGATTATTTTACTACTTCCTACCAAAAAGAGAGAACTGAATATTATGAAATAATGTAACACTCGAATAATGTATATAAAACGTAAATAATGAAAGTTTCTTTTGTTCTTTTCGACGAAGAAGGTAAAAAGGTATTCCATCCTGAATTATCAGATATTTAAACGAAAATCTCGATGTAATAGTGACAGCTAGATGAGAGAAAAATCTTATTTCGTTTGCACCTTCATTCTTCAGAATCGTTCATGCACCCATTGTAGTATAAATAAATGATTTGTTATACCAACGTGTTCTTAATTATTTAATTTTCTAGCTTTTATGTATCATTATTTTTTTTACTTTATAGTCCTTCCAAGAATGATTTTTGTTCAGAGAAGGGGAATTTAGGTTCGTGTTGGAAAAAAAAAGCAAGGAACTACAATTATTATGGTGAGTTTTTATTTTTCGTGAGCATTTCAACGAGCCCACACAGAAGTCACAATTTTTAGCGTTTTCATTTCAAGATATTTGTAAGAAATTACCAATTATTTCTTGTGTCCGGGTGGATCATTTAACTGTTCTTTTTGTTTTATAATATATTACGGTCAGGTATTTTGACTTCGAATTATCAAGATTTTTCTATTTCCACAGATAGATGCTGCTTGTACGCTATAACCGTACGTTTTCATTTTTTCATGGTTTTGTTTGATGGTTCAGTGAATTATTGTATTTTCAACAGGGTTATCATCGAAATAGATCTTTTTCTTTCAGAACATCAACAAACACAATATCAGTTAATTTCATGATGATACAAGATAATTGAAACATTTTTTGATGTTTTCTGAATACAAAAGTGAGGTATCATGGTGGAACCAGTATGTCACCTTAAGGTCGACTTTCAATGGTAGCGGCCATAGTACAGTAAATATAGCCTTTATTTTTCAAAAAATGACCTACAGAAATTTGCCTTGATAAATAGGGATGCGCCGAAGCGGCTTTTTTGTGATTCGGCCGGATACCGAATCTCTCACTAAGCAGCCGAAGCTTCGGCCGAAGCGGCCACCGAATCGATTTTATTGATACTCATTAGAAATACAGTGAATAATAAGACCATTGGTACTGAATATATATTCTCTAGCAAACAAACAACAAACAACTAACAACTTAATAATGACTTAGAACATTGTAACAAAAGATAAACCAACACCACCCCTAGATATTTCTGAATTACAGTTAATGCATCGCGCATATTTATTGTCATCACATAGCGAATAATATTTCCAAATATCACTATTCTTTTTAGACATTTTACTCGTAAGTTTGTACAACTACCGCTCCCTTCGAACTTCAAACGCGAAATGAAAGCACAATCAAACGGCGTCTGGTCTGATGCATTCGATATGAGCGAGTCTCAACACGAAATTGTATCTCGTCGCTTCGGCCGAATCGAATAACTGCTTCGGCCGAAGCCGAATAATTGAAAAGTAGGCCGAAGCGGCCGGATACCGAAGCCGAATCGATGCTTCGGCGCATCCCTATTGATAAATCGATAGAGGGACATAAAAAAATATTAATGCCAAATTTCCGAAGTGATCCCCACCCTGGTTTTGGGAAAATCCAAAAACATTTTGAAATGCATTTTCCTCGGAACCCATGGATTTTAGAGAAAAGTTTATTCAACAAAAAATGTAGAGGACATTGTTATCTACATTTCATCTCATTGAAGCGAAGTCGTGACATGAAATGCAAAAAGTAGGTGGCGCTAAAGTATCAAAATAGTGTTTTTTTGACATTTTCGTTAAAAACAAATGATTTTTTGCAGTAATGTAAATGTGAAAGTTGTTCGTCACAAAATTATCTACATTTTTTGTATAAACAATTTTTCTGTAAAACCGTTATCGAGCAGGAGCTTGTCAAAGTGTAAAAGCTGTACATTATGTGCCGCGCCGATGCGTGTATTACACACACGGTCGGCGAAAGTGGTATGCTGCGCTGTATCTTTTCGCCTACAGCTCGATAACGGTTAGTTTTACAAAAAACTGTTCATACAAAAAATGTAGATGATTTTGTGACAAACAACTTTCCCAATTACATTACTGCAAAAAGTAATTTAATTTCAACGAAAATGCCAAAAAAACACCTACTTTTTGTATTTCAAGTCAGACGACTTCGCTCCAATGAGATAAAATGTAGATAACAATGTCCTCCACATTTTTTGTTGAATAAACTTTTCTTAAAACCCATAGATTCTGAGAAAAACGCATTTCAAAATGTTTTTGGATTTTTCCATCACTTCGGAAATCTGGCATTAACATTTTTTTATGTCCCCTATCGATTTGTGAAATCAAATTTCTGTAGGTCATTTTCCGAAAAATTCGTATTTTTTTTCGTGCTATATTTACTATATGGGTACCGCTTTGATGGATTTAAACATATCTCCTTCCAAAGCCTTCGACCGGGACTAATGCAACAGATGCGACCAATGCAATGCAATTTATTGTCGGCACAATAATAATAATAAACTAAGCCAATAGTGTCTTCATTTTGGAAAAGGAATTGAAATTTCTAGGTTTGCTGCTATCGATGTTGTAAAAGTCCCTCTCCCTCTCTCAATTTGCAGAATAATACAAATTTCATTCCTATCCAAATTGAAATATAAGTTAATCCCTACGTTAATGCATAGATATGATGTAAACACAACTGCGATTACAAAAATCAATTTGAAATCTATCTAGCCTTCTCCATAAAAAGTTCACTACTTCAACAAAATTCGTACCACAAATCGAATAAAGGTAACTAAAACTCAAAACACCAATTCAACTTTTCAAACCGGATAAAGCGTCCAATAAAAAAAATTACCGACAGTAAAGCGATAGAAATTAGCATTCGGATTCGAAGGCAGGCAGGCAAACACATCCATAATTCACAGGGGGCAAGTTCGGAAGTATTGTAGTTCGCGGAAATTTGTCATTTGCCTGCTACCGTCGCGCCATCGTGATATATAATTTGGAAACTCCAGATTTATGTCCGACCTTGTCCGAACGGAAAAGGCAATGGGTCTGTTTTGGGAAAAAACATATTTGTTTCGGCCCGTTCGGGTCTAGAGAATGTCGGGACGTCGTAGATCACCCTTTGTAGGGTTGAAATACTTTGACACTTTCATATTTTCATAATGCAGTAACGGTCGAACCTAGATCATTTTCGATAAACTGTAAATATCTTTACAGACAGGGTAATATATAATATACAGAAGTGTAGCTGAGAGCTGCGGGAGAAATACTTGAAGATAAATCTAACCCGATCTATTTCAGTACAGTTTTTAACCTAAGACAGACTGATTTTATCTCAATACAGGTATGAACCATAACGAACTATGAAACTTGAGTGTTGTTTAAGCTGATAAGAGGTAACCCAAATCCGTAATATTTTAAAACCAAAATTTTTAAATATTTTCAAAAATATTGGAAATCACTTCATCCGGTAGACAGTTAATGTGAGTTTTCGAGCTGTAGTCAAAGCTTACTATAGTCAGTAGTTGTTTGTAAACAGTTCCAAAGAAAACTGTTATACAGGATGGGCCATCCAATACTTTCCCCCCGAATTTTAAGATTTGGGATGGAATAACGAGAAAACGCTCAGACAGGTCAAATTTTGTTGAAAGGGTGACAAATGAGGGTGTTCAAATGAGTTTGATATCACTACCCCTCTAGCCGCAACAACTAACTGCTCTCATTTTTGAAAAGGGAATAGGGGTCGAGCAGCACTTTGTTGGAAAGGCAATTCAATTTCCTGCATAAGTGTATTTTTTCATTGCTTTATTTATAGTTTATTTACAGAGTGACACAGTATTCAATCAATAACTTTCACACGCCGAATTTGTATCTTTGAGATGGGAAAACACTCCAATAAATCAATCAATTTTATTTACAGGAGGGCATGTTTATGTGCTGAAATGGGTTTAATATCACTAACCGCCTAACTGCTACCCAAACAGCAATTATTTGAATTTAAACAAAAGCGCACGATTTACTTTGTAAAAAAAATACATTCATGCAGGAAATTGAGTTGCCTTTCCAACAAGGTGCTGCTTGACCCCTTCTCCCTATTCCAAAATGAGAGCTGCTAGGGGTTGCGGCTAGAGGCGTAGTCATATCAAACTCATTTGAACACGCTTATTTGTCCCCCTTTCAACAAAATTTGACTTGTCTGAGCGTTTTTTTGTTATTCCATCCCAAAGCTCAAAATTCGTGGTGGAATGTTATGGATGGCCCACCCATTTCATCCATCCATAGACACTTAAGGTGAGTTTTGGCGCTCCTACCAGACCTTACTACAGTCAGCTATTGTTTGTAAACAACTGTAAGAAAACTGTTCTTGCATTCTCGGCGCTTTTCATTTTTTTTTCCGTCAATAGGAATACCTTACGTCAATCTCAACGATAGTCAGGATTGATATAATCTAAATCTGGCCGTATGCATCTATCTTATCTTCAATGCAGCAATCATTCCTATTCAACATCTTTCAACACGCAATAGGCACACAGCCACTCAAGAAAGAAAGTAACCACCAGTCCTAGAATATCCCCAATTTCGACGTGGAAAACCCGAAAATCCCTGGGGGTAGGCAGACCGCTCAGGAAATCGACTTGCCGCTAATCCGTCACGAAAATGCAATCCGACGTGGGATGACCAGAACTTCGCAAAGGCTCGAAAACCACTTACCTGTTCGAATCCTCCGAGTATATCTGTGGTATCCATCGCCGATGTCACCGGGAAAGTTTTCAGGGTTTTTCCTGCCAGGTTCGCCAGAGTCCTCACTACGCCGCTCTTACCGCAGCCCGAAGAGCCGACCTGAAAAAAGGGAAAGTTTTAGATTTGATAGGATGATTGGGAAGTATTCAAATTAATAGCGTTTTCCATTGGGCGAACTGGTGCGCACTGAGTGCATGCTTTGTGTTCCATTGGTAGCACTTGTCAAGATTTCTATGTTCCGCTGGGAATCCAGTGCACCTAAAGCCTTATTTGCACTACGCTAGTAGTTTAGTCGAGTAGCTAAAAATTTAGTTACTAAACGTGTGTGAACACCAAGATTTTAGTCGAGTAGATTAATGTGTAGTTTAGTCGAGTCGATCCATTTGGTTCTATTTTATCGGACGAGATAACCTAAAATCATAGGCAAAATACTTGTTCTATGCCGAAAATGTCTTTCCGCTGGAACGAAGAACCCTTAAATTCGTAACAGAATACCTCGAACATGAATGTTTATGGAATATTAAATCTAAATCATACAAAAACAAGCAAATGAAGCAGTCCGCATACCAGGATACAAATTTCATCATCCACCTCTTCTAAAATAGCCATTACGATTAGATTCACAAGTTTATTTACTTTATTACGTTTCAATTTGTCCATCTTACGAATGGTTTCGTTTCGCTTCAAAGAAATCGCGTAAAAATTTGTGCGTTGGAAGTTGTTCATTCGACAAAGCGCTTCTCACTTGTGAACTCTACTCGACCGAAGTGCGAACGATTGGATGGACAGTAACTACTAAATTTCTCACTACTCGACTAGGCTACTAGCGTTGTGCGAACAAGACTTTAGGGTCGTGTGAGTGTCAGATCGCCCTTGAGTAGCTGTAGCCGTTTTATAAAGCATACTCAGTGAGTGGAGTGCAATTTTTGCCAGCCTCAACTTGAGGGAAGGCGCTAGCACCCTTTGAATGAGTATGTTTTATGAAACGGCTACAGCGACTCAAGGGCGATCTATCACTCACACTCAACCTCACCTTGAGGGATGACTATGAATACGGCCCTAAATTTGCACTGAGTGAAATCGTTTTTGCAGCAATTGTGTAAAGTCTATTTTAGCGCTAAACCGGATCAACAAAGAATAAGTTTCAAATAAGTCAAAAAAATTATCGGCAAATCTATCAAATATTGTTATATTCCAAATGCACTACACCCATATTTGATGAAAACCACTGTAGTGTGAAACACTGGTGCAAAACTCGTGCATCCAAAGGTAAACATTAGATTAGATCTGGGGTGTATCGCGAACTGCTACGTTCAGGTCGAATAAGTAACCCTGTCTTTTAAGCTGACTGGAATATTTCCTATAACTCTCCGTCGTGTTCTACAGTTTTTATGAACCTCAGCAACTGAGACGAGTTCAAGAATGGAATCTCCACAACCCTAAAAATTTCTCAACCCGGATTTTCCTATAATTCTCTCATAGAATCTGGGATGAAGATATCTTATCCCTGAAGCCACCACAGTTTCTGAAGTCCATCAAAACTCTGAAACTGGACGGCGAGCTTTGGTGGGAGTACCGTTGACAGCTCAAGATATGGAGGCACATTAGATCTTTAGGTAGCAGTGCACATCTCTGAAGAGTTCAATAATAATAAGATGGTTAACCTGACAATGAATTCAATATGTGAATGAAAATATCAACAAAAACGCAAAAAAGCAGTCACGAAGTGTTACAAATGAATCTAATTATCAGTAGTCATAGCTTGCTTCGAGACGTGCGTTAATATTAATAGTGTACTTAACATCAAAATGAATAAATGAATGTTTGCACAAGACCTGAACAAATTGGATAAAAGTCGGTCGAGTGTTTGGAAAGGATTTGAAACGATATTTTACGATACTTTTTATGCAATATCAAAAAAATCACACACACAAAACCGCTTTTTCTTGAATGAACTTGTGAGGATTGCTGAAACTCCATCAATTTGAAACATTTCGGTATTTTCATACAGTCAGGATGAAACTATTAAAAATGCAGTAAACAATTGAAGAAAGTGAAAAGTTATTGAGTTCACTTTCTGAGTCAATCATATTAAAAATTAATTCAAAAAACTTTGTCCATCCTTAACACAATTGAAATATAGAAACATAACGACATACAATTATCTGTATATAGTCCGTTCACGAAAGTTTGAGCGCATAGTATGCGTTTGTTTATTTATCTGAAGTTGGCAGTATTTGCTGTCATAACGTAAAATAAATTCAGCGTTGCCGAATGTACCCGGCCTCGTCCGACGAGCTTGCGAGTTATCAGAGAACTCTATGCAATATTGACAACATTGCGTATCAATCTGACAAGAAAATAAACAACACAACCTAAAATTTTAATATACACAGTGGAATATGTCAAATTTCCATGGCCAACCGACGGCTCAACCTTTCGTGAACGGACTATAATCATAATGCAGCCTGCATTATACAGGTATCCACTAATAATTATGTACTATTTAACACAGTCAGTGTATCAACACCCCCGCCAAAGCACAGGCAAAGAGACTGCTTGCACTCTCTAAAGAAACGGCTCAACAAGCTCTATAGTTATAATATATTAATATAAAGAATTAATGCCTACTGTTCTTTTTACAGGCATGTTACTGCATAGTGAAATATCATTTCTACAAAATCAGTAAACTTCCATTTTTGTAGGTTATGTAAATCAGTCTCAAAAACCACTGAACTGAAATTATTCCAATACAATGTTTTGGTGCAAACTAGACTTGCTCTACTGGATGACATGACACTCATCCGAGATGAAATAAGACCAAAGTCTTCTAGGAAAATCATGAACTTTGCAAAGGTTATACTGCTAGGTTAAAACCTAGCTTGAGTATGATAACACACAGAAGACCACATTACTGGCAATGCAGAAAGATAATCATTGTGCCAATCAGCCACAATCTAATCTAAATTCTGTATGAATAAAATAATATAAAAAAAAATCAAACTCACCAAAATACTCATCCATCCTAAATTCACACAGTATGATAGACTTCTCAATACTGGCAGCTGGGTTCTTAAAACCAAACAATCAGAATCACCACCTTGAACTTGCAGCTCACCAAGAGGGTCTTTATCCAGATGCACATCCCCAAAGTAAACACATTTCTGATTGAAATACAGGATTGGTTTGGTTCCACCAATCTTGCAATTGAAGACTTGTTCAAAAATCTCATGAACTTTCTCCTTATCTGATAAGGTTCTCATTCTATCGGCATACAATAAATTCACTAATGATTCAGGGTGAAAACTATCGTCCGTTTCAGTTTTGTTGAATTTATGGTGGTAAATAGTAGCCTCGCACCAACGAGTTAAATCTCTCAAGTTACACTCCCAAGGGGCGCCCTTGTTGCCAAACTTGTGACTTACTAGTTGCTCATCAAGTACAACGTTAAATTGAATCATTTTGGTGATTGTTTCAATAGGTATTTTAGGGAATTGTTTAGTAAGAATGAAATGCAGGTCTTTGTCTGTTAAAGTATCAATATAGACTTGAATGAATCGATTAAGAAATGACTGAGGTAACCCTCTTCTGGAACCTCCTTGTTTGAGGGGGTTCTGTGCAGCGAAAAATCTAGTACCTTCCTTCACTTGGAAAGTTTTGCCTAATTCGGGTATAAATATTTCTCCTCTGTGATCTAGACATGCATTCAAGCCTTCCAAAACAGGCTGGGAAGCCAAATTCAGTTCGTCTAACAATATCCAATGTCCTTGCTTCAATGCTTGGAGTAATGGTCCGTCTTTCCAGGAGAACTGTCCCCCAGTGCCTCCTTCAACAGGCAAATCGGCACCAAAGAGATCTGAAATATCCTGAAAATTCCAATATTAGTTAAATTCAAAGTCGTATAAACAAAGTAAGCTACTGTTGATGTTAGGTTAAGTTAAGTTAAGTTAAGTTGATGGAGAACATTTATTCGACTATTTTTTCAGCTGAAATCTTAGGAGAGTTTTGTCAACATCTTGTGTATTATGAACATTATTACATACAAATAATGTTTTGGTGCAGTTCACTGGACTTAAATAACTCACATGATATTTATGAAGCATACATAGGTAAGTATACTATTCATTATTTCAATTTGAAGATGAAGCTATAGGTAAACAAACTACATAACATTATGTGAGTACAACAGAACATTAGCAAGATATCCAAAGCAAGAATACTTACAGTTTGATCTGACAAATTGATCCTGTAAATCTTGTGTCCTGAAAATTCAGCCAAGGCTGTAATAAGGCTAGTCTTCCCAACTCCTGGACTACCCTCCAACAAAATGGCCTTATGTAGCTGCATCCCTCTCAGTACTCTCAAACAATTCAGAAGTGTGGTAGGAGCATTGAAGAAAAATTCTCTCTGTATATCAGTCTGCTTGTCTAAATCGATGAAAAACGGACTGATGCCGATTTTTCGGCCTTTTATTTTGATTTTCAGATTGTCCTGAGATAGGTTCAGTTCTGGAAAACCTAATTTTTTAACTTGATTATTTAGGAAAGCTAAACATGTTTGCTTGAATTTGTCTAATGCTTTGGAATTTTCTCCAGACGTTACACCAGATCCAAAACTATCTAGCAAGGTTAGACTAGCGCCGTGAACATATGCTTCTTGAATTTCCACAGAAGTTGAACAAATATTGATGAAATTTACCCAAGTCAAAATATCTCTTATACTTATTGTAAACTTTTTTCCTATGTCGATGTTACTTCTGAACCACTCGATGAAATCAAGTATCCTCTTTCCAATACCAGTAGTGCCATCTTCTTGATTACCAAAAGAAACTCCTTCATTGATATTAGCTTCAACTATAGCTATCAGATCTTCTCTTATAGTACATGGTTCACACCATATTTCAGTGAAACGATTTCTCAAAGCGGGGGAAAGCTCTTTCTTTCCAAAGTCACCTCCTGGGTTCATGGTACCAATGAAATAGAAGTCAGGGTGAGCTTTGATTAGTTCAGACGTTTCAGGATTATTGATGTCGGTTCCTTTCTCGGCCAGCAGCAGGCATCTTTCAGGTTCTGAGTAAAGGTGAAATTTTTAATTAAACAACATGAATCCTGACACGAATTTCTATTTTATAATGAAAATCACTTACCTAACAATGAATTAAGTCTTTCCAAAACACTATCATCCGCTAGGGAAATCTCATCGGCCAAGAATACACTTCCCTTCTCCATAGCTTGAATAAGGGGGCCGTTAACCCACTCAAATAATCTATCGGAATCCTCATGGTTCCTCACAGGTCTCAACCCACCAATAAAATCGCTACTTTCAGTGTGCATATGGCAATTTACTGTCACCAATTCCTGGCCATTGTTGTCAGCTATCACTTTGCATACAGTTGTTTTTCCCCCACCAGTTTCACCAACCAATAAAACAGGTTCTTTGAACTCCATAGCTTTAGCTACTAGCACAGCCAGCTGACGCATACTGAAAGTCCATACTATGTTTTTGTGTTGTTCTTGATGTTTATCAATGTCTTCCAATATTTTCCTTGTTACTGTTGAAGTTGATGGTGATACTGAAAAAATATCAATGTAGTTATTTTTAAGTATCACAATGAGGTTTCATCTCACTAATCATATGTGTTTGGATATGTGTAAAATTCACTACAATAAAACTATTTTTGCATACCTATAGTCCGTTTACGAAAGTTTGAGCATATTTGCCGAATGTAGCCGGCCTCGTCCGACAAGCTAGCGAGTTATCAATCTGACAAGAAAATAAACAAAATAACCTAAAATTTTAATATACACAGTGGAATATGCCGTTCACGAATGGTTGAGCCGTCGGTTGGCCATGGAAATTTGGCATATTCCATTGTGTATATTAAAATTTTAGGTTATGTTGTTTATTTTCTTGTCAGATTGATACGCAATGTTGTCAATATTGCATAGAGTTCTCTGATAACTCTCTAGCTTGTCGGACGAGGCCGGGTACATTCGGCAACGTTGACTTTTTTTACCCCATGACAGCAAATACTGCCAACTTCAGATAAATAAACAAACGCCTACTATGAGCTCAAACTTTCGTGAAAGGACTATAGTCAGTGATTTTGCACTTATCCAAAATGTCAAATCTAACAAGTGTAAGATGATATGAATTCTAAGTACTTACAAGTGAACAAATTCGCTGGGATAACTTCTCTCTTCAAATGTTTCTGAAGCACTGTGATAATTTCCTTTTTTTCTTCTACCTTCCTGACTCTTCCAGCCAAAACTAGATAACCTTCGTCAGCAAGATGTTGATCCCAATCATATAGTTTATTTGTGTTTTCAGCTAACCTATATCTTTCACCCCATCTGAATAAGTCACGGAGTGTAATAAAACCTTGCTTTCCAGCAAATGCAGCAGAACCTCTTCTCCTCATCTATAGAAGAACCAAAAAGTGTTACATGTAAACATAACTTACATTGCTACATAAAGAACATTTGTTATTTATTCTCATTACGTATGTACTGAATGGTAGGAATGAAATAAGATCAAAAATTCCAAAAGCCAATAGCCAAAATATGCTACAAAATTTACCTGCAAATCTGTCATCACATTGATCATCTTTTTCGCATAAGTTGGAGCAATTCGACATCTTTTCTCCAAAATGAATTCCAATTCTTTAGGGGGAATTTCTGTGAAATGCAGTTCTACAAATCTGTTTCTGAAGGCTCTTGATAACATTTTTCTACCACCATATGCACCTGGTGGATTCTGAGTGGCAAAGAGCATGAAATTTTGATGCGCTTTTACTACTTGTTGGGTTTCCGGTATGAATAATTCTCTGTTATCGTCCAAAACTCTATTTAATGCCTCCAGCACGTCAGTAGGGGCCAAATTCAATTCGTCGAGTATAATCCAGTGACCCTGACGCATAGCTTCAACTAACAAGCCTGTAAAAATTGATTATAAAATTTCAACATAAAATGAAGAATATTAAATGATTAGAATTTTTTTTTCATAAAGGAGTTGAGAAAGTTTGAAACAATAAAGAATTATACCTTCTCTAAACACTAATTTTCCATTGATATCTGCCACATAGGAACCAATATATTCTTGAAGATCAGTGTGTTCATGATTATTTATACGAACACACTTATTACCACTTGCTTTTGCCAAATATGTGATCAAACTTGTTTTTCCAACTGAGGTATCACCCTAAAAGAAAAAATTAATGCAACCATCAACATAACATATTGTATAATTTTGTGAACTAAACTAACTTATGTGGGACATATTTGCCCTTATAAACATTTATGTAAAGAGAATTTTTCCAATCATATAAATAACTATCGAACCTGACAGATGTTGTCTAGCAAGCTATTTCAAGCAAGTAGGATACTGAACAAAGTATGAATAGCCTAGATATCGACTGCAGCACTATCTGCTATGCTAATTTGTGAATCAAAACCTTCCAGGCCACTTTCCAAACCCATACAAAAAATGTATTCAAGTTGGTTCAACCGCTTAGAAGGAGTTCAAATAGGTACCTGATCATGTACAGTAAAGTATTTTATTCACGGAAACAGATATGCTTTATATCTGTTTCAAAATCCACTTCACCACCACTTTGATGGTGAATTTTGAATATATTTGACTGTTACACAAAACATTACACTTATCACAAATTATTCAATATTTATATTTAAATCAATTTAAACCGAATTACTCAATGCATATAAATAATACTTCATATAACTTCCATATACAGTGTGTTTGGTCATGACTTAGCTATAATTTAAGGTCATCAAATATACCTAATATTATCGACAAAAACACCCAAACTTGGAAGTTTACCCCCTAGTTTTGGAGTAGCCCCCATTTTAAATTTACTTTTTTATTTTCGTTGACCCTTCCAAATAATATCGATTTGTTTGGACATAAAGGTCCTACAGATGTGAAAAAAATGTTTTTTGAAAGATGATACTACCGCCTTTCATTGAAGTATAATATTATAAAAACATTCATTTCGAAAACGCCATAAAAAAATTCTCTAAAAAAGTTCATAGTGAAAATATGTACTGATTTCCCTTAGTAAATCCGCAATAGTACAAGAACTAGCACATTGAAGTATAATTTTTTTTCGATGTTTTAACAAGCAAGGATATTAGCTACAAAGCAACACTCACATCATTTCTGTAAGTTGCATAATTTGAGAGTTATTGCTGTTCAAACATGATCACTAAGCGAGCAAAAGACACAAGACAGGTCGTCATGAAGGCCACTGCCTGTCTACAGAGCAGAGGCGGCCATTTTGAGCAATTTTTATGATTAATTTGTTTGTATGATCATTTAAAATTATCGAAAGTACAGTACTGAGTTTTTTTTTATTTTATCAATTTTCATAAGGCTCATGTTCGAACAGCAATTACTTTCTAAATATGTAACTTACAGAAATTATGTTGGTATCGTTTTGTAGCTAATATCCTTGCGTGTTAGCTCATTGAGGAAAAATTACACTTCAATGTGCTAGTTCTTGCTCTATTGCGAATTCACTAAGAAAATCAGTAAATTTTTTTACTAAAATTTTTTTAAAGAATTTTTATATAACATTTTCAAGTAGTATGTTTTCATATTGTTCCACTTTAATAAAAGGCGGTAGTACCATCCTTGAAAAAACATTTTTTTCACATCTCTAGGACCTTTATGTCCAAAGATATCGATATTATTAGGAAGGGTCATCTAAAATAAAAAGGTAAATTTAAAAAGGGAGTTTCTCCAAAACTGAGGGGATAAACCCCCAATATGGATGTTTTTATCGATAAAATTAGGTATATTTGATGCCCTTAAATTATCGCTAAGTCATGACCAAACACACTGTATATATATTATATATTTAAAATTTTGTCAGGTATAATCTCTTTCAACAAGCAATGTATTCACTCACCTGTAATAAGACTGGCAGTTTTCCAATTGAGACAACCCTGACCAAATCTTTCAAGTTTTTCCTAACATAATCTGTAAGAATGTAATCCTCAGGAATGCTACATTCTAAATTGCCTTTTTGTACCCAATACCCCTCAAACTCAACATAAGAAACTCCACTGGTAGTAGGTTTAGGTATTGGTTGATTGAGTACAGCTTTCACTTCATCTTTTTCCAACAAGTAGCTGAAAATAAATATACAATGAGGATTTTAAATCTGATGCATCTGCATGATCTATAATAAAAATTAAGTATATTTACTTACCTTTTTATCATATCTTGTACTATTTTGTAAGACTCTGCATCCAATTGAGTCAAAAAACTCAAGGAAAAAGCTTCATACAAACTTCTCTTCATCATTCCGCATGGGTTTTTAGATGCAATATTGAGAGCCCTACATAACGATCTCAAGGAAAAATGTGGTTTGTGACCCACACCATCAAGAAGATTAGTTTCTGCCTGCTTCCTGACTTTCAGATAAAAATCTACAATTTTATTCAATGCCTTTTCTTTGAAAGATAAATTTTGTATGTAGCTGACAACCAAATGGAGAAGATCGTTCTTCTCAGTTAATTCATGTACAAAAAATTCTGTAAATCGGTTTCTGAGACCAGCAGGTAGATCTCTCTTTCCAACATCAGTAGAAGGATTCATACAAGCAAATAATGTGAAATCTGGATGTCTTTGTATTGGTTCTTTGTCTCCTCTTTCCAATAAACATAAGGACCCATTGGAGCCTTCAAGTAAGCCTGACAAACATTCCAATGTCTCTGCGTTTGCCAAATTAATTTCATCCAACAGCACCCAATAACCTTTCTGGATGGCTTTGACTAAAGTACCCTCAATGAAAGCAAACGCTAAAGCGGTCTTCTGTTTCAGTTGTACATTCAGTTTTTCAATTTTCTGGCCGACACTTATCCAGCGAGATTTCATAGCGTCTTTCTTTTTAGCTTTTTCAGATTCTTCGTCACTTTGTGGACCACGTTTTCTGCTACCAAAATTAATTTTAGATCTATTCAAATTTTTCATGGCTGCTTGATAGCTTATTTGCATAGCCTTCACCAACTCTGACCATTGTTCACTGTTATAACAGAATTCAATATGATCCAAATACTTTTTATTAGGTCCTGCCTTGTAATAGTCAAAAAATACTTGATCGAATTCTCTTTTCAATGGGGTTATCACAAATTTTAAATCCACTGGTTTGAATCCTCCTAGTAAATCTGCAGAGTCGGACTGTTGATTCATGTTGATGACCACAAGTTTTTTGCCAACCACACTTGCAAGGTACTGAATGGTCGATGTTTTACCAGTACCAGTTTCACCAACTAACAAAACTGGTTCAGAAGAATTGACACAACACATTATTCTTTCTAGCAAAACTGCTGATGGCCTTGTAAACGTATAGGTTAAATGTTGCACATATTCATTCACATTTTTTGTCATTGAAGCTCGTCCAGCAACAAAACTTGTGGAATTCGATTCTATCACTGGTTTATACTGTTCGCAGAAGAACTCAGCTTTCTGATTAATTATTCCCAACAAGGTACTGATTTGTTTTGCTAAATTGATTGCTTCTTGTGGATCTGGTTGTGCACAGCAAAAAATATCGATAGCATCTTGGAGTACCTTCAAAGCACTCTCTTGGGTTTTGGGATTGAAACCAACAATGGCTCTGGAACACCATTTGAAGAAGTCACGTGTGGATATTAACCTTGAATGTCTGGATAATTGTAAAGAATTTGGATTATCATATGAGAATAACTTAAAAACTTCCACTAATCTGTCTGTGATGAACCGAAATTCAAAATGTTTCTCAACAAGTATTTGCTTCAATTCTGCTGGGGTGAATGGATCAATATTTATTTGGAGCAAATGTTTCTTCATGAGCGTCATTGGATTTGAGTGCTTTTTATGGTATCCTGTGATAGTTGACAAGAACCTTCTAGTAAAAAACAGTTGAAACCCTGGTGTTATAGGTACGTTATCCCTAAAGCCTGGAATTGATAAACTTTTATTCTCCAATAAGTTTGTTAGCACTGAAGCTATATCCATATTAGCTGAATCAATATCCTCCATTAGCAACCAACTGCCTTCCATGACAGCTTGTGTTAAGACCCCGGCTTGCCATACAAACTCTCCCGGTATATCAGTACATCTGTATGTTCCCAACAACATCTTACTATCCATTTGATCGCCTAATTGGATTTTTATAAAATCTTTGCCGAGAAGCCTGCCTGTTTTAGCTGCTAAATACTCCACCAATGTTGTTTTACCGCAACCCACTGGACCTTGAAGACATATTGCCTGATTTAATGTGAGGCCTAGGGCAATTTTTCGCAAATTATTTGTTGTAGACCCAACTTCAACAATATTTGTCTCCAGAGGGAAGAAATGAGGCTTGGTTGGAATGTGAATTCCTGATATATTATTAGTTTGAATAACGCCACCAACAGAAAAGTTAACTACTGGATGATGATCTAATTTTGGTTTATCATATTGTGTCAGACTCAACTTTTCATTGAAGATAAAAGTGAACTCATCATGAACAGGTTTAGGCACAAGTTGCAGTAAGAAATTTTCGGATTGTGTTTCATTCATTTTAGTCAATATACAAGTACATCGTCCAGCGATCCTGTAATTAAAAATATAATTAATTTTAGATATTATTCGTTAAGTTACCATACTCACCATCTGACTTTTTGATCAGATTTTTTCAAAAATTTAATAATAAATTTCGACCAATCCCATCTGGTTCTATAGAAATCTGCATCAGTCAATAATAGAGCTAAACAACTCTCAACAAGTTCAATATCCGTTACTGAATAAGCTTTCTTAGTCCTTTTAAATAGCTCAACTTTGTTTATCTCGTCAAACGGGGAAGTGTATAGATTGAAATATTTTAAAGCATAGCTGCAACAGAAAACAATTGACTAGAGTCTGTTAAACATATTTTTAAAAGTGTTTTAGTAAATATCAGCATACTATTTGAGTGTTATTAAATATATCTGAATAAATTGACAATTTATATGTGAAGTAATATAGTTTTCCGCCGACCTCGAAATAAAAGGTGCTTTTAATGTGTAGGAAATTGAGCATTAATGACCTATTTTAATGCTCAATTTTTTGCCATTTTAATGTGCAATCCTCATGGCAACCGTACACAAAGTATTCAGAAGCACTACGAGAAATGTCAAAACTCTACTGGAACATAGAAACATAGAAATTCCTTTACGTCAAATGTATGTCTTGAGCGAATTGAGAATGTATTTTAATCAAGAACTTATACACTATTCATGTTGAGATCGTCGGAAAAATCTTGTAATAAACTCGGTTATTAATCGAGCGACTAATGGTCTCGAACTATTAACGCGTTCGCTCCGCTCACGCATTAAAATATCTTGACCATTAGTCGCTATCTTTAATAACCTAGTTTATTAAATAACTATTAAGATGTATAGGTACTAGGGAAAAAGAATATTGTCATGAAGCATCCAAACTCCCAAAATATGTTTTCAGTTTAATAGATAATTTTAATTCAAATAATATGCATCAATTTTAAACACTAGAATTAAAACCAATGGAATATTAGATGTAGGAATACTCTACCTGAATAAATCTGGCCTAAGTTTCAATATTTTCCCTAATAAAACACAATTAACAATATGTCTGCTGTATTCAAATCTATAAAACTCATCGTCAAAGAATATGGCAATGGATAGAAGTCTTGGCAACTGGTCACTAAAATGCTGAACAATACTCTCAAGATATTGAGGAATGTGGAGTAATTCATGAGCAATGTAATGCAAATGTATTTCGTCCAAATGATATCGAATAAAGTTGCTTTCCTTCTCAGTTTTCTGAAATAACAATAAATTAAAGTAGTTAAATTCAAATTTAAAATTTATTCAGTGAACTCACTTCGAATGCTATTTTGAATTGTTCATTAACTGCGCAAAATTCCTTTAACTTTGGTAAAATCTGAGGGTCTGCTTTCATATCATCCATTTTTAAAATTATTTTCTTCAATCACTACGAGTTTGTCACCTCTATTCTGTAGGTTCAATAGCCAAAGGAAGATACTGAAAAACGGTACAATTCATTGAATGGTCACTATTCTCTTCAGGTTTGTTTTTATTCACGCTAAAAACAACACTTCACTGAACAACACCGGTAGTGACGGCACGTGTTTGAAACTCAACAAATGTGACAGCTGGAAAGATTGAGGTTATGTCAGAATCTGGAGCATAGAATATATTCTCATTGTTTTTCTTCTGAATCACAGAAAGATATACATGTGATCAGAGTAGCCAACCTAAGAAATAAATGAAATAATCGGAATGAAGTTGCCGCATTCATAAGTAATCGGCTATATAGCGGTTCTGTAGTCTTTGGTTTTAAATAGAGTCATAGAAATCATGAAATATTTGCTTATGAATAGAGTTATTCAAACATTTGAGTATTTGAAATATGAACTTGATTTTATATTCATATCCTTCGCATATTATTTCAAATGTTAAAATTTTTAGTGCAAGAAATTCAGAAAATAACTCAACAATCTGCAGATTTTGAAAGTCAAGATGCAATCGATCAATACAATAATAATCATTATTGTTTGAATTAATATTGAGAGTTCCATCTTCACAAAAGGAATATAAATTCTTGTTTTTCATTTCAGATGAAACGGAATGAAATGAAACTAAGAATGGATAAAAGTTTTCAATCCTGCAAGACTAAATGAAGAGCTCATCTGTAATACAGAAATGAATATCATAATAACCAGTAATCTCGCATTCAATTCATCTTAAATACTCTCCTAATCCAAGGACAAGGCATCGAAAAAGGCTCACAAAGATCAATCGTGCAAAATAACTTCGAGAAAATAATTACATCGTCCAATTAACCAATTTCGATGATGCTAAGTACGAACATGATTACGACGCGGAAGATGCCCGCGTTTAAAATCACGATTTCAACTTTAATTGAGATGGATTGCTCGAAACGATAAAACAGGTAGTTTAAATGTTAAAAACGTTGAACGATTTAATGCTAAGGACGTGGTTAATACCTATATGACGAACGCGGTCTATTATTCTTTATGCGTTTGTTGTACTTTTTCATTACATACGTCGTGTTTCATGGAAAACATAAACATAATTTTTCAGGTGATGCATGCCAGGAAATGTCTTAAATTTCAGGGAAACTATTTAAGATAGGGGCTACAAGAAGATTATTCTAAACGAATAAGTATACAGTGTGGAACAGCCAAGTGGAATAAATTCGATAACGAATAAATGAGAGCATGTTGGGAAGAACGCTTGGACACGTCGATTTGTATTTTTAGATGCTCATTTTTTTCAAAAAAGAATAATTACATAGGGTGTCTCATGTGACAGTGGCCGATACCAACTTTCTTATTTCAAATACAATCCCCTGTATATTATAAGTTTCTTGAATTCTGCAGGAAATTCTAGACATAATTTATGTACGTTGTCCCATACCTATTTTCAACCGTTTCGGAAATATTGAGTGTTGTCATTACATTAATAAAAGAAGATAATTTCATTTCACAAGACGTTCGCGGGGAACATTTTGAAAATCTCCCACGTTGAAATAAATATTTTGTTGTTTTTTTACATTACTTAGTTGTGAAATAAAATAATTTTTTTCAATGTTAAGTTTTGTGATACAACACTTAATATTTGCCGAAACAGTTGAAGATAGGTATGGGATGTTGTACTAGAATTATGTCTAGAATTTCCTGAAGAATCCAAAAAACTAATAATATACAGGGGGTTGTATTTAGAATAAGAAGGTTGGTATCGGCCACTGTCACATGACACAGCCTATATGATTATTTTTGTTTGAAAAAAATGCGCATCTAAAAATTCAAATCGACGTGTCTAAGCATTTTTCCCAACACGCTCTCATTTATTTGTTATCGAATTTATTCCATTTGGCTGTTCTACACTGTATAACAGTTATTGTAGAGTGCAGATCTGTTAGATTAATTGTTTGGGATAATAATACGAAATAAATTTCAAAGTAGCTTTAGAGGTAGTTCTCAAATATGTCATGAAATTTATGGCAATCAGAAAAACGTTTTTCACAATAGGTATATTGATTTTCTTCAATTCAACACTTGAAACTCAAAGGAATTATATATCATAAAACATAGGTATAATATTATTCCTAGTCAAAGAAAATTTATTTTTGATTCGCCATTTATGTGTACCTAGGTATATCGACTTACCTATAGAGGTGTAGGTATATTTACGATCTCCGTTTTAATTTTATTTTATTTACCCTTTAATGAGGAATTTAATGATATTTTTCTTAGAATTCTTGGGCCACAGAATACAAAACTAACTTATAAATAGTATTACTCTTAGACAAGGTATTACTAGTATCAATCATACAGGACGCTCACAAAATATGCGGAAATATGACACCAAAGTCTATTGGACAAATTCGACACAAGACACTGACTGAAGCCTTTTCTACTGCTTATTGATAAAATGTAGAACTCACAATAAATGTCAAGTTCTAGATTTGTTCCTCTCGGAAATTATCGGCCGATACAATACAATAACTTTGCCAGGGCATAATATAAAAACTGGAAACTCTGGAAATACTCAACCGGTTTATGGGCCCTAAGCAGAGACCCTTAGCTTATTTTCTTCTTCAGTTCCTATCAGCTATCGTCCTTCTAACCGGTCGAGCAGAAGTAGGTATCCATTCGGAGTACCTAGATATTCCATCAATTTCTTCATTCTAGTTGTAATAGTAAGTCTATAACTTCCTTGAGATTCAAAAATCACAGATGTTGCGTCGAAAACGAGGAACCTATGTATCTTATACAATATAATCCCCAATAAGAACATTCTGTTACGGTAAAAAAAATAATATTATATTATTTCATATGAAATATACCACCCGTTGAGATTGAATCACTAAAAAGCTTATAAACATGTATACCTAAGCCATGAACAATTTGTATCAATCGGATTAGAATTCTTGAAAAGACCTGACAATTCAAAAACTTTAGCGTGCTAGTTCCTATCGGGCAAACGATCGTTCAAATTCGAATACGCTATTGATCTCCTTATATTCGTTTATGATTTCACTATCCAAATCTCAAAACTACCAGGAAAGGAACTTTCAGGTTTTTTAAGTTGTTCCTTCCTGAAGTAATTAATCGCTTTTACGGTTTACGGTGACCTGTCGAATTCTAGGTAATTTCGTTCAAATCTTTTCCTTTTTTGAATTTTAGAATTATTGAGAACTGTCAGCTAAAAATCGGTTCCCGGTCATTACTAATTTAGTTTATCAGTAAAACATTCTTTACATTTATTAGCCAAATGCAACATTACGAATGAAAAAATTTAAGAAACCCCTGAGCAGAAGCTCCTGAGCGCTCGTTCATTGGTGGAGCAATGAGCTCATTACCTCGAAATTTTATATGAGACTTGCGATTGTCGATTGATACCAAATATATAAATGCAGAATCGGAGCACAATCGGAATTATATTCTGAAAATTATTCAAAAAATGAAATATGTAAAAAATAAATAACTACAAAAACTAAATTCTATGGTTCTGATGATGCGATCACCTTGAAATTTTGCATAAACATTCAGTATAGTAGTATTCATTCTCAAAATAAATTTCACTCGAATCGGACATTCTATTATGGAAATATGAAGATTTTTCTCTGCAATATTCCAATTGAATATTCTATGGTTCCGTTCTGTTAAAACAGTGGCCACGAAATTTTGGATGAACATCCAGAATATCGATCTCCATTCACAAAAAAAATTCACTCGAATCCAATATATTTTCATGGAAAAATGAAGTTTTTTTCAATATTCCAATTGAATTTTCTATGGTTCTTTTGCAATATGGCCACATAATTTCTTTTTTTCTAAGATATTGAGGAGCAAAAATTTTGAATAGCCATATTTTATGGAACACCCTGTACGATTTGGCTGGTTCGTTAACTTAACCGAGCCATTTGGGACCCGAACTCACTCTGAAAATTTCAAGTCTTTAGGACAATCCCTTCGAAAGTTATTGTGCTAACTGGCGGCCGAACGGACAGAATTTAATTTGACTACGAATTCGTCATCAGGGAGTCGCTATCGTTTGAGACCATTTTGGCTCTTCGAAAATTACAGACATTTGGGCAAAACGATATAGCACTCGTTTTAGTAGAACGAGCGCTCAAAAGCCCGAACTTTTTTTCCTAAGAACAAAATAGAGTTTTTCTTTTGCTCCATAATATCATTGTATGATATATAATGAAGATATAATCATTCAAAATTTCAGCAATTATATGCCGAACAATTTCTATTTTTCAATTTCCTTCTTGTTCTTTATTCGTTACGAACCATTGTATCGTCATTGAGCAGCTGAATATAAAATTTCTATGGATATAGTCTCCATAATATTCGAATCTTATTTAGGTATTACTCACTACTCGAAACCGTTGAACCGATGTGGGCAATTTATGAAGCCGGTCCCAGACAATGCGTGTATTTGACGAATGTTCGGCATTGGCGGTGCTTCGCATAGTGTGTGGGCCATAGTGTTCGGGCCGAAGTTGAGCTCCCACACACTACGCGAAGCACCGCCAATGCCGAACATTCGTCAAATACACGCATTGTCTGGGACCGGCTTGAGTTTAACAGATTTTTTGACTCCATAACAATATACATAGATATCCTTGCAATTTGAAGTCTCTAGCTTATTCCATTTGAAAGTTAGGATGTTTACAATCCAGTGGACAGAAACACTTTTGACCTGGGATTCTTCATCGGTCAAACTGAGTGGTATATAAGCCCACTCCCTACGCAAATTTCAGAACATTCATATATTTGGCTGAAAAAGCGCACAAATGTAAAATCCATAACGGGCATTTCCAGTGATTCATTCTAGAAATGTGTACGTAATGGACCCCTCAGAAAAGCATAGCGATTATCGGTTTTTTGTTTCGTTGTAATGTTTTTGAGGATTTTTTTTTAAAATAACCGTTATAATCTAGCGAATTCAATCCGAACGCAGAAATGGCTGTTAAGTGTGATGTACGCGCAAGCATTTCACTTCATTATTTGAGTGTTTAATCCATAGACAAACTACTCTCTATCTATGGTTAAATCACAGTTCAGAACGATGCGAACTTGGCCACTCTGTTAATTCTGTTATACATCGACATCTACACTGAATTATGCTAGCTCGTACGTCATCATGGCGAGATGTTGAACTAACGGATATAGAAATCGCATTTTCCAATATTTAATTAAAAGTTAATCGCTTGAAATTTTAAGTGAATAATTAGATAGGTATATATGTATGTATATTCAACACTACTCTTATAGCTGTCACATAAATAAAAACAATATTTACCACACTGGAAATGTCCATTCAAACGCTCTTCCTAACAAATCAACAAAATTTCCCTAATTTTTCATCGTTGAATAATATAGTTCGATATTTTTCTGCAATTCAAGATAGTGAATACCACATCATTATCACAAATTGTCATTAGTTCAATATTGGATCAAATCAAATAAAAACGCTTTTATGTAACAATCTGAATCTGCAAGCAGCACAGTTTTTTTGTATTGACGGTTTCAGAGCGTGGATTGGTCACCTGGAACAATTTCTCTAGCGATTTTATGATTGCATTTCACGAGATTGGACTGGGCCATTTTTATCCGTAAATCACGATTTTATCTGCGTGACCAATTCGCCGTTATGCTTTTTTCATTTGTGAAATTTGTTATATTTGTATATATTGTGCGGTTAGCCTTTGCAATGATGAGAAGAGATAGGTATAGGTACATGATTCCAGCAGAAAAGCTGAAATAAGTTGCTTCACTTTAGGATGTGAAGGAATCGTTTAACCAAATTCTAATTTGCGTAGATTTCTTTTCCATTATTTACAGGAATTTTGACCATACAAAGTCGCATTTTCTTGTATTTCAATGTTTACTCTACTTTACTTCTACCCAGGTTAGTAAACCAGAAGCCGTTTCATTCAAATTCCAATATCCTGAAAAGTATCGATCTCATTTTTTTCAATCCTGAATACAAATTTCCCACTTAAATCTCAAACTAACCTTGAAAATTTCAGTTTTTGAAGTAGTTTTTTTCGGAAGTTAGCTTTTTTACGCCTGGCTCCCGAAAGAACCAACAGCTTGAAATTTTCAAGGTAGGTTCAAGATACCAACTTCAATTCTTGAAATAATAGAATGAAACCCATAGTTCTCAAGAGGTTCAAATTTGAATTAACGTTTTTCCAATATGGACAAGATTCTGACTTGTATAATGTTATTTTCCGTCGATCTCAAAATACAAAAGTATACTGATGGGTACGAAATTGATCATTAAAGACCCATTTTAATGCTCAATTTATGCTATTTCAATGTGCAATGCTCATGGCAACCGTTCACAATGTATTCAGAAGCACTACGAGAAATGTCAAAACTCTACTGGAACATACATAGAAATTATATTATGTCAAATGTGAGTGCAAAATGATAATATATTTTTATCAAGAATTCATACACAATTCATATTGAGATCGTCGGAAAAATCTTGTAATCAACTCGGTTATTAATCGAGCGACTAATTATCACACAAATATCTTGACCATTGGTCGCTGTCTTCAATAACCTAGTTGATTAAATAACTAATGCAAATTGGTTTGGCTCTCAAATACCAACTCCACATTCTTATGGTTTGACTGATGTCAACGCAAATATAAGATAAATACTTTTACTTTTTCACACCAAATACATATACCATTAATGACAAAAAACGAATATTTTCTTCTGATTGCACAGAATTCAACCAACTTTTGTATACTCAATTTTCTGGGAAATCTTCTTTCATTCTTTCTCGGGGGATCTTCACGAAATTTTTTACAATTCTTCGTATAGTTGTTTTAGCCCTGAATCAATGAAGATTCGGCTTTTCTTAAATTTTTCTTCAACAAAATTTGAAATTAGTATTTTACATCAACAACAGTTGGATACTGCGGTACTGACAAGTGACAAGAAAAATATCATCTTCAGAAAGAACAATTTTGTGATTTTTTCACGTTTAAGAAGAAAATCCATGTATCAAAAATCAATTGTTTATATTAAATAAAAAGTTGGAATGCTCAAATTCCTCGTGAAATTTTAATGGACTTTTGTCGAGAATAATATTAAAACTAAAAAAATTTCCGCTATTATTTTCGGCAAAAAGTATTTTGTATTTCTAGTAAAATTCGGAATATTGATATTTTGGATCACTATAAGTACGGGGTAATTTGATCTGACAGTTCAAAAAACCCTGCGTATCAATCTTTGCTGACTTTGCAAACATTAAGAAGTTTCTCAACAGGTTGAAAAATATAGCAACAATTTGTTTCATTATTTTTTCTCCCAATAGTACCTATATGAAAACTGGTGCGTATAGAATAATTCGATCCTATGAAAATTGATAGTACCTATTGGTACATAATGATGAAAATATCAAAATTGGCACAACATATCCAACATAACTCCTATTGCTATAGAGATAATATAAGAAATAGGGAAAAATACCAATATGACTTGCTAAGCAAGAGTTACATCAATTTGCAAGCAAAAATATATCCTTTTCGAATAACTATTTCAAGGACAGCACTCAGAAATTTTTGATCAGCCTGTAAATGCACATAACAACCACATATTGGACGAATAAATCAATAAATTGATGGTGTGTGTTGAAATGATGATTATAGACGAAACTATCGGTTGCTCGATCAAGTATTTATTAGTACCAATATCCTTCTTTTGTCTTAAGGAATATAAATATCTATTTCCGGTGATACGAAAGAACTCAAGAACGAAATATGGATATTATCAGAATAATATAGAATGAAATGGAGGTCACTTGGAGATCAAGTTCACTCAATCTTCTTCTTGCACGATTTATGACTTATGAAATTATTTTCTAATTAGCAGACCGTCTCTTGTCTCGCAGCATCAAAACAGAATGCAGATTTACATGTTCTTTTATACTGCCATACAAATTCGTAGTAATTGTAATAAACTCATAAGATATTCAAGGGTTCGATAGTGGGTTATTATTATTGAGGATTTCATTATAAATAGTATTTAGAAAGATAATCACTATCGATTAGACAGACAGGCATTTCTGAAATTCTGAATTCGAGAGCAAAATCTCAGCACGATTGGAATTACATTCTGGAAATTATTTAAAAAATTGAATATGTAAAAAATCAATAATAAAAAAAATAAATCCTATGGTTCAGATGATGCTATCCTCTTGAATTTTTTTCATAAACATTCAATATATCAATCTCCATTCAAAAAATAAATTTCACTTGAATCGGAAATCTTGTTATAGAAATATAAAGATTCATCTTTTCAATATTCCAATCGAATTTTTTATGGTTCTGTTAACACTATAGCCACAAAATTTTGCATGAGGCTTATTATGAGAATTTTGCATGTTCCGCAAAATTTCATTTGGATTGGTTTCAGTTTGTCGGAGATATTGAGGAAAAAAAATTTTGAATGACCATATTTTATGGAACACCTGTACGATTTGGCTGGTTAATGAACTTAACCGCGGCATTTGGGGACCGAACTCACCCTGAAAAATCTCTAGGACAATCTCTTCGAAAGTTATCGTGTTCACGGCCGGACGGACGGCCGGCCCCACGGACAGAATTAAATTTGACCACGGATTCGTCACCAGGGAGTCGAACCCTGTCGGTTGAGACCATTGTCGGCTCAAATTTGAAATTACAGACATTTGTGCAAAACGATATACCTAGAACACGTTTAAGTAGAATGAGCGCTAGAATAGTTATTTTTGTATTAAGTGCGTAAAATGAGTGTTTTTTTCATGGCACATGAGAGTGTCAATTTTGGCCGAGACCGCAGGTCGAGGCCAAAAATTCACTCGAATGTGCCATGAAAACACGAATTTTATACGCACGAAATACAAACAACATTTTTTGTACAACTGTGAATGTGAATTTACATCGTCTGAAATACGTATAATTAGTGAAGATAATGCTTTCAGTACAATATTTAAATGAATCCAGTGATCTTTCTGTGTCGTAACTATAGAAACAGTTTGTTGAAATTGTTTGAATCTTTGACAGTATTTGCTCGTAGTTGTTTCAATTTCGAATTATTTTAAAGAAGATGAATGTTGAACATGATAGTGGTAGTGATACCCCGCAGATATGGCTGAAGAGGCAAATACAATTGTATCTTATATGTTACCAGCCAAAACAAAGCTAATAATATGAGAAAACATATAACCAATTTCGAGAATGGCGCAACAAGAACAACGTAAAAAAGGTTTCTGAAAATGTGCTCACATGCTATTTCGAGGAAAAATTAAAAATTTTTAAACCTTCCAAGTTATGGAGCTCGATGTTGAAAAAAACATCGAATGTCAAGGAAAATATTGATATAAGGAATTTTCAAAATTGGTCCCGCTTATTAAGAACAAAAGCGTCGGATACCGAGGAAAGAAATCTAAAGTGTTATGGAGGGATAATATCAATAAATTTCTCAGAGATGCTGATGACGAAACTAATTTACTTTATAAGGTACAGATACAATCATAATTTTGTGAAATTAGTTGTAATTAAAATATTCATTATTTTTAAGTTGTTCTAATTTTAGTTATCAGCAGTGAAAAAAAGACTTTTTTTAACGGTGAAAAAAAGACTTTTTTTAACGGTGAACAAAAGTAATATCTTACGCATCCATAGTGATGAAGAAAAGTCAAGTTTTTTTGACAGTTGTACAAAAAATAGATTATTTCAGCGAACAGAAATACCACTGACTTTCAAAACCGAGTCTGTCACCCTAAAAAACTCACCCCCTATTCAATTTGACCTTAGATCGCCCCGTAAATTATTATTTGAACAACTGTCCAAAAAACTTGACTTTTCTTCATCACTATAGATGCGTAAATGATTACTTTTTTTGACCGTTAAAAAATTCTTTTATTTACCGTAAAAAAATTGTTTACTGTTTTTCACCGTTGAAAAAAGTAAGTTTCTATAGTAACGACACAGAAAGATCGCTGTATCTGGATGCATAGAAATATTTTATTGGAAGCATTATCTGTAATAATTATAATTCAGACGAAGTTAATTCACATTCACAGTTGTACAAAAAATGTTGTTAGTATTTCGTGCGTATAAAATTCGTGTTTTCATGGCACATTTTAGTGAATTTTTGACACTCTGATGTGCCATGTAAAAGACACTCTTTTTACGCACTTAATAGTTATTTTTGTATTAAGTGCGTAAAATGAGTGTTTTTTTCATGGCACACGAGAGTGTCAACTTTTGGCCGAGATCACAGGTTCACTCGAATGTGCCATAAAAACACGAATTTTATACACACGAAATACAAACAACTTTTTTTGTATAACTGTGAATGAGAATTTTCATCGTTTGAAATATATTTTTTAAAGATAATGCTTCCAATACAATATTTCTATGCATCCATCCAGTGATCTTTCTGTATCGTTACTATAGAAACGACTTTTTTAACCGTGAAAAAAAGTAAATTCTTTTTTTAACGGTGAAAAAAAGTAATCATTTAGACATCCATAGTGTTGAAGAAAAGTCAAGTTTTTTTGACAGTTATCCTCCGATGGTTTTCATTTTACCATAATTTTTTTTCATTTTTTACCATTTTCGAAGGATTCAGTTCTGGTTTATTATTATTGATATCATTGGTATCTGCTATGTTTGTCTGGTGTTGGCTTTGTGATTTGATGTCGACTGTGGTGGCAATAATTCATTCCACTTTGGTATCAAAAATCTTTTATTCCAACTCGAAAATGCAATTATTATTCAACGAAATGTAAAATTTGTACTATAGAAGTACACAGGGAATTTGGACATTCTTATTTTTTTTATTATGTCCATAGCATTCACCATTCCTGAGAAAATAAAGAACGCATCTTGTATAGTTAGGAAAACCAAACGTACGGTAATTTGGGCACGCTGTTCCACCAAGAAAAAGTACGCAAATACACAATAAATCTGAAATCATCAAAAATGATACAAAAACTAATTAAAGATTAATTTTGTCATATTGTTTCTAATAAATCCTGCGATCCGCCCACACGCCTTCGCGACCTTGAAAACACTCGAAATATTTATGCAACGAGCGCTAATTCTCAATCTTTCCTATCGTAAATCAGCGTGGATCTTCGAACAATAAAAAATGATCACCTTAGTGAAATTAATTGACAAAGAATCGCATGGAATTAATGAAAAATCTTTCGGGCGCGATGCAGTGCGACTAGCGTGACGTACAAGATCTAGTAGGCGAGCGGGAGAAACGAAACAAACTATAAATAGACGACGCCTGCCGTCAGTGTTTTGTTTTCACGCGCCCTCTTGCGAATCCGACGTCTCTGTGTTTTGTTGTTCGAACGTTTTTGCGATCATGACTATCTTGGATAAATTGGTGAGTAGTGATCGGTTCAGTTGTTCAGGGAACTTTTTTTTTAACTTTTCGAAAACAGTGAAAATTGGATGGGAACATTCGAACTAATTTTTCTTTAATTATCTCGTTGATTGTACCTATGCTCGAATTGAAAATTACTCGGATTCGAACCTTTTTTCGTGTTATCCGCTTTCGAAAAATGTTACCGAATTCATCACAAAAATCAAAAACTCACTTCATACAATATTCATTTATTTCGAGTAACATCAGTGTATTATGAAGGATTTTCCAATAAGAGGTGTTATTTTGATATTCAAAGAAAAATGCCATTTCTCAATATAAATGATCGGATCTTTATTTCATTATAAAAAAGAAGCTATGCCGTTAATAGTGAAAAATAACATCAGGCAAATAACCACCACGACCACGCTTACATACACGCTTACATATCCTTTTAATGAAATTTTCCATAACCAAATCGCAAAGTGGCTGCCCTATGTCCTCGATAACCTCACAAATTCCATCTTTGAGGTCTTGAATCGACGCTGGGCTATTGACGTAGACCTTCTCTTTCACGTGGCCCCAAAGGAAGAAATCGCAAGGTGTTAAATGACAAGATCTAGGTGGCCAATTGTGATCACCTCTTCGAGAGATAACACGGAAACTTTTCTCGCAAAAGATCAATGGTTTAATTGCTTGTGTGATAGTTCTTGTGTTAACTGAGCCTTTTGAACCAAATCTTTATGCAATATTCGGTGTAATTACGTTTGTGGAATGCCTAATTCCAAAGAACGACGAGGAATGGACAAACCTGGGTTTTCTTCAACACTTTTGGCTACAGCAGCAATATTCTCGGCTGTTCTTGAGCCACGTGCACGGGTTTTATTCTTCACATCACTAACTTGTCCCAACAGCTCGAATTTTTCCACCAATTTCTTTATTGCGGTCCGACAAGGTGCTTCACGACGACCCAAAAATGTTCGAGTTTTACGAACCGTCTCTGCCGAATTTTCACCATTTTATAGTGAATTTTAATAATTTCAAGGCGTTGTTAAAGCGTGTATCGTTCCAATTTTATTAATGGCGTATTTTCTACTTGTCAAATGTCAAAAAATGACAGCTTCAAACGAAATAGCGGGCTATTCAAAATAACACCTCTTATTGGAAAACCCTTCACATATACGCAGTGAAAAATATATTTCTTGTTAGCTGATTTGGAATTAGAACCATGAAACCTTGAACTAAGCATACCTAATTTATATTGTTTTCTCGAGATATGACGTTATACCTAGAGACTATAAAAAAATTCACACAAAAACATTAAATATTATTCGGGATGATTGCAGAGAACAACAAAATACTGTAACGGTTCATTATTATTACCAATAGGGTATTCTTCATTCAAACGTACGTCCATTGTTTCTTATAGCTTGAAAAGTTATCAAATTCTATTAAATTTCTTTTTCTGTTATAACCTCAAATTCTCCTCCCCCCTCTCCAAAATTGAAATAATTCATTTCAATCCCCAGAACTTGAAATCATTCATCCAGGATTTTTTTGGCTGTGTTTTTTCTATGTGACTTATAGGGATTCAGATATCTGCTTTTTAGGCTTTCCCAGACTATAATCCATTTTTCAATTTCGGAAAACTTTTTGTAATGATTTAATCTTGGATATAACAAATATCTAATCAAGTGATTAAAAAAAACTGTGGCTTTTTCTCACAATTTCTCAGTAGATGAGTTCAGAAAATGCCAGAAAGCCAACTTTTAAGGTCGTTCTTCCGAGGTTATTCTGTTCATGTCAATATTTCTGACTGACATTGAACACGATATTTTTCAAAAGAAAAACAACTTGAAAGTTTCAAAGTTGTTTTGAGATTTTAACAGGAAAGTTGATTTCGCAGATGAATTGAATCAAATCAATTAGAAATATAATTGCTTAGCCCTTATATTTTTTTCTTGCAAACATATAAGAGGTTTGAATATTTGTATGCCTAATTTTATCGACGCTCCATGTAGGTATTCAGTCAAGATTTCAGCGATATAAGTAATAATAATAAGAAGTATCGAATTCATTATTTTAAAGATTTTCATGGAATTCTGCTCAAGTTGTTCCCAGTTATTGAACACCTCAAGACAAAATTAAATTGGAATTTTCATAATTCAAGAACTATTCGACCGTTTCGGTCACATTATCAATCCTACTCTGAAAATTTCATCTCTTTAGCTCATACCGTTAAAAAATTAGTTTCGACCGCGGATTCTTCATGAGTACCTAAATCCACAGAGTCGTTTGAAACCACCCCATCACAGAACCCGAAACTTACAGATATTTGAGCAAAACTATGGCACTTTGTTCCCCTAGAAAAAACATGCAAATAATTTATCAATATTCGTTGCTAGAGCTTATTACGTTTACTTTCCTGGAAAATTATGTTCTGAAGTTAGTATATACATTGAAATTTCCTTTAAATATTCTTTTGGTTCAATAATTTTAATCATGCAATATGTAATACCGAGCATTCATCAACATGAAACATCGAAAAATAGACAGGAAACTAACCAACAAAAACTATTTTAGAAACTTCAAAATCTCAAAAGCTACGGGGTTTTTCAAGGAATCAAATATCCAAAATTGTCGAGTAAACAAGTAAAGAAGCATTCTTTCTCAGTTCATAATTCAATATTCATCAATAATTCTAAAATGTAACATCATACTCGTTCACCAGTCCAAATACATGGAGACCCCAACAGTGCGTTAAGCGAGAAACCTCGCCCGTATTTCTGCATCGAAGAGAAATATTTTGTATGGATCTCATTTATTATACATCAAATTGAGAATAGATTGGATTGCTTCTTTATTAATTGGCAATCAAATGGTGTATCAAAACAATGAACAATGGTATTGCATACATACTTATGCTGTAGGGACTCGAAAGGCTTGCCATCAATCTATTACATGATTATTTTTACGGATATAATAACTAGGTAACAAGTAATAAGTAAGATGAAATTGATTTATATTTTATGATTTCGAAGGTTCATTTCCATTGTTTGTGATCCTTGTGGAAATATTTCATCGGAAAATAAGAAGAGCATCAAAAGCTTAAAAAATCATTCTCTGTTTCACCTTATTTTTTCATTACAACGGTTTTTAAAGTTCTCGGCATCCAATGATCCATGACGTTTAAGTATATGTCGTTGATATGTCTTTATAGGTTCCTGTTGTTATCAACATACAAGTCAGAAGCCATGGAACGTTCATTCATATTAGGAGAACGATAATTCAAATCTGAGTAATTCTTTATTTCATTTTTGCGCACTCGATCCTTAAACGAGTGCTATATCGCTTTACCCTGAAGTATCTTATTTTCGACTTTTGAGCCGAAAATAATCTTAAACGATAGGGTTCAACTTCCTGATGACGAATCCGTGGTCTAATTCAATTCAGTGGTGCGTAAGCACGATAACTTTCGAAGGGATTGTCCTAGGGATTTGAGATTTTCAAGGTGAGTTCGGTTCCCAAATGCCGTGGTTTAGTTCGTTAAACAGCCGAATCGTAGAGGGTGTACATAAAATAGGGTCATTCAAAATTTTTGTTCCTCAATATCTCAGACAAAACAAAACCAATCGAAATGAAAAAAAATTTATATTTCCATAACGAGATATCAGATTCCAGTGAAATTCATTTTGTGAATGACGATTGTAATACTGAATGTTCATGCAAAATTTCAAGGGGATTGCATCATCAGAACCATAGAATTTATTTTTCTATTATTGATTTTTTACGTTTTTCATTTTATGAATAATTTCCAGAATATAATTCATATCGTGCTGAGATTTTGCATTCATATATCTAGCACGAATCACAAGTCCTATAAGAAATTTTGAAGTTATCGCATTATTGCTCCACAAATGAACGAGCGCTCAAAAGCACCTGGTCAGGGCTTTTCTCAATTTTTTTCATTTCAGAAACTCTACTTACTCTAGGTATCAGAACAGACGCTTTTATTCGGAGAATAAACCCTTACTTGCATTAATGGTAGTGGATGAATTGGAGGTGGATATCGTATTGGCTTTGCTGATTGTCCGTCGCCGGTTTCTTTTTACTTTTATGAATTAATTTTATAACTCTACTAGGTATATATGAAGTAAAGTTAGAAGCTTTTTCGCTCATGGTCATAAAGGGAAAACGGTAATTCAAATTTGAATATCCTGAGTGCTATTAGTATCATTCAACAAATCCATGAATACAGTTTTACTTTTCGAATCGAGGAGCTACTTTGAAAAAAAGTTCTCAAGTTGTTGCTTTCGTAAGTTATCGTGTAAACGGTCGGTCGTAGGCTGGACGTGAACACTGCTTACTAGCATTAAAAGGGTTTTCCAATAAGAGGTGTTATTTTGATATTCAAAGAAAAATGCTATTTTTCAATATTAATGATTGGATGTTTATTGCATTATAAAGAAGAAGCTATGCCGTTAATAGTAGAATATAACATCAGGCAAATGACCACCAAGACCACGCTTACCTGACCATATCCTGGTAATGAAATTTTCCATAACCAAATCGCAAAGTGGCTGCCCTACGTCCTCGATAGCCTCACGGATTCCATCTTTGAGGTCTTGAATCGACGCTGGGCTATTGGCGTAGACCTTCTTTTTCACGTGGCCCCAAAGGAAGAACTAGCATGGTGTTAAATCACAAGATCTCGGTAGCCAATTGTGATCACCCCTTCGAGAGATAACACGACCCGGAAACTTTTTCCGCAAAATATCAATGGTTTCGTTGCTTATGTGCACGTATCGTAGCACTGAATTTTATAAGCCTTAAGACCCCAATCTTCCTGTAAAATACGAATTCCAAAGAAAGACGAGGAATGGACAAACGTGGGTTTTTTTCAACACTTTCGGCTACAGCAGCAATATTCTAGGCTGTTTTTGAGCGACGTGCACGGGTTTTATTCTCCACATCACTAACTTGTCCCAACAGATCGAATTTTTCTATCAATTTCTTTATTGCGGTCCGACAAGGTGATTCACGAAGACCCAAAAATGATCGAGTTTTTAGAACCGTCTCTGCCAAATTTTCACCTTTTTTATAGTAAATTCTTATAATTTCAATGCGTTCTTGGAGCGTGTATCGTTCCATTTTTATTTATGGCGTAGTTTATACTTGTCAAATGTCAAAAAATGACAGCTTCATACTTGACATCTACCGAAATAGCGGGCTATTCAAAATAATACTTCTTATTGGAAAACCCTTCAGAACAGAAGTAGGATAAACAGAAATATTAAATTATGCGATTTTTAAATTTCACGTTAACCCAAACAACTGTTACTATTTAATTTCTCCCTGATAGTGCAACTGCCAACTGCACATAAAAAGTTGTCAGTTCTCAAGATCATTTACTGCAGTTTCTAATTGAGAAGAAATCATTTCACCGCTTAAATCACATAAATACATAAGTGGAAAACAAGAAATGTGATTAATATAAATAATTCTAATCAGATTTAACGAATAAATTTGTAGATAACCGCGTAAATTAAAATCGCTGACGCAAATAGAACATTATTAACTTTCGCCGTCAAAATCAAGATCGTATCACGACAAGTTTTGCTTTCAAAGTAATTGGACTGAGAATGACTCGGTTTGCAGGAAATTAGAGCAGTTCCTCAAGAAAATTCCGTAATGTTTTGATTTGAGCATCTAGGAAGTTTTTTTCCTGGGCTTTTTATTATTGCTGCAAACTGTTACATAAGAGAGCGTTTAGACTGCGCGTGTTATTCAAGAATATGCTTATATTGAGGGCAATTTAGAGAAACGAAATATCGAAGTGACTATTTTATCGGATCGATATTTTGATAGAAATTTAACAAGCTGTTGGATGAATATGTACTCCATCAAAATCTACAACATGGTTTTTCAGCGACAAAATAACCTTTTCTTATCTAAAGAAGGATATCATCAATTTTCTGATAACTTCATTTGTATTCATCAGAAAGGGTATAGCCGGGTTTCAATGGTAAATCTGCCCCCGCGGCCTTTTCGATTCATATTGAGGGGATCGGTTAGGCATTGAATGAAAATAATTCAGCCAACTTTTCAGCTTTTTATCTCTAGCCATTTTTGAGATTTCTGTGAAAAACACTTTTTTCGATTTTATTTTTTTTCTCTTGTGATATCCAAAATTTTCGAATGGTGATTCTTCCTGTCGATTCTATGCTATTGAAGGAATAGACGTATAATTTTTTTATGAATTTCAGCTGTAAAATCTATTTTTAGGAAAAAAAATAAAGTTTTTGTCATTTGTTTTTCGGTGTTTTAAAAAAGTGTCCACCGCCATTTTTTGACATGAATTGTCTTCTTTGGCCCTTTGTACCCTGGAATTTTTTCACATTTTTAAAATTGGTGGAACATTTTGAAAAAAAATTAAAACTGTTTGAATTTTAGGATTCAACAGATATCCATCAAATTTTGGTACCGTTGTATTCATATTGGCTTCCTGAACAATATTAGTGAAAAAAACAATTGGCGATCTGTTTTAGTTTGGGAGATATGGGCCCCCAAAGTCCGAAAAATATTTCACCTGAAAGTCACTTTTCTCACTACAGAAACACTGGATTACCGCTTTATTAAGTTCAAAGCCTCTCTGAACATTTTAACATGAAGATTTGATTCATTTTATTTCAGATATATCCAATAATTATTGCAAAAACATCGAAAAAATTCTAGGGAAAGCCCGCCGTTTCTTATGGTAAGTTTGGCACTACCGCGAATTATTTCACGCGAATATGACACGATGCATACCGGTAAATCCCGCTATCATTTCCTAATGGCACTTGCTGAAAGACGCGGTAGTGCCAAACTTACCATAAGAAACGGCGGGCTTTCCCTAGAATTTTTTCGATGTTTTTGCAATAATTATTGGATATATCTGAAATAAAATGAATCAAATCTTCATGTTGAAATGTTCAGAGAGGCTTTAAACTTAATAAAGCAGTAATTCAGTGTTTCTGTAGTGAGAAAAGTGACTTTCAGGTGAAATATTTTTCGAATTTTGGGAGCCCATATCTCCCAAACTAAAACAGATCGCCAATTGTTTTTTTCACTAATATTGTTCAGGAAGCCAATATGAATACAACGGTACCAAAATTTGATGGATATCTGTTGAATCCTAAAATCCAAACAGTTTTAATTTTTTTTCAAAATGTTCCACCAATTTTAAAAATGTGAAAAAATTCCAGGGTACAAAGGGCCAAAGAAGACAATTCATGTCAAAAAATGGCGGTGGACACTTTTTAAGAACACCGAAAAACAAATGACAAAAACTTAATTTTTTTTCCTAAAAATAGATTTTGCAGCTGAAATTCATAAAAAAATTATACGTCTATTCCTTCAATAGCAAAGAATCGACAGAAAAAATCACCATTCAAAAATTTTGGATATCACAAGAGAAAAAAAATAGAATCGAAAAAAGTGTTTTTCACAGAAATCTCAAAAATGGCTAGAGATAAAGAGGTGAAAAGTTGGCTGAATTATTTTCATTCAATGCCTAATCGATCCCCTCAATATGAATCGAAAAGGCCGCGGGGGCAGATTTACCATTGAAACCCGGCTATACCCTTTGTAAATTATTTGAACGAGTGCTATATCGTTTCGACCAAATGTCTTTAATTTTCGAATTTTGAACAGAAAATAGTCTCAAACGATGGGGTTAGACTCCCTAATGACGAATGCGTGGTCAAATTCAATTCTGTCCGTGGGGCCGTCCATCCGTCCGTTAGCACAATAACTTTCGAAGGTATTGTCCTAGAGAATTGAAATTTTCAGGATAAGTTCAGGTCCCAAATGGCTCGGTTTAGTTCGTTAACCAGCCGAATCGTACAGGGTGTTTGATAAAATATGGCCATTCAACATTTTTGTTCCTCAATATCTCAGAAAAACGAAACCAATCGGAATGAAATGTTACGGCCAAATACAAGATGCTCATAACAAGCTTCATCCTTAATTTTGTGGCCATAGTGTAAGCAGAACCATAGAAAATTCAATTGGAACATTGGAAAAAAGAAACTTCATATTTCCATAAAAAAGATATACGATTAGAGTGAAATTTTTTTTGTGAATGGAGATCGATATTATGAATGTTCATCAAAAATTTCGAGGTCATAATATTAACAGAACTATAGAAAATTCACTTGGAATATTGAAAATAAGAAACTTTATATTTCTATAACAGGGATTCCGATTGGAGTGAAATTTATTCTGTGAATAAAAAAAGATATACTGAATCTCCATGCAAAATTTTGTGGCCATAGTGTTAACAGGACCATAGAAAATTCAATTGGAATATTGAAAGAAGAATCTTTATATTTTCTTAACAGAATATCCGATTCGAGTGAAATTTATTTTGAGAATGAAAACTAATATAGTCAATGTTATGCAAAAGTTTAGGAGGATCGCATCATCAGAACCATAGAATTTAATTTTTTCAATTCATATTTTTACATATTTCATTTTCTCAATAATTTTCTGAATATAATTCCTATTGTAACGAGATTTTGCATTTATATATTTGGTATCAATCTCAAATCCCATATAAAATTTGAAGTAATAGTCTTATTGCTCCAACAAAGAACGAGCGCACAAAAGCTCCTGCTCAGGGCTTTCCATAAATTAGGGAAGTTTCTTTTTGATATCAAATCTTATTGCTTTTCAACAATTTCGTCCATGACATTTTTCTAATTCCGAATATCTCCGAAACCTTCCATCGTACAGAAATCAGGTTTCGTGAGCATTTTCTGAACATAATAAGCTATGTTTTCTGCGGATTTTTTCTCAAGTCATAATAGGGGTTGGCTGGTGGTTTTGAAGGGTTAGTGGGTGTTTTCTCCCCAGCTTCTACTTTCATGGAAAGAGAACGGTTTTTGAACCGCCAATTTTTTCTCCACAAGAAAGTACTCGGTCATACACATAGATATAAACCTGGAAAAAACTATCAAGGGCGTGACATAGTGATCCATTCTGATAGTCAAGGTGAAATCCTCTCAGATATTGGAGTTCATTGAAGCTCTGAAACTAGAGGTCGAATTTTAGCGCCGTTGCGAAAACAGTAAAGTAATGTTTTTCTCCACATAAAGTTGCATTCAAAATATGGATGCCATCACATTTTCTATGAACAAACCCAACTCATTACTATTTTCACCGAGTCACCTTGTATAGGGTTAGGTGTCCCTGTTTCTCCGCTGGTTTGACACGCGAGGCATTATTTCCTCATTTTACGACTTATCTTAGAGATTAAACGCCCGTATTCACCTTGACACAGAGCACGGAGCATAAAACAGGTTGAGATCCTTGAATTATGCGACTTTAAAATCAAATACAGAATGAATAATGCAGGAAATAAAAAAAATTCCCACGAAATGATACGTCTTTCAGATTCACCACATTTGACACTTATTTGTGATGTTAGCACGGTGTATTGCCTTTCCATTCATTGGATGTTCCCTAAAATATGAGCATATTTTTCTGTGAAATTTCTATTGATTAATTTATTGAATATTGAATATTACCGATTTACAAAAATATCAATGAACTTGGTTCACAATATGAACGAACATCAATGCTTTGGTCAATCAGATTTCAAAATGCTGTAAATATTGTCAATTTTTCAAAGAATGAAAGAAAACCATTACCTTATCAGGTTCCTGGTCAAATTCGATTCTGTCCGTCCGACTGTCCGTTAGCACAATAACTTTCGAAGGGATTTTCCTAGAGAATTGAAATTTTTAGGGTGAGTTCGGTTCCCAAAGGCTCAGTTAAGTTCGTTAACCAGCCAAATCATACAGGGTGTTCCATAAAATATGGCCATTCAAAATTTATTTTCCCCAATATCGCAGACAAAACGAAACCCATCGAAATGGAACGTTGCGGCTATATACAGGATGCTCATAATAAGGTTTGTGCTAAATTTTGTGGCTATATAGTGTTAACAGAACAATAGAAAATTCAATTCAAATATTGAAAAGAACAAACTTCATATTTCAATAAAAAAATATCCGATTCCAATGAAATTCATTTTATAAATAAAAACTGATACACTGAATGTTCATGCAAAATGTTGTGGCCATAGTGTCAGCAGAACCATAAAAAATTCAATTATTGGAATATTGAAAAGAAGAATCTCTTCATTTCCATAAATAGGATAACCGATTCAATTGAAATTTATTTTATGAATCAAAAGTGATATACTGAATGTTCATGCGAAATTTCAAGAGGATCGCATCATCAGTACCATAGAATTTAATTTTTGTAATGATTTATTTTTTACATATTTCAGTTTTTGAATAATTCCGATTGTGCTGAGATTTTGCATTTATACATTAGGTATCAATCTCAAATTATATACTTAGAATCTCAAGTCCTATACAAAATTTTGAGGTAATAGTCTTATTTCTCTACCAAAAAATGAGCTCTCAAAAGCTCCTGCTCAGGGATTTTCTTAAATTTATTCAACAAATGAAATGAATGCTAACGCATACGTCACAAGCGGCAATTGTGATCGTTTGAATTCGCTAATATTTTGGAATTTTAATTTTTATTAAGGTTAAAATACCGCTATTGACATTATGGGAGATGATTACCTTGTATTATGATTATGTAGAGTTCCTTGCTAATCTAAGGTTCTAAAAATTCATTTCTTGGAGAACCAGACCTGGTTTTATAAACCCTCCGGACTATAGAGCAACTCCATACGAATATCAAAGAATAAGGTATCAAATTTGGCTTTAATTTATGGCTTCAATGTTCCCTTGGAGCGTATGTAGAAATGTATAGTACCCGTTTGCATTCTCCTCTGATTATTCTGTAAAATACGAGTAGGTACATTTGCTAAATGCTACTGAAAATTGCCTCCTTTTCGAGAGCTCGTTTTACACCAGTGCTATATCGTTTTGCCAAATGTCTGTAATTTTCGAATTTTGAGACGAAAATGGTCTCAAACGATAGCACAATAACTTTCGAAGGGATTGTCCTAGAGACTTGGGATTTTCAGGGTGAGTTCGGTTCCCGAATGCCGTGTTTGAGTAAGTTAACGAGCTAAATCGTACAGGGTGTTCCATTAAATATGGCCATTCAAAATTTTTGTTCCGCGATATCTCAGACAAAACGAAACCAATAGGAATGAAATTTTGCGGCCACGTGTAAGATGCTCATAATGAGCCTCAAGCAAAATTTTGTGGCCATAGTATTAACAGAACCATAGACAATCCGATTGGAATATTGAGATGAAGAAACAATATATTTCCATAACAAATATCAAATATTCGAGTGAAATTTATTTTGTGAATGAAGATAGATATACTGAATATTAATGTAAAATCTCAAGATGATCGCATCATCAGAACCATAAAATTAAATTTTTTTCTAATTATTGATTTTTACATATTTCATTTTTTTAATAATTTCCAGAATATAATTCCGATCGTGCTGAGATTTCGCACTCATATACTTAGCATGATTCTCAAGTCCTATACAAAATTTCGAAGTTACAGCATTATTGCTACAAATACTACAGGGCTTTTCTTAAATTTTTTCATAGAAGTCCATAGTTTTCAACATAAGCTGGTTAAGTTTTCTCATCAGATACGACTGAGTTTAAATATACAGTGCGCGTCAAAATTATGGAACAAATTCATTTTCTCAGAAGAAAAATATTTGGCAACAAAATCCTGAAACAGGTTAATTTTTTTTTCACTTCACCAAATTTTATGCATTTTTGAAGAATTTTTGTTGCTTCCTGTGCCATCCCCATCAACCCTCTAAATTTTTTGAACAGGTAAAGTGGGACAGGTGGTGCTTTTTTGACCAGGTATTTTCTTTACAGACGTGCAGAAAATTTCAAGAAATTTTTTTTTTTTAATTTGTTAGTTCAAGAAGGTTTTTACTATTTGCACTTTATCGTGGCTCATTAACTATGAGACGATGGTACCTGATGAAATTTGTCACCGAATGAAAGTCGACCATTACAGTTTTGTTCATGCACAACTTTCAAGCCCTTTCAACTTCTTTTAACCCCCTCACACGTGAGGGTTGATAGGGATGGAACAGGGTGCAACAAAAATCCTTCAAAAATGCATAAAAATTTGGAAAAAGTAGAACAAAAATTGACCTGTTTCAGGATTTTGTTGCTAAATATTTTGCTTCTGAGAATTTGTTCCATAATTTTGACGCACACTGTAGATGTATATATAGTCCGTTCACGAAACTTTGAGCTGTCGGTAGGCCATGAAAATCTGGCATATTCCACTGTGTATATTAAAATTTTTGGTTATGTTGTTTATTTTCTTGTCAGATTGATACGCAATGTTGTCAATATAACATAGAGTTCTCTGAAAATTCGAATGCTCGTCGGACGAGGCCGGGTACATTCGGCAATGTTGACTTTGTTCATCGTTATGACAGCAAATACTGCTAATCTCAGATAAATAAACAAACGCCTACTTTGCGCTTAATAATATGTGAACGGAATATACTCAATGTTTGAACCTAAAAAGTTGTTCTATTAAAATGGTGCGGAACTCAACTAATAATACCTACATATATATTTTATCCATAAGGGTTAAAGAATCGTTTTGCTGATACAGCTATCAGTGGCCTTGCAATCAGCAAGTATAATTATCAAATGGTAGTCAAAGTATCGTCCCCCCATTGTTTCATTTCCAAGATAGTCCCTCATTATTCAGGTATTCACTACGTGATCGAATTAGTAAAAACGTGTTGTTATTTCCATAGGTATAGTTTCTTTATAAAGAAACGAATTGAAATGGAGATAACAGATCTAGCGGAATATAAAATATTACCTCGAAAATGTTTGTACATCGCAGTAGCTTGATGAGATGTGGTAGATTACATTCTAAATCTGTATAAATCTGAACTTCAATATAATGCTGTCTTTTATGGAATTTACATGAAAAATAAAATCGAGATTATTATAATGTAATAATCGTAATGTTCTTGAATTTATTGTGCTAATGATCGCCATATTATAATGAGTATTATTTTATGTAAGCATTTTCTTATAAACTATGTTCATAGTGGAAATAACATCATCAAATGACCACCACGACCACGCTTACAGGACCATATCCTTTTAATGAAAATTTCCATAACCAAATCGCAAAGTGACTTTCCTATGCAGTGGCGCAGACAGGATTTTGTTTGGGGGGGCTGAACTGAACAATTTTTGAAGATACGACAAATAATGAAATTTGCAAAAAAAATAACGAAGAAATTAATCTTTGGGGGGGGCTGCAGCCCCAAAGCCCCCCCCTAGCTGCGCCAGTGTTCCTATGTCCTCGATAGCCTCACGAATTCCATATTTGAGGTCTTGAATCGACGCTGGGCTATTGGTATAGACCTTCTCTTTCACATGGCCCCAAAGGAAGAAGTCGCAAGGTGTTAAATCACAAGATCTCGGAGGCCAATTGTGATCACCTCTTCGAGAAATAACATAGTCCGGAAACTTTTCCCGCAAATAATCAATGGTTTCGTTGCTTGTGTGGCACGAAGCGCCGTCTTATTGAAAGTAAACGTTGTGCAGATCAACGTTATCCAATTTCGGCCATAAGAAATGCCTAATTCCAAAGAACGACGAGGAATGGACTACCCTGGGTTTTCTTCAACACTTTCGGCTACAGCAGCAATATTCTCGGTTGTTCTTGAGCGACGTACACGGGTTTTATTCTTCACATCACTAACTTGTCGCAACAGCTTGAATTTTTCCACCAATTTCTTTATTGCGGTCCGACAAGGTGCTTCACGACGACCCAAAAATGTTCGAGTTTTACGAACCGTCTCTGCCAAATTTTCACCATTTTAATAGTGAAATTTAATAACTTTAATGCGTTATTGAAGCGTGTATCGTTCGATGTTTAATAATGGCGTAGTTTCTACTTGTCAAATGCCAAAAAATGACAGCTTCAAACGTGACATCTACCGAAATAGCGGGCTATTCAAAATAACACCTCTTATTTGAAAACTCTTCACTTCAATATCAATATCCATTTTTAATACAACAAACTGTATGGGCTATCATGAAGATGTTACTCCAGTTTTCCGCTGAGCAAAGGAAGACATATATACCTATGTATTAATCTCAAAATGAATCGAAGAATGCGCTGACGTAAAGTCAAAAGCTTTTGCGCTCATAGTCAAATTAGAAAAGTGAAAAATGGAGTATCCTGGGAGCCATTGGTTTCCTTCTATTCACTCATCTATTAGAGAGTTGCAATGTTTCTCGTATGGATAAATCAAAACATAGTTGAGGCCAACATTTACAAGGAATAATCTTTGAAATGTATATGGCAAGGATTAATCCTGAATTCCAGAAAAATTTTCCTATTTTTTCCAATTTTCCTGTTTTTTCATCACCCATTTCAAATTGGATGGTTCACAATATTCCTAAATTTTTAATTCTTAATACCCTCAAACCTATTTTGAAATGTATACTTTCAAACAACTGTTATATTGTTTCCTTATCTGCACCACATTCACATCTGGGCTATCTATACATAATTATTCTATTTAAATGGAAAACTATCGCGACGACCATATAACCCGTTCTTTAGCGTTTAAAACTACACCAAATTTTTCTGAAAAGATTGAAACGAGGAACTATTACTGCTGGTTCACAAATCACAGAAATTTCATCCTGATCTCCACATTTCATCGACAATTTTATTGGAATAGAGGAAATGAATTCATAAAGGTTTGCGCGACTGCAATCTGGCAATTCTAAATTCTAGACATAATTGGATATAAATTAAAGAAGAATTAAATTTTTCCCAAGTGATGATTTTTTTTAACCCCCCTACAGACCTTTAATAGTTATTTAATCAACTAGGTTATTAAAGACGGCGACAATGGTCAAGATAGTTAACAGTTCGAGACCATTAGTCGCTAAATTAATAACCGTGTTGATTACAAGATTTTTCCGACAATCTCAACATGAATAGTGTATAAATTCTTGATTGAAATACATTCTCATTTTGCACAAGACATACAATTGACACAATGGAATTTCTATGTTTCTATGTTCCAGTAGAGTTTTGACATTTCTCCTAGGGCTTCTGAATACTTTGTGTACGGTTGCCATGAGGATTGCACATTAAAATGGCTAAAAATTGAGCATTGAAATGGGTCATTAATGCTCAGTTTCGTACACTTTAAAATCACCTTTTATTTCGAGTTCGGCGGAAATAGTAGATTAAAATTACTTCAAATTGAGATATTTCGCCCTAAAAATCAAATTCAATGAAAAACGTATTTCAAAGTCCCACTAACTGGTGTTATGATATATACCAATATTTTACACAAAATAATTGAATATTGCAGTTTTTCCCAGATACATTGTAGTACCCTGCTCCAACCTCCATAATCATTCACATCATGCAAATCAACTTCCGATCTTGTGTCCTTTCACTTTCGATAATATAAACACTCAAAGGTTCAATGGTTTTGAATGATAGTGAACTTGATCGAAGTAGGTACCAATCTTTCATACTTTCTACAAGACTATCACTTCCCTAATCACTAATCAAACATGGTCACGCCTGGTAGTCTCATAATTGGTGTATCGAGAAATTGTATCGATTTGTGGTAAGCTAGTACAATTGTCGAAAAAATTGTTATATCTGGATTGTAATTATTCTTCCTATCGTAATGGCTTTCTATTGCATACCTGACTATTATCGCTATTTTTAAACTGATAATTGAATGGACGGATATAAAGGTTATTGGAAAGAAGCTTAAATAAACTAGGAACATTCATTTACGCGCTTGTTACTATTGTTTTGTACAAATATTGAGGCAAGAATGGTCTCAGAAGACTATGATTCGGTTATGAAGGTCAGATGTCAGTAAACATTAACTATCGAAAAGAAATCGGGCAAAATACAGTGGAACTTCCATATAACGAAATCGCTAAATCTGCAAAAAAGTTCGTTATATTTACGGAAGTTTTTTTATAGTGCAAGCAATTGCATTTTTATTGGGAATTCATATACATACTCAAAAAGGTGTGTAAGTGCATTTCTGATAGCTTATAGGCAATTTATGTAGGTACGTATACAATACATAGTTATTCACGATCATTTGGGCAAATAATTCGTAATTTTTGTCTGAGTGGTACAATTAAAAAATATTTTATTCTCATGAAAAACCTTGGATTTTCTCAAAGATTCAAAAATATTTTTCGGGACCACTTTAATGGACTGGAAAGCGAGACGAAACGTTTTAAAGGCTTGAAGTACTTCTTCACGATTTGGTTTTTCGGCCGGTTGCCCCTCCAAATCAACGCTGTCGGTATCATCACTACTATCGTAGCGTACTGGTCTCGAACACTGTTTAACATGTCCTTTTCAGTTGGAAGTTAATTTGTTACAATATTTACATCGACATTAACGAAATCATTTAAAGTAACCGTCATTATCAACATTTCCAGCTGAATCCAACGTTTCATAAGGATGTATCCGCCCGCCGTAATGGTTTAGTTTATGGTCGGGATTTATTACCTACGTCCGGCATAATTATTTTGGAAAAACCCACCCTTATACCTTTTTACCAATACCCATTCAAAGGGAGATGTTCTTGTTCTTGGAATATTTCGTTATAGAGAGAATTCACTTCGTTTTTCACATGGAATTTGGATTCGAGATGCAATGTCTAGAACGAAATTCGTTATACAGACGTTTGCTATAGGGAAGTTCCACTCTACTTGAATTTTTAATGGTAGAATTGGGGTCGGTAAAGGCGGTAAAGCTCGTTTATGTGTGCCTTATCGGTAGAATAGTTCTCTAGTTAATTATAATTATATCGATTGTTTCGATATTTTCAGAAGTTGTATCAAGGAGAAATTCAATATTCAGTAGCACAATATCGATTCCGAAAAAATCGTGAATATCATTCAGAAATAATTAGGAAATATTTTTTTTCTGAATCAGCGATAAAAATTTTTTGCTGTAATATTTCAACTCCCGGTTTTTTATCAGTAAACGGTACATTTGCTTCAAAACTTCAAAATTATTTTTTATTTATCAAATATTTTCTAAACTAGGAAGCTTATCGAGTGGAAATTTGTTATTAAGCTGCGATTCGAAGATTCTTGCAATATTGTTCAAATCCCTAATATAAGAAATAAGAAAAATTCAAAAAATTCGCTCGTAAGAGGAATATTCTTGATTTTTGAAACGTGAATGCTATACTAGATGAAAAAATGTATTATTGTTATACTTCTTAAACTTAGGGTAATGCGCATCCAGTGCGTAATGTAGTAGCGATCGGAAGAAAAATAATAAATAATTTCATGTTCATATTCGTAAATTCCAGAAAATTATCAGTTCTACCAGTTATACAGGGTGTCTGTAAACAACATTTTGGATCTTGTTATCCTCCAACTTAACAAACAAAGAAATTTCATCGACTCAAGACTTCGACCTATTTTTATTAACCATCCATTGTATGCTTGCTTCGACAGGCAAATTTCACTCAACAACAATCTCAATTTCACCAACGCAAGTTCCAAAACAATCTCTTGTCGTTAAATAAACAGATTGAACAATAGCCATAATTTTTCGCGAGTTTGTATTGTTTGTAATATGAACGCCCATTAGAGTTGTGAAAAAAATTGGTTGCGCAATAAAAATTCGTCTTCTCCGCTCCTAAATGGAAGATCGTGATCGACTTTGCGATAAATCAGTGTTGCCAACTAAACATATTAAATTCATATTAAATCATTATTATTAAATTCATATTAATTCGAATAGTGCCCAAAAGTTCTAACTTCTCTTCAGGGCTTTTTTAATAGTTTTTTGTGTTTTTATGGTTTCATAGAAGTGCATTGTTATATTTAGTTTTCAAGTAATTAGGTAATGAATGAATGAATCATTTTGGATCATGCTATCCTCCAACTTAACAAACAAAGAAATTTCATCGACTCAAGACTTCGACCTATTTTTATTCACCATCCATTGTATGAAACGACAAGCAAATTTCACCTAACAACAAACTCAATTTCACCAACGCAAGTTCCAAAACAATGTCTTATCGTTAAATAAACAGATTTAACAATAGCCATAATTTTTCGCGAGTTTGTATTGTTTGTAATATGAACGCCCATTAGAGTTGAAAAAAAATTGGTTGCGCAATAAAAATTCGTCTTCTCCGCTCCTAAATGGAAGATCGTGATCGACGTTGCGATAAATCAGTGTTGCCAACTAAACATATTAAATTCATATTAAATCATTATTATTAAATTCATATTGAATCGAATGGTGCCCAAAAGTTCTGACTTCTCTTCAGGGCTTTTTTTAATTTTTGTTGTCTTTTTATGGTTTCAAAGAAGTTCATTGTTATTATTAGTTTTCAAGTAATTAGGTAATGAAAGAATAAATCATTTTGGATCTTGTTATCCCCCAACTAAACAAATAAAGAAATTTCATCGACTCAAGACTTCGACCTATTTTTATCCACCATCCATGAATCAACAAGCAAATTTCACCTAACAACAATCTCAATTTCACCAACGCAAGTTCCAAAACAATCTTATATCGTTAAATAAACAGATTGAACAATAGCCATAATTTTTCGCGAGTTTGTATTGTTTGTAATATGAGTTGAAAAAAAAATTGGTTGCGCAATAAAAATTCGTCTTCTCCGATCCTAACAAGAAGATCGTGATCGACGTTGCGATAAATCAGTGTTGCCAACTAAACATATTAAATTCATATTAAATCATTATTATTGAATTCATATTAAATCGAATAGTGCCCAAAAGTTCTAACTTCTCTTCAGGGCTTTTTTGAATAGTTTTTTTGTGTTTTTATGATTTCATAGAAGTACATTGTTATTATTAGTTTTCAAGTACCTAATTAGCTAATGAATGAATAAATCATTTTGGATCTTGTTATCCTCCAACTTAACAAATAAAGAAATTTCATCGACTCAAGACTTCGACCTATTTTTATTCACCATCCATTGTATGAAACGACAAGCAAATTTCACCTATAACATCAATCTCAATTTCACCAACGCAAGTTCCAAAACAATCTTACATCGTTAAATGAACAGATTGAACAATAGCCATAATTTTTTCGCGTGTTTGTATTGTTTGTAATATGAACGCCCATTAGAGTTGAAAAAAATTGGTTGCGCAATAAAAATTCTTCTTCTCCGCTCCTAAATGGAAGATCGTGATCGACTTTAGTCGAATTTTGGCGATGTAACTACAGCTTACCATAGTTACATAGTTGACAGTTAATACACGTATTTTCTGTCAAATCATCACGTGATAGTTAGATAGTTACATGTAACCACAGCTCGCCAAAATTCGACTTTTGCGATAAATCAGTGTTGCCAACTAAACATATTAAATTCATATTAAATCGAATAGTGCCCAAAAGCTCTAACTTCTCTTCAGGGCTTTTTTGAATAGTTTTTTTGTATTTTTATGATTTCATTGGAGTGCATTGTTATTATTAATTTTCAAGTAATAAGGTAATGAATGAATAAATCATTTTGGACCTTGTTATCCTCCAACTTAACAAACAAAAAATTTCAACGACTCAAGACTTCGACCTATTTTTATTCACCATCCATTGTATGAAACGACAAGAATATTTCACCTAACAACAATCTCAATTTCACCAACGCAAGTTCCAAAACAATCTCATATCGTTAAATAAACAGATTGAACAATAGCCATAATTTTTCGCGAGTTTGTATTGTTTGTGATATGAACGCCCATTAGAGTTGAAAAAAAAATGGTTGCGCAATAAAAATTCGTCTTCTCCTATTCTAACAAGAAGATCGTGATCGACGTTGCGATAAATTAGTGTTGCCAACTAAACGTGCATCATTATTTTTTATTTTATTCATTTTGAGGCACCGGAATGGCGTTCGAGGTCGTTCAAGTTCAATGTCGAATTGAATTGGTTCTCGCGGGAATACCATGTTTTTTTTTAATATACTTTAATGACCGAGAGAATCGAATACATGTACGCGATGTTTCCTATCTGAATCTCTAGAGTACTCGAGAGCTTCTTCAGGAGGGATCTATTTGTTTTATGAGTCTATCGTACTGTAAGTACAGGGTGTTCCAAATTCGATGATCACTGAGAGCATCTCGGGTTAGAGGAAAAAAGTTCAAGGACTCCCGATTTCTTTTTTCAAAATAATCAATTGCCAGCAAACAGATCCCATATATATGAATTAGATCTCGAGTTACAGGGCGTTTCTGAAAAATTGCTGTTTGAAATATATCGCTATATCTTGTTTTCTGTTGGAGATATCACGAAAATTCCAATATGTTATCTTTTGTAATTTCTATTGCCTATAAGCTGCTTCCAACTGATCCGAAAAACTATTCGCCATTCAAGTGCTAAAGAGACGAGTTTGTGTTTTTTAAATGGAACACCCAATATTTCTCATTATTGCTTCTTAGCCGCAGATTTACTGAATATCATCCTGTAACCGTTTTTTCGAAAATCTGATCCGTTTCAAAGATATTGAGTTTTTCGTCTTTACTTGAATTGGGGCAGCCTGATATAAAGATTTATCTTTTATTCGGACATATTTCATTTTTATTTATTGTTTATTTTGTTTTTTAAATGATTTGATCTTATTGAATAGAAGAGAAATCATAGAAGAATACGATATTCTCTGAAAATTTTGATTTTATAAAAAACTTACATAAATCGAATAAAAAATGTAATACATATGAATTCTGAAAAAAATAAGTGTTCGAATTATTTGCCTCCATGATTTATGCATTTCTGAAAACGCCGTATAACACCCCTCACTGTAAAGAAAACGAGATATAGCGAAATATTTGAAACAGCGATTTTTCAGAAACGCCTTGTAACTCGATAACCAATTCAGATATCTGGGATCTGTTTGCTGACAATTGATTATTTTGAAAAAAGAGTGGTTCTCGAGATGCTCTCAGTGATCATCGAATTTGGGACGACCTGTACACAGGAATGACTATAAAAGCTCTACAAAAAAAAATTTTTTGGTGTACTAAATATTTAGCAAATTCAAATGCTTTCAAGTGACTAGACTATAAATCTATAATATAATTTTAGGCTATTCAGGGTTCAGACTAATTGTTTTATTCCCTCATTTCCAAGGCTTAAATGGCACTTTAAGTCCCTGGGACTAAGCTTTTACTGCAGCCTCATCAATTTTCATTTAATAAAATTCAAGTTCGATGCGTTTTCTACGAATTAATAATCATACAGATTTTCCGTCGATCTCAAAATGAAAGGTGATTTTAATATGTACGAAATTGATCGTTTATGACCTATTTTAATGCTCAATTTCAGCTATTTTAATGTGCAATCCTCATGGCAACAGTTCACAAAGTATTCAGAAGCACTACGAGAAATGTCAAAAGTCTGCTGGAACATAGATATATAGAAACTTATATCATGTCGAATGTATGTCTTGTGCAAAATGAGAATGTATTTCACTCAAGAATTCATACACAATTCATATTGAGATCGTCAAAAAAATCTTGTAATCAACTCGGTTATTAATCGAGCGACTAATGATCTCGAACTATTAACGCATGAGCGCAGCGAATATCTTGACCTTTAGTCGCTGTCTTTAATAACCTAGTTCATTAAATAACTATTTTGGTTGTAACCATCATTCTTTCTTTTCAAACATACAGTTGGTTTGTTGTATTTTATAGCGCTCGTTCTCCTCAAATGAGTGCTACATCGTTGTCCGTTATTTTCGGATTTTGTGCCGAAAATGGTCTCAAACGATAGGGTTCGACTGATGAGGAATACGTGGTCAAATTCAATTCTGTCTGTGGGGCCATCCGTTCGGCCGTTTGCACAGTAACTTTCGAAGGGATTGTCCTAGAGACTTGAAATATTCAGGGTAAGTTCGGCTCCCAAATGACTCGATTGAGTTCGTTAGCCGGCCAAATCGTACAGGGTGTTCCATAATATATGGCCATTCAAAATTTTTGTTCCTCAATATCTCAGAAAAAACGAAAATAATCGAAATGAAATGTTGTGGCCATATGCAAGATGCTCATAAGAAGCTTCATGCAAAATTTGGTGCCCATAGTGTAAATAGAACCATAGAAAATTAAATTGGAGTATTTAAAAGAATAAACTTAATATTTCCATAAAAACTGATCACTGATTTTTCTTCAGTGAGTCCAATGAGTCATTGGAGATCACTCCCAACCCAAAATACGAAAAAACAAATAAATGGACAAAATGATAGCACGCTGTTCTTCTAGAAATAAGTTATAACAAAAAATATATGATTATTAATTCGTGTAGTGTCGAGATTAAAGTCTTTAAAATGAACATTGATAAGAGTCAAGGGCGTCCCCAGACTTCAGGCTAGGGGGGCCAAAAAAATCAAAATAGAAATAATGAACTGGAGGTCGTGTAGGATGAAATGAAATGTATTTTCATGAGTTTTTAAGGGATACTTGTGAAGCTCTAGGGGGGCGGCAGCTGTCCCTTGCACTCCCTTGGGGACGACTATGATAAAAGTGCAGAAGCTCAACCCGAAGGAATAAAAGTGCTATTTAATGATAATTTAAGACCTACGAGTAGATATTAGGAAACTACTAAGCTAATAATAATATAATACCTGAAGTGTATAAAATAATTTAAAACTTTCGATTACAATTCATTCGAATTTTTTCGCTATGTTTCCACACTCATGGCAGCTCTATGAATTTCCCCTGAAAAAAATTATTTCATGCCTCAAATCCTTAACAGATCAGTGAATGCTGAAAGTTCCTGAGGATGAGAACAAATGAAAGAGGTTCAATTAATGTTATTGATGATCATTTTTTCCGTGCACGCTTGAAATTCCTCTGACAAAGCAGAAGCTATAAACATTCCATCGATTATTTACGATACCCTGCGAGTTTATTGATGTGAGTTCATTGGCGAACGCGAATTAGCTCACACTTGTGCGCTAAGTGCGCTTGAAAAAATTATAACAACGCGAATTATGCAGGTCTGTTGATGTATTGTCTCAGATACAGTGGTATCATGTTTGCCTTGTATCCCTATATGAAGAATGTTTTTTTAAGATAAACATTAAACGTTAGATTTATTGTTCGTGACAATTCCACACCTGGATTTTCAGGGTCGGTATAGGAGCAGAATGTTGATTCGGATTGAGCAAGAATTTATTGCATTTTTTATGGGCGACTATCTCGAACATCTGAGATTCAGCAGATTTTTCGTCCAAGGATTTCATCTGATGAACTAGTGAAAATTTGGTTGAATCTTATTTTTTCTAGATGGCCATATAACATAGCTGGACTTTTCAGCTTATTCGTTTCAACTTTACGCGGTACTCTCATTCAAGACAAAGACAGACCCTCATGCTGTCTTCATAAAACATATCGATCAATCGAATTGAAGACAAAATTATAGCTTATTTTTGAGCGCTCGTTCTCCTTAAACGAGTGGTTTATCGTTTTGCCCAAATGTCTGTAATTTTAGAATTTTGTGCAGAAAATCGATTCAATGTTAGCACAATAACTTTCGTAGGGATTGTCCTAGAGCCTTGAAAGTTTCAGGGTATGTTCGGTTCGCAAATGGCTCGGTTGAGTCAGTTATCCAACCAAATCATACACGGTGTTCCAGAAAATATGGTTATTCAAAATTTTTGTTCCTCAATATCTCAGACAAAAGGAAACCCATCGAAATGAAATGTTGCGGCCATATGCAAGATGCTCATAGTAAGCTTCATGCAAAATTTGGTGCTCATAAACAGAACCATAAAAAATGAATTGGAATTTTTAAAAGCATAAACTTAATATTTCCATAAATAAATATCCGATTCAGATGAAATTTATTTTATAAATGAAGATTGGTACACTGAATCTTCATGCATAATGTTGTAGCCATAGTGGTAACAGAATCATAGAAAATTCAATTGGAATATTGAGAAGAAGAATCTCTATATTTCCATAACAGAATAGTCGATTCAAGTGAAATTTATTTTGTGAATCAAAACTGATATACTGAATGTTCATGCAATTTTGAGAGGATCGCATCATCAGAACCGTAGAATTTAATTTTTGTGATTATTCATTTTTCACATATTTCAGTTTTTTAATAATTTTCGATTGTGCTGAGATTCTGCATTGATATATTTGGTATCAATCTCAAGCCCCATATAAAATTTCGAATTAATAGTCTTATTGCTCCACCAACGAACAAGCGGTCAAAAGCTCCTGCTCAGAGCTTTTTTTAAATTTTTTTATGTCAGTATTTCCATATTTTGTCATCATTGCCAATAATAAGAAGTATTGACTCCACAACGATGAAGCATCGAGTCTTTTCGATTTCACGTAGCTTGATTTTCAGTGTTTTCCATTTGTTATTCGTTTTGAAGAATCAGTTGAAGATACAAAACCTTTCTTTCTACCTTCGATAATACGGGATAAACTGAATGGGATCCAATTCAATGCTTGTTCATGTTTGGGATCAACGAAAACGTCATTAACCAACAATACCATTTTCAGGTTTTAGTGGTATGTGTATCATCCATAGCCACAGCTAGAACCATAAGAAGCAACGAAGATATCCAAGAGCAACCACGTATCTACCCCACCTACCTTCAACAGGAAGATGAATATGTAGCAGCCTCCACAAACCAACAGCTTCCCAGAATAGAACAAGCAGTGATTCCATTTAACGTGCCAGAACCCAGTGGCGAGCTCAGACCGCCTCAGCAAAACACCCCGTTCACTTTCCTAGAGGTTCCAGCTCCAGCACCCGCCACTGATCTAACTGCACCATCTGAGACCATCTGGAATCCCAACAATAACCCAATCTTCTTCTACGAACTTCCTGCTTCTTTGACCAAGTTGGACAGTCCTACCCACAAGTTCCCCAAGAAGTTCAACAAGGAGATCCACACTAAAGACAAAGCTCTGTCTTCGCAACCTAAGGTAGAAATTGAACTTGTGCCTATTGAAGAACAGGAGCTTGTATACAAACAGAAAGAATTGGACAAGAAGTTCGACCAATTGGCAAAATTGGAGAACCAGAAGCAGCTCAGCGAATTGAAGGTAAGGGTTATTTTTTAATTATAGGGTCATTAAGTAGAGAGTTTTTTGAGGCAATGGTGGAAATTTGGAGTTGTTTATTCGAAAATTTGCACTCTGGTCTCCTGAACTTAAATCAAGTTGAATCTTTGTAGACTATACAGGGTGTCCTAAGATTTTCAATATAGCCAATATCTCGAGTCTCAGACATGGTAGAAAGTTCAGACAAATAGTATTTTGAAGGACAGCAATCCGTTGTTGATTTTTCTTATCAAAACCCCTGAAAAACAACCCCTGCAATTCACCAGTAGAGGAAGAATATGTTGAAATGAATATTATCATTTTACGTAGGTTCAACCCTTAGAAATATAAATTGTGGCATAGCTACTTCGTTTTATTCTGATATCTGATTAAATTTATTTATTTTAATTATTGAGTAACTTCATTGCGTTGCAATGTATCTTTGTGTTGGTTTTTGTTTATTGACTCCTGAATCCAAAAATATTTCACCATAAATTGCAAAAAGGTGAATGCGCCTCTAATATTTTTGAGGGTTGAATTTACATAAAATGATGAAAAATTATTTTTTCGCCGACTTCGAAATAAAAGGTGATTTAAATGTGTACGAAATTGAGCATTAATGACCCATGGTAATGCTCAATTTCTGCTATTTTAATGTGCAATCCTCATGGCAACCGTTTTCAAAGTATTGAGAAGCACTACGAGGAATGTCAAAACTCTTCTGGTACATAGATCATGGACCTATAATACTAACTGGACGTCGAACTTCCTAACTGTCACGTAGAAAAAAGTGAGGCAAATCGCCGCCATTTGCAGTTTGGAGTGAACCACAAATATTTTGATGTTTTATGCCATATGTGCTCGAATTTTGATTGAAACATAGACGTTCCTTTGAAAGAAATGATGAAAAACGAACTCTGTATATTAGTGTTCTGTGAACACTGACATTTCGATCTATATCAAATAATATTTTTTTTCAATTCGTGTGATTAGTTATTAAAATAATGTACCATTATGATGATTATACACAATAGATTCCTCAAAAACGGTATAAGCTCGCTAATTCTAATATTTCAGTTCGTTGAAAAATTGACAACTCTCAAATTAGTCAATTTCACTCCAAACTGCAAATGGCCGCCGTTTGCCTCAAAATTTTTGACATGTTCGCTATCTAGTTAGTATTATAAATCTATGACATAGATACATAGAAACATAGAAATTTGTTTATGTCAAATATCTCGGGCAAAATGAGAATGTATTTCAATCAAGAATTCATACACAATTCATATTGAGATCGTCGGAAAAATCTTGTAATCAACTCGGTTATTAATCGAGCGACTAATGGTCTCGAACTATTAACGCGTTCGCTTCGCTGACGCATTAAAATATCTCGACCATTAGTCGCTGTCTTTAATAACCTAGTTGATTAAATAATTATTAACATATTTGTCTCTTACTGGAGCCGGGGAAATCGTTAAAAGGAAATAAATATAAGGGTGAAATTAGAAATTAAAATACGGGAGTAGTTCTTCTAGGGAATCAGGAACAAAAATTTTAACGAAAGATTTAGATAATATTCTTGCTGCCATTCAAAATAGTGTCTGTTTGAACTGACTACCTTATCTGAGGGTCGAGATATCGGCAGAATGGAACATCTTGGAATAGCCTGTATATTCAGTTTATTTTTTTTACGATAGATCAATTTCTATGAGTGACCTTAAGTTAATGAATAGTTTGGGCTATGAGAAGTAAAAAAGCTGAGGTTTGAAAGAGTGTCTAGAAGAGGATTTCAATTTTTTATTCATGAGACCAAAGCGAGTTAATTTAATGAATAACTGAATAAACAGACATATAGATAGACATATACACAGTGTTTCCCAGGTAGTACACCAAAGGACACTTCTCTTCACCATTTACATCTTTGAAATAAAAATTTCGGAGAAAAGTTCTTCTTTGAAAACGAATATGAACCATGAAAAATTATCAGAAGTTGCTTGATAGCTATCAATCTTTCTAGTTAGGGAAAAGAAGCCAAATATAGTCAAAACATAGAAATTCCGCAAAATGCTAAAATAAATTCTGTTCAGAATCACATTTTCAGTCGATATGCAAATCTCCAAAGTGCTTCAGAATAACAAATTTGCACCAAACTGGTCTCATATCGCAGAACGCATTTTGACTTTGGAAAAAATTGAGTAGAAGGAAAAACTGCCAAGTTGGACAGCTTTGAAGTATTTCCTGATGACCAAGTTTTCAATGGCTCACATTCATTTGCAAAACAAAATTTTGTGCATAATTTTCATTTAATAATATCCATGCTAAAGAAAAGTTCCTCTTGGTGCGGACTCACTGGAAAGCACTGTACATACAGGGTGTTTGATCATAAACTGGACAAACATATATATTCGTGTAGAGTACATCGGGAGAATCATTTTTGTCTTATATAATCCATTTTCTTATATACCCCATTTTCGAAGCATAAGCCAGACCGAGGGTGTTAAACGTCATTTTTGAGCAAGATTCTTATGAGTGTGGTCAGTTATGTATAACACTTAAAGTAACGGTTTTTGTATTTTTGGGTCCTCTAATCAGAAAAGTTGACAAACTCCGAAAAAAAAATTACAAAATGGCGGAAAACCTGCCACGTTCCTATTTTTTTTTCGTTGTCAAATTGAATTTCATTTTCTGAATGAACACAATTTTATAAGAATTTCTATGTTCAAAAATCGAACATAAACTTTCTTACATGTCTAGAGCGATAAAAAAATGTCACCGAAATTGTGCAAAATTTTGTTATCTATCGCTGTAGACACGTAGACAAATATTTGTGTTCGATTTTTGAGAAAAATTTTCCACAGAGATTCTTAGAAAATTGTTTTCATTCAAAAAATAAAATTCAATTTGTCAACCGAAAAAAAAAGAATATTGCAGGTTTTCCGCCATTTTGTAATTTTTTTTCGGATTTCCTCAACTTTTCTGAATAGAGGATCAAAAATACTGAGATTTGACCAAAACCGTTACTTTAAGTGTTATACATAACTGACCACACTCATAAGGATTTTGCCCAAAAATGACGTTTAATACCCTTATCTCGCTAATTCTTCTCAAACAGGATATATTGTATGAGGCGAAAATGATTCTCCCGGTGTCCTATACACGAATATATATGTTTATACAGTTTATGATGAAACAACCTGTATATCTGAAACTGAAAAACTTCCAAATTCGCATGGATACCTTTCTCATCATTTGCTTACCATTAATTCCACCAAGGCTTACTCGAATCATAACGATGACTCCACACACGCCGAAACAGGCTACACTGACTATAACGAAGACGAAGAAGACACTCTACCATCAGCCTCCCAAGATGGATACTCTACAGGGCTTAGCCAGCAACTGATTTCTGCAGTTGGTATACCACACCATGACAGTACAAGAGACAGACTTACTTTTCACGTTGTTGGACATGATGGACCACATACTTACAAATGGGGTTATGACACTGGCAAAGGGTAACATTAACAACTTTATTAAAATTCGAAAAAATTAAAATAACATACTGACGAACTTACGAAGAATGTAGACTAAGTGACATTGAAAGAAGAACACCTACATCGGTAGTATATAGTCCGTTCACGAAAGTTTGAGCGCACAGTAGGCGTTTGTTTATTTATCTGAAGTTGGCAGTATTTGCTGTCATAACGTAAAATAAAGTCAACGTTGCCGAATGTACCTGGCCTCGTCCGACGAGCTTGCGAGTTATCAGAGAACTCTATGCAATATTGACAACATTGCGTATCAATCTGACAAGAAAATAAACAACATAACCTAAAATTTTAATATACACAGTGGAATATGCCAAATTGTCATAGCCAACCGACGGCTCAAACTTTCATGAACGTACTATAGTGATAGGAGGTAGCAGGAGGATAGAACAAGAGCTTTTGTGTGCTTACTCGGGAAGTATCATATGAGTGGACAACTGCTTGAAATACACCTTTTTGAGCACTCGTTCTACTCAGACGAGTGCTATGTAGTTTTGCCCAAATGTCTGTTAGTTTCGAATTTTGAGACGAAAATGATCTCAAACGATAGGGTTAGACTCCCTGACGACGAATTCGTGGTCAAATTCAATTCTGTCCGTGGGGTCATCCGGCCGTCAGCACAATAACTTTCGAAGCGATTGTCCTAGACACTTGAGATTTTCAGGGTGAGTTCGGTTCCCAAATGTCGCGGTTAAGTTCGTTCGTTAACCAGCCGAATCGTACAGAGTATTCCATAAAGTATGGCCATTCAAAATTTTTGTTCATTAATATCTCAGACAAAACGAAACCAATCGAAGATGTTTATAATTAGCCTCATGCAAAATTATTGAGGCTATATAGTGTTAATAGAACCATAAAAATTTCAATTGGAATGAAAAAAAAGAATCTTTATATTTCCCAATTATGTTCGCTCGTATGTCATCATGACGCCATGTTTGAACTAAAAGTATGAAAATCGCATTTTCAATATTCAATTAAAAATTAATTACTTGAAACTTCAAGTAAATAATTAGATAGGTATATATTTAACACTACTCTCAATGCTGTAAAATGAAAAAACCATATATTTTAGCATACTTGATTTGCCAATTAGTGCGAAAAAGATTAATTACTTTACGAATTGATTGTCCCTGGCCGATTATGTTCGTAAAATGATCAAAGAGATCTATGAACTATGCGAACAAATTCCGAATAAATTTCCACTTGTATTTGGTTTGGTACGATGGAAAAATATATTCATTACCAAAATGAAGAATATTCAGTTTTTGAACACAATGATCATAATCTATAAATTCCATGCATTCTGTTTTGATTTTTCGGAAATTGTATTCGATAACGTGTATAGCCTAGCGAGTTCATAAAATAAGCCTACACAATAACATAAAACGCAGTCTTTCAGCTTTTAAAAAGGTTATTCTCTAGTTTCACTGATAACATTTATTACGAATCACCAGACCATAGTCAATATATTACCAAAGACATAATAATAGTTGAACGATTAGATAAAACACAAGGCTGCAGTAAACACATGAACAAAGGCCATTCAAAACATTTGAACTTGAAGGTAGTGGTTATAATTTGCTTCCTTCATCATTTGCACTTGTTTACAATAGAACTGGACAGATTATGCACTTCTGGCTTTTACTTTCATCGGTATTATAATCATTAACGTCAGATCTATGAAAAATGAGTATTTTCATGATTTACTATAATTCTGCTGCTAGCATACACTTTTGAACATAGAAATAATTCACGCTAAAATATACGAGGGTTGCCAGTTATACAGGGTGAGTCTTTGACCCAAGATTCCTGAAGCCAAAAGAAACACTTTTTTCCTTTACCAATTTATCCGATTTGGCTCTGTTGAAAAGATACAGGCCGTTGAAATCGATAAAAATTCTAGTTTCAGTTATATGTCGCAAACGATATCGAATGAAAAGATTTTCAGGATATAGTTCTTTGATGACTATTCTTCGAATACAAAATTCCATCCACATCTTCCAATTTCTTAAAAATTATCATCGTATTCCGTAAAAGTAACAGAAACTCAAAGAACCCAACTTTTAAAAATAAGTCGAATATTATTTTATGAAAATTTAGGCATTTTAGAAAATAAAAGTAGGTATTCTTCATGTTTTCTAGTGTGATGCACCGTTTTCGAGTAATATGATTCTCAACAATGAAAAATATCTGTGAAATTCAAGTATTGTTTAATCTTGCCGAATACAACTCTGTTTGAAAAATTCACAAGAACTCAAAAATTTGAGTTGAAACTACAAGAAGTCCATATAATTTAGTTGGGAAAAAACATACAATTCAAAAACTAGATGGCAGTATTGCTTTTATTTTCTATGCACTTTTTCATTTCCATTTTCTTCCGACTATGAAACATTATTAAAATAAATACATAAGTGAAGCAGGGAATATTTTCACTCACCTCTTATTCATTGATTTCCTCCATTTTCTCAAGAAAACTTATAGCTCCTGAAATAACCATTATTTTTCTGTCAAATACAAATTAATAGTTTTTAAAAAAGTTATTGGCACAAAGCTGAAAAAATCCAACACAAATAATGCCCTTAAATACCTATATATGGCAAATGCGCGATTTATCACAACTCATAAAAGAACCAGCTACCAGTTAGCCAATTTAAAAAGCTCTTGATTTCGTTGATTCATATAAATGCGCATATTCATAGAGCATATCTGACCATGCCTCTTGTATTGTTTAAGCGATTGTTAAGCTATTATAATCATGAATGCCTCCATTATTTCTGTAAGGTGAATACTAATAGGATTCAAGTTGAACATTTTCGGGTCATTTTCAGAACAAAAAATATACTTACCTATAGATCATCCTGATCATCGAACTAATAATTATAGATATAAATCATCGAATTTTAAAGATTAATTAAAAAAAATTATCTGTCATTGCGTACCTACGTGATTCCGAGTGGTTGTAGGACTTTTAAAGGATGCGAAGTACAAGTCATAAAATATGGAAATATACAAGGTGTCCCAGAAAATCTCAAGTTCCCATAATTTTTTTCCTATCGGCCCTCCCTACGAAGATACGACCTCCTAAATGAGGCCACTGGAAATACATTTTTGTGGAATAAATTTCAAACTACTCGATATAATTTGATGAAAATTTAATATGATTAATAGTATTAAGGACCTCTTAAATCACCGCAATCAAATTTCAATTAGCTTTTTCAGTTTACCAGGGGCGGACTGGATTGTACATTTTAAGGCTCACATTTTTAACACCCTGTATGATAAGGTGCTAAAAAAAACAAATTTGGATACCTTGAACATTAAGCTAAAGAAAAGGTACTCTTATTCAGTGTCGATAAAATGAAACGTTTTCGAAAAAAAAATAATGAAAGAAGTAAGTAATTGAAATTTATTCCACTTAAATGGCAAGTGGTGTCATTTAGGAGGTCGTATCTTCGTAGGGAGGGCCGCTAGGGAAAAAAATTATGGAAACTTGTCATCTTATTTTTTTTATGTTCTATCTGAATCCGAGAGATTTCCCAAATTCTCCGGGACACCCTGTATGTACTAGGTATACCTAATAGTTTATGGTATTTTTATCGTAAAAGACGATACCCCGGTTTTTGTTCCTAGTGATATTAGTAGAATCGTTATTATGGGAATTCCTTTTCTTAAAATTTCAATGGAAATATTCGGAAATATATATAAACAGATATTCCATTCCAAATTGACTTCATAACTAGATAAATGAATTGTTGTATACATACCTATGTAGGTATGCTTTTCGAAAATTTCGATATTTCGGAAACTGGTCTATACAGACAATTTCAAACAAGAAGTATTTCAAAAGCCAGCAAAAACTATATTAGAATCCGTCGTTAAAATTTTGTTTCTGATTACCAATTACCACCCCCGAAAAAACTACTCCATATTTTAGATTGCACCCTTATATTATTTTTCCTTTTAACGATTTCCCATCAGTGAAGGAAAAAATATGTTAAAACATGTTTTTTTCATTTCATGTAGATTCATAATATCTAATAATAAATTGTTGCCATATTCGCTTTACTTCGTTCTGACACCTACATTAAATTAACATTTTTAATTATTGAATTGTTTTATTATGTTTCAACGTTTCCTTTTTTTGTTTGTTTTTATTTCTATTGAATATCTTGGCACACCAAAAATAATTTCGCCATGAATCGCAAAATGGCGAATGCGTCACAATTTATAGCTACACCATTTCCAAGTGTATTTCAGAAAGCGTCAATTGTATTTCAGAAAGCGTCAATTGTATTTCAGAAAGCGTCAATTGTATTTCAGAATAGTCAATTGTATTTCAGAAAGCGTCAATTGTATTTCAGATTAGTCAATTGTATTTCAGAAAGCGTCACTTGTATTTCAGATTAGTCAATTGTATTTCAGAAAACATCACTGAATTACAAATGACGGGTTCTGAAATACATATGATATAATCTGAAATACAATTGACGCTTTCTGAAATACAATTGACTAATCTGAAATACAAGTGACGCTTTCTGAAATACAATTGACTAATCTGAAATACAATTGACGCTTTCTGAAATACAATTGACTATTCTGAAATACAATTGACGCTTTCTGAAATACACTTGGAAATGGTGTAGTAAATTCACGTAAAATGATTAAGTCTATTATTTTAAAATATTTTTCTTTTACTGGAGATTCGTTCGAAAGGAAATGAATATAAGAGTGCAATTTGAAAAATATCCGGGTTTTGTTTTTTTAGGGATGGAAATCACCAGGAATAAAATTTTAGCGACCAGTTTTGATAAAGTTTCTACTGCCATTTTAGTTTGAACTTTATCTACCTTGTCTGAGAGTCAAGATTAATTTCTGATTCACGTTAGAAATACTCTTCTATGTAGTGTTTTAGTTTCCATCATTCTATCTACCAAAAATATACCTATATGCATTTATATAAATTTCAAGTCGAAAATCAGCCCAAATATACAATTCAACTCACTAAGCAAGCAGCCGCGTTCATATCAAATACTGTCAATAAATCTCACTCCTAAAGATACTCGAAATTTTCTGGGAAAAAGGCCTCATTTTCTCTTTCGTAGGTAGGTACTTTTGTTGAATGTGAAATTTCATAATTTTTCAAATATTTCCGAAATGCAGGCCTTATCAAGGTACCATCATATAATATTTTTGTGTAAATCAGCACCATTGAGACTTTTAGATAACTTCTTGTGGGTAAGACCATCAGTAGAATACGTTGAAAAATGCTTAATGAAGCCAAGCTACGTGTGGCGATCTTAATACCCAAATGGGTGACCAACTATCGATAATTAAATATCGGACCAGCGCTCAAAAGCTTATTTCAATAAAAAAACATTTTTGGCTTTTTATCACAACTAACATTTTTTATCCATTCATCAATCAGTGGCTAAATGATATAACGATTATTAATATTTCCCAGAAATATTCTATTAATTTGTGAATTTTAGTCCGTTCAAGAAAGTTTGAGCGCATAGTAGGCGTTTGTTTATTTATCTGAAGTTGGCAGTATTTGTTGTCATAACGTAAAATAAAGTCAATGTTGCCAAATGTACCCGGCCTCGTCCGACGAGCTTGCAAGTTATCAGAGAAAACTATATGCAATACTGACAAAATTTCGTATCAATCTGACAAGGAAATAAACAACATAACCTAAAATTTTGATATACACAGTGGAATATGCCAAATTTCCATGGCCAACCGACGGCTCAAACTTTCGTGAACGGACTTTACCTAATCTCCTTTTTCAATTTAGCCCGATACTTAAATACGGAAACACTTCAGAATAATGATGTATTCACATATTCCTCCCAAAATGATCCAAATATTTTATTGGTAAAGTTTGAACCCTAAAAGTCCAATTATTTTATGAAGTCGGAATCTTCAGAGGTACCGGATGTCCTAAATTTGTTGTCTAGTGAGGGTATCTCAAAAACCCGATGAGCTAGAACAAAATGAATGGCATATTTTCGGGCTCGATTTTTGAGAGAATTCATTTGGTAAAACCGCAACCTTTTAAATCAAACCATTTTCGAGATATTAGAGAAAATTTGAAAATGGCGTCAAATAAAAAGTTCTCATAACTTCTTTATTAGTGAAGTTATGAACATGAAACTAAAACATTATACAGGCACTTTTTTCAGTAGAATTTATTGAAGTAATCAATTTTTCTTTATAACATTTTGTTCTAACTCGTCGGGTTTCTGAGATCCCACAAGACAACGAATTTAAGACACCCGGTACATCACACAAAAATGATCGCAAAAGAAATATTGTAAATCTAAAAATTATACTGTGATTTATCTATCATCTAGTGTTCCAACAGACATTTTATATTCTTCAATATAACCATCGCTTATCATAATACCATCAAATAATTCAATTTCTATTTCCAATTTTTGCAGGCACAACAGGATGTTTAGATTCGAAGAAAAGGACAAATCTGGTATAGTTAAGGGTCACTACGGTTATTACGATAAGCATGGTAAACTTCAGGTAGTAAACTACGATGCCCATCCTAAAGAAGGTTTCCATGCAGAACCAAGTACAGACCACAACAGTAATTGATTCTGAGAAAAAGCATGCCATATTTGCTCAAAAACTGTGATGATTGGTCCTATCAGACAAAAACCTCTTCAGCAGTTCATATGGAGATTTGATGTGATGTTCTTTCTCTGGACATTTTTGTGATTGTGGTCCCAGATAGCATGTCTGTATTACCTCTACCAAATAGAATTAAGAGTTATGTACTATGTACTTTTTGAATAAAATATTAGAAATAATTGTTGTTTTTATTTATTGGTTCCTTTTTTGATAGGAGGTAGAACTCAATTGGAATATTGAGAAGAAGAATCTTCATATTTCCATAACAAGATATTTGAATCGAGTGAAATTTATTTTGTGAATGAAGATTTATATACTGAATGTTCATGCGAAATTTCAAGAGGATAACATCATCAGAACCATAGATGTTAATCTTTTTAATTCTTTTTACATATTTCAGTTCATGAATAATTTCCAGAATATTATTCCAATCGTGCTGAGATTTTGCCTTTATATATTTAATAGCAATCTCAAGCCCTATACAAAATTTTGAGGTAATATCCTCATTGCTCCACCAATGAACGAGCGCTCAAAAGCGCCTATTCAAGGCTTTCTTATATTTGTTTAAATTTCAACTAATTCGCTATTCGAATAATATTGCTGCTAACGTGGTTGAGTAAGAATAGCTATGCTAGACTCCGCCACTCTTGACAGCTTATTTACGATTCTATAGTTTTGTATGACTTGTATTTCTTTGTAATCAATAAAGGCCATTTATTATTATTATTATTCTACTGATTCGCGTTATTAGAAGGACCAGCAATCATACCAATAACACAATGCTCTTGATCAAGTGTGAAATCACGAGAATCATATTCGGACTCTTAACTATAGGGTAGCTTTCTTTTCATATATAAACTAAAGTAATTTATCAAAATGGTTTAACAGGAATTGAAAACATCAAACTAACAAATTCAAAAATTCTATTAAACAGCAACAATAATTTGAATATAAACTGGTCTAAAAGTATTAACCAACATTATAAAAAATTTTTAACTGGTGACAATTTCATCCCATAGAGAAGAAGTAAGATTCAGGTTTTTCTCCGTAAACAAAGGAATAAAGAGATGCCTCAATGTCTCCTAACAAACCTGAGGCTCCGAACCTGAACAAATCATTCTTTAACCATTCTGGTCCCAAAGTTTCCTTAACCATAATAAGCCAGTTTATTGCATCCTTACTGGTTCTTATTCCACCAGCAGGTTTTAATCCAACCTGAATATAAGAGATATGATCAAAATTTGTCAATTTGAAGTTATTTAAACATACCTTGTATCCCATTTTGGAATGATACTCTCTTATAGCTCTAGCCATGATTAAACCGAATGGAAGAGTAGCATTCACAGATTCTTTTCCTGTAGAAGTTTTAATGAAATCTGTTCCTGCCATCATCGCAACAAGGGAAGCCTTATAGATCTACAAAAGTATCAAGAATTGATATAGGTATGTATCTTCTATCTATCTATCTATATTAATAAAACAGGATCTATGGTTACCGTCAAAATGCAATATCTTCCAAACGACTGCACCAAATTGGATAATACTTTTTTTGTTGTGTTCATAATTGCTAGGGCAAGGCTTAAATAACACAATATTTCCAAAAAAATTGTTCAGAAGAAAATAAAAGGCTTTCCTTTTTCTTACGACAGCAGTCATAGAATACATATTTATAGGTTATAATGATTTAGACATTTGGACAAAAAGTGAAGTTACATCGAGTGAATCAAAAATTTAAAATTTTAATCAGAAATAACGTATGAACTAACATATTACACAACAATTTTTTACTTATGCCATATTTTATAAATTTTAAACCTATGATGTATGAATGTATTTTGGATTGCCTGAAGCCCATATGTTTATGATCACAAATCAAATCAACAGATGGCGCCGTAGTCATTATCTAAGTTATTCATCTATTCTGCAACTAAACGGCAGGATCATATTGAATGAATTTTTGTGCATGCAGAACAACGTCTGTTGGGTCCGCTAGTGTTAAAAAAAATGTACAGTGAACGCACAAAAAAAAGTTGAGTAGAGTCAACTCTGGTGATATTGGTGGTCATGGTATGTTAGAGGGCCTATAATCCGTTCACATTTTATTGAGCACAAAGTAGGCATTTGTATATTTATCTGAGATTGGCAGTGTTTGCTGTCATAATGATGAACAAAGTCAACATTGTCTAACTCTAACTAAGATAAGAACAGTGCCATGAACTTATATGTAGGTTTGGTCAGGTTAGGTTAGGTTAGCTAAGATAGGAACAGTGCCAAGTATGTATAAGAGTGGGAATCACCCAAAAAACACTTATTTTCCACTAAAAGAAAAAAAAATGGCTTGTATTAAGAGAAATGGCACTTGAATTATGAATTATTTGTAGAATTTCTCTTTCGATTTTCTTCAGAAATATTGATTTGGCGGTGCTCAAATCAAAACTGTGGCCTCACAACATCATAACAAAACAATATGCCAAATATTCAAAAATTGGTAACTGAGCGGTAAACTAGATAATAACTTCTTTCTCAATCAAGTATCTTACATTATTGAACGAGTCTAGTTCTCCTACAGCTAATATAGCTTTCATATGAATTTTGGGTCCACAACATTCTTTCATTTGTTGAATTTCTTGGTAGAGTTCTTCCCATTTGCCAGTCAGAACAAGAGTTCTATTAATCACTATATCAATCTCAGTTGCACCTTGTTCCACTGCATACTTTATCTCTTCTAAACGTGTTCGAAGGGGTGTTTGTCCACACGGAAAACCTGTTGCAACTGAAATAAAGCCAGAATGTGATAAAAGAATATACTTAACAAAATATATTCCAATATGTACCTGAAGCAACATTGATTTTTCTCAATAAATTCAACTTTTCTAGTTCATCCACAGCATCTTTCACTCTGGAAGGATAAACACATACTGCCGCAGTTCTAATCGGAAGTTTATGTTCTTCTCCAAATCCTAATTTTTTCAAGATATCTTTTCGTATGGGATTTGCAGCCTATGAAAGATGAAAACATTGGGTCCATAAGGAATTTGTCAATTTCTTAACGTATTAGTTAACTTATTAGTGAATTATTGAATTAGAAAGTATATTTCAATAAGAATTTCTCACTTTTCGACACAATCTAGCTACATTACTTCTAGTGTCATCCCCACCTAATGTTGTCAGATCTATGCAAGTTACTGCTTTTAGCAACCATGCAGCTTCATATTCATTGCTTATTTCTTTGTCTGAGATGATATTGAAGATCGACTCTTTTACAGCTGTTGAATTGATATGCACATTGTTCAACCAACCCAAATCTAAAATTGAATTTTCAAACTTAATCCCATAGCGCATTATAATTTGATCACTTACCTAGCTCACAACCCGGATTGTTTTCCATTATGTTGTAGTAAATGAGCTATTATTATCTAACTTTGAACCCTTTGCAGTAACTCCTCTCAAATAACAAATTAAAAGATTTGGAGATAAACATAATTATTGACAACAAATGTCACTTTGAAGGTTAATTTGAACTGAGCATAGAATGAGAATAAAATTGTTGTTTTCAACTTATGATGTTTAAAAACATATTATTTGATTTGAATATCCAAATTATCACTTCTGAAATCACTATCTGAAAGATTGAAAGAAAATAATAACTTGGGAAAAATTAGATTTTTTTATATCAACAAACCCATATGCAATAACTAATTCCATTAAAATTTGAAACAAGAAGATAAACTATATCCTCTGTGGTTCACATTTCTAACCTCTAACATTTGAAAGATCATTTTCTTCTCGACTCGAACTTGTATCTGGATTCTTTACGATTTTAGTTAACAAATGTTGAAGAAGTTACTTATAATTGTGCAATTTTGTGTTGATGTAGTGATGCCAGTGTGAACTATCCATAAATAAAAAGAGTTTAAATATTCATGTAATAAGTGTAAAAATGACGGAAAAAGAAGTGAAAACGAAAACTGCTTCGACTGATGTTAGGACTAGAATTGATAGTTTTTTCACTATCAATGAAAAACCAGTTGACGATATATCCTTAGGAATATTTTATAATCCACACACCATCACACTACTAGGTGTATCAATAGCTCTACTCATTTATTTCGCTTTTGTAAGGTGAGTAAACCCGGATTTTCCTGTCTTCAGTTCAATGGTCATTTATTATCAACATTGACAAATTTGCTAAGGCGTTTTCGGATACTTACTCGGGTTAACTCGATCCCTAACCTTGGCGTTCGTTTACCTACCCCGAACATCCAACCCGTGTTCGGAAAGTACGGGGTTATTAACTCGATCACTGACCCAGGTTGATTTATCGTAACCCTACTCGAGAGTAGGGTTCTGGAGGCACCGCATGCGCACTGCAGTTCAATTTTGTATTTGAAAAAAGCGGGAATAAGTCTTCTACTCCTTTCTAAATAATTTCATATATTCTATTCCCAAAAATTATGGAAAGAGAAGAGAATTTGGCTCATTGTAAAATGAGTGGTTCCTTGAGCCGAGAAAATAATGTGCAACAACTTCTTCATAACTTTGTATGCAGATCTTTCTGCGTAAAAGCTGAAGCCTTATTTACTTCTTTAATATAGGTAGGTACTCGAAGATAACATTGAACAAGTGAGGGCACACCAGAAATTATAAGAAATATTTTACAGAAGCCAATAAATCCTGCAAAGCTAAAGGAAATAAGTGAAATTGGAACTGAAAAATAAATTCTCTACTTCTCAAGCATAGGTAGTCAAAAATGTAATTAAACATGGAAGGGCACACGAGAAATTATAAGAAATATTCAACAGAAGCTCATAAATGCAAGCATATCTAGAGACAATCCGAGAATAGACTGGCATCGAAAAAATAAATTCATTAATTTGTTTGGTTATGTTATTGATACGACTGTCACTCCAAATCCTAAACCTGATGTGTTCGTAAACACTGAACCCGGGTCCGAGACCCGAGTAGATCCGTCACGTGACTCGATGGATCGAGTAAGTAACCCTGAGTAAGTTTCCGAAAACGCCTCTAGTGTCAAGGGGCATGAGTTATCTCACCATTAGTTATAGTTTTTTCTACACTTCTAGTAACCTTGGCCATTTTTAGATCTTAATTATTACATGATAAAATTCTGACCTTAAATTTTTAAGTTGCACAGAAGGTCTGGAATGATGCCAATAGTTTTTTCTTTCTTTCAGGGACACACATAATGTGGAAGACAACATTTGGGCTGGTATCAAAATATGTGTCTTCTTCTTCTTGGTCATATCCAGTCTGGCATTTCCAAATGGACCATTTACTCGTCCCCATCCTGTGGTATGGCGGTTAGTTTTCGGGTTGAGTGTTTTGTACTTATTAGTTTGCATATTTATGCTCTTTCAAAACTTGGAAACAGTAAAGAGTATACTATATTGGTTTGACCCTAATTTGAGGAATTTCCACATAGATATGGACAAAGAATATGGTGTGAATTGTTCCGATATTAACGTAGAGAAGATTTGGGGTCACCTTGATGTTTTTGCTGTTGGACACTATCTCGGTTGGTTATTTAAAGCTATCCTCATTAGACACATGGGTATACTGTGGGCCATAAGTTGTATGTGGGAAATAACAGAGATAGCTTTTGCTCATTTACTACCAAACTTCATCGAATGTTGGTGGGATGCCATAATTCTAGACGTTATCATCTGTAATGGCTTTGGAATCTGGTGTGGTTTGAAAATATGTCAAATGTTGGAAATGAGAGAATACCGTTGGGTAGGAATAAGAGATATCCACTCAACCACAGGCAAAATCAAGAGAGCTGTTTTACAATTCACTCCAGAAAGTTGGACCTCTGTTCGCTGGTTGGACCCAAAATGTTCTTACATGAGGATCATAGCACTTATGCAGTTAGTTATATTTTGGCAAACATCTGAACTGAACACATTCTTTTTAAAACATGTTTTTGAGTTACCTTCCAATCATCCTTTTGTGATTGGTAGGTTGCTTTTAATCGGTAGTTTTGTGGCTCCTTCAGTTCGTCAATATTACAGTTACGTCACCGACACCACTTGTAAACGTGTAGGTACCCAGTGTTGGGTGTACGGTTGTATAATGGTAGCTGAAGCATTGTTATGTATTAAACATGGTAGAGTTCTATTTGAACGTACTCAAGCACTCAATATTATTATTTGGTTGGCTATTATGTTCATAGTTTCCATAGGCTGTGTTATTGGTTGTGTTAAATATCATAAATATTTCGATAAAGATGTACCTACCTCCAGCTATTCCAAAAGTACAAATAAAGTTGTAGAAACTCTGAAAAAGGAAGAGTAAAGAAAAATGTCTAGTCTATTGAATTCCCTTGCAGGATGTAGCTCTTTATTGTGATTTCAAAAACTCGAGTTTGTTAATTTTATATTCCCCCTGGTCATTAATATTTACAATTAATTTCATGTGCAGTCTGTTTTCTCAGAAAAAGACTTCTACTTTGAGATAAATATTCTTAGAATACAAGTATACAGCTCAATCCAGGCTTGGAAAGTTCTGGTTTATTCATTCAGAATTAATTTAATCATGACATTCAACATAAGTATTGCTTGCAGTTATGTATATTATGTTGGCAACATATTCATAAGTGTAAGCCAGTGTAAGTAGTAGTGCAAGCTTTGGTGATGATTAGTGACAGAAACTTCCTCTTTTTATGCTAATTTAATTAAGCTCCTCCAGATAGTTGAAGTGGAAGATTCTCAATTTGTTAGTTAGGATATAATTTATAGATGAATGAAAATCATAATATTAAACAAGAAGTAGTCAAACTCTTGGCTTCATATACATTTCTTCTATTTGGATATCCTACAGTACAATTTTTGTTGCATATACATCTGAACAATTTTTGTTGGGTAGACTGGCTTGAAATCCATGTAATTGAAGTCTTTTAACAAAGATTTGGAAATCTACTTCCTCAAGTTGGCCAGGAAAATATATCATATTTCATTTTGTTCAATTTTAAATTTTCATACAAAGTGATAGGTACCTACTATACAATAAGAATATATTCATTTTATATTCAATTGTGTTACTGAAATACAATAATATATTTCAAATATTGTAATTTAAGTAAGAAAGACTATTTTAATTTAAGAAATTGTATACTTGAGCAAACATGCTCCAAAACTAATGATAATCCAGTTTGTCAATAAATTTACTCATTTGCAATTTCAAATAAAATTAACATTTTGTGTACACCACCATTCGGTAGTTTTCAAAACTATTCACAGAAGGTTAAAGCACTATGTTTTTTAAATACACTTGACTTACTGACATTTCATTCAATTCAAGGGGTGGAATTTAAGGAAAAAAGACTTAGTAGCTAAGGTAGCACTAAGTGTAGAATGCCCTTGTGCAATGCTTTTTGAATTTAAATAGGATCACTGTACTTTTTTCTTGATTTCTCTTTATCTTGGAAGCCTTTATATTTATATACAAAATACACCCTTTTCATATTGGGAAATTATATTTATTTTCAGGTGATCTCTTCTTTCACTATGTATACATAATTTATCATGTTCACTTACACATCATAAATGAAAATTTCAAAGGGAAAATATAAAAATAACACTGTTGTATATTTATTAAGAGTGCCATATTTAGTTTGATAATTTGAATATCCGAGATTGTGATATTTGTATCCGAATTATGGGTCAATAATTTTAAGTAGTCAATTTTTCTTAAATTGAATCATTTATTTAGGCAATTTTTTAGTTAGCAATTAAAGAAAAATTATGGAAGTGAATTAAAAAATTTTGATGTTTCTGTGTGTTGTCATTTCCAACGTAGGCGAAAAAAAATCGTTCTGTATTAGATTATCGCCTCTGATATTAGACCAGAATGTGAACTGATAAAATCACGTAATCAGTGTTTCATGAAAAAATTTCCTTACAAATTCATTACCTACATACCTACTATAAGGAAATATGTGACATAAATAAATGATTACACATTAAATTTGGGCGAAACCAGAAGTGAAATGGATTATTGAATATGGTGAACGGAAAGACAATTGCGATAATAATGTTATAAAAATTCATATTAAGGCCGAAAAATAAATTTTCTCGTGTCAAAAACTGTTCAATAACATCTCTATTTACATCTTTATTTAATTTTGAGAGGAATAATCAGAACAAGAAGGTTCTTCTTCGGAGTTTACACTCAGCAAAGAACTTTGCGAACGCAGATGGAACAACGAAAGAATGCTCTCCATGCAGTGAATGGGCCACTGTCTCCATGTCTGGTTATTTATAAAGGTGGATTTAAATCAAACGAACAAAAAGCAATAAAGTTCTTCGTTTATCACCATGAAATATAAGCATAGAATCTTTGCGAACGCAGATAAAACAGTGAAAGAATGCTCTACGGCTATTTATACTAAAATAATTTGATAGGGCGCAACGCAACATGGGTGGATCACCTCAGATTCTTTTAAAGGTGAATGCCAATAACACTAGAACTATCTAAAATGGGACCTCATCAATACGCCCGCCCTTCGCCCACAATTGTTCCAACAGGAATAGTTTCAAAAATTGAAATTTTCAAGGAAAGTTTAAGATTTTATCAGGATAGTTAAATTCATCAATAAGAAAAATGACCCCAATATTCGAATTTTCTTTTTTTCCAAAATGGCCAAGCATGCAAAACATTCTACAGTACCAAACCTTTGTGCAAATTCAATATCTCCGAATGAAGTGCAAAAGAATAACTATCATTAGTGACAATGTACACTATGTCACTAATGATAGTCGCTTTCTTGCACTTCATTGCAAAACTCCATTATGTAATTCGAACGGTTCCTGAGATATATATTAGCAAAAAAATATCTATAAATTTTTGACACCGGCCCTTTATCTCTGAAACGAAGAGGAAGAAATGGAAGAGAAAAAAATATTTTATATTTTCATTAGAAATCTACAGTTGACCGTTTATTACCTTATTTAGGAACAACCTGTATATTAAAGCCTACTTGACAACGATCAACGTCAGTTCAGACCCTCAAAAAAACACTATGACGATTATCCGATTTCTATTTCCTCGTCAGGTTTTATAGAGAAAAACATTGTTGAAATCACCGAAATAAAGCTACCGAATTCGAACGATCAGACTTGGCGATTGAATCTGACGTACGCGTTAGCATTCTTTTCATAGGTTGAATATTGAAATACGGTAAAGTTTACAACGATGCCAATCTGTTGTGACCATGGAGGTAACCTCCATGTTTGTGACTCGCCATCTCCGCTAATTATAGTCTAATTTTGGCGATGTAACTACAGCTTACCATAGTTACTTAGTTGACAGTTAATACACGTATTTTCTGTCAAATCATCACGTGATAGTTAGATAGTTACATGTAACCACAGCTCGCCAAAATTCGCTGGCTGCTGGCTCATACGTCATCATAGCGAAACGTTTGAACTTTGAACATACGAGTATAGAAATCGCATTTTTCGATACTTAAATAAACATTAATTGCTTGAAATTTTAAAATACTAATTGTATCCTAAATCTTACATGGTGTTTCAGAATAAGGTGCCCAAAATTCGGGATCTTCATTCTTAGATGATTTAATGACATTAAGTATGAACTATGGGTCTCTGATGCATTGTTTCTGAAATACAGGTTGTACTGGTTTTTCGAAAATATATTCGACGCCCCATACGATTTTTGTTTGCTTGGTTAGGAGTACGCATCAAAATACTATTTTTTCGATTCAAAATTATTGTATTTCTGTCCGAATGAATTTGATGAAAAATTGCAATGCTTTTTTTAAAAAAATTCGAAATTAGTTTCGTAATTCCCATATAATTTATAGTGAGAATGGTGATTTTTGAGCGCTCGTTCTACTTAAACGAGTGCTACCTATATCATATCGTTTTGCCCGAATGTCTGTAATTTTCGAATTTTCATTCGAAAATGGTTTAGAACGATAGGCTCAGACTCCCTGATGACGAATTCGTGATCAAATTCAATTCTTTCCGTGGGACCGTCCGGCCGTTAGCACAATAACTTTCGAAGGGTGATCATAACTGCTTGTAAGTTTTTATTATCTTATTTAATCTTAGCTATTGAAAGATGTCTAGATATAAATCTAGAAAGAAACTATCAGAAGTGTGATATAGCCATACACTCAGTGACTCAGATAGTCAAGCTGCTATTAAAGCACTGAGCTCCTACGTCATCGACTCTAAAATGATCTGGGAGTGCCGGAACAAACTCAACGAGGTAGGCAAGAAAAATAAGATCGTTTTAATCTGGGTTCCCGGCCACTCGGGAATCAAAGGAAACGAAGATGCCAATACACTTGCCAAAGAGGGCGCACAGATGTCACTCATTGGCCCAGAACCCTTCTGTGGTATATGTAAATGTACCTATAAGAAGGAGTTTCTGGAAAAGGAGAAAGCCGAGAGGGAAAAACTCTGGCGGAATCTCCCAGGGATGGATCATTCCACTGTGTTCCTTCGGAACTTCGAGACAGCGGGATCCAAAAGATATCTGGATCTTGGTAAGAAGCAATTACACCTCCTCACTGGCTTTCTTATAGGACATTGTCGCCTCAGGAAGCACCTGTTGAGGATGGGATTGTCGGACACTGACGAGTGTAGGTTCTGTGGGGAGGAGGAAGAAACCCCCATTCACCTAGTCACGGAATGCCTTGGCATTGCGAGCCTGAGGAAGGAATGCCTTGGACGAGAAACTTGTAAGAGTGAGGAACTAGCTTCGTTGAAGCCTTCACAGTTATTAGATTTCATTAGATCTCTGGAACTGGAAGGCGAGCTGTGAAGGTTTTTGGCCAGAACAGCTCTGTAAGGGGGCACAATAGACCTTAAGGTCGCAGTGAACTGTAACCCCTCTTTAAACTATCAACTAACTATCAAGTTTTTATTTTTTCCGAAAAAAGTATCGACTGTATCGAAATTTTGCAAGAGACTTTTTCTCCAGAATTGAATGGGAAACCATAAGAGAATTTTATTTTAAGAAATTCTATCCCACGAAAACAATTTTTTAAGGAAAATCATAGGGGCCGGGTTGTTATTTTCAACCCCTAATAATAAAGCTATGAGATCTAAAAAAAATGTGTGAGTAACATCTACTTAGTGCTTCATATTATGTATATTTTTATAGTTCAGTGTTTTTAAGAAGCAGTAAAAAAATTAGAAACTGACAACTCGTCATCGCCTTCCAAAGGGTGTATCTTAGAAGGGGGGTCGATTTCGAAAAAAAAATTATATGAACTACCCATGCTCACTTTCATCGCATTACAGACAACCTGTATATCAGCACACTGAAAGTTCCCATTTGCCGTTTAGTCCACCCTCTTCCAAATAAACATCCACCGTTGACCAACAACCGAAATGAAAAATGTCCTCCCCGCTTGGATTCGAACCCGGTTCATCCTCTATAACCTAACAGCCCAGCTCACAATAGCCCGCTCCTATTTTTTGTCGCCTAATCAAAAACTAATCAACACGAAGTGCCAACTTGATTCCCTCGAAAATAGTTGTGTATCGAAGGCGGTGGGCGTAACCCTCTTACACACCCCCGCGGGAGTAGGACCAGGACCTCCCTGCAATTATTAACCCACGTGCGGAAACGCGCCCGCCGAATACTCTCCACTTTTGAAGTTCGATAGGAGTGCAGCCTGCTGATCTCCGTTTGTCGCCCGCGGCCGAACGGACGCGTCGGGCGGCGACGAACGCCTACCAGGATCTTTGGAATTCGCGAAGTGATAGTTGAAGTCAGGGGCGTAGGGGTGGTTGGGTGCTTGCTCCTAGAGGGGCAGCGTGGCATAGTTTTGCCCGGATGTCAGTGATTTCCGAATTTTGAGCTGAAAGTGGTTTTAATAGACTCCGTTGTATTCACTGAATACTGATGAATAATATTAGATCAAAATCAAATCTAACATTCAAGATAGGTGCAGGATTGGAATAGTTCCATTCTATTCGTTATTGGGTCGAGAAGTTCATTAGTTATGATGATTTGAAATTTCTTTCGAATATCCGATCGGGTCCAAATTCTGTATGTGGGTATGCTCAATGGTGACTTAGACTTATCAAAAATTCCGAAAAGATCTCAGGAATAGGAAATCTAAGACTTCAACTTAACTTTCAAAAATTAACGCAGAAAAATGTGGGCTGTGCTTTCAAAAAGGATAAGTTTATTTTTTTAAGCGGTTGTTCTACTTGAAGGATTGCTATATCGTTTTGTCCAAATGTCTGTAATTTTCTAATTTTGAGCGGAAGATGGTCTCAAACGATAAGGTTTGACTCACTGATGACGTGAACACAATAACTCGAATGGTTTTTCCTAAAGAAATTGGTTGCAATTGTCAGGGTAGGTTCACTAGGTTCGGTTCCTAAATGCCGCGGTGAAGTTGTTAACCAGCAAAATCGTACAGAAGTTCCACAAAATAGGACCATCTGAAATTTTTGTTCTTCAATATCCCAGACAGAACAAAACCGATCGAAATGAAATTTTGTGGTCACATGCAAGATACTCATAAGATGCCGCATATGAAATTTTGTGTACATAGTGTTAACAGAACTATAGAAAATTGAATCAGAATATTTCCACAACAAAATGTCCGATTTGAGTTTAATTTATTTTGAAGGTGAAAATTTTTATACTGAATGATCATGAAGAATCGTGTGATCAAAATCATAGAATTGAGATTTGTTCTAAATTATCGAACTTTTCGAATAATTCAGAATTTGTCAATCCGATCGAGCTGATTTTGCAGTAAAATGTTCAATACCAATTCAAAACAGAAAAGTTTATCGTAATATCGAAAAAATTCTAATATCCCCATGAAAAAACATTCTGACTGAAATGAAATCTAGTTTGAGGACGTAAGTTGGTAAAATAAATGATCATGCAAATTTCCAAAAAGATTGATATACAGGGTGATCCAGATCGTAACCAAGAAATATTAACCACGTATTCTACATCAAATATAAGACCTAGTTTCTCATATAAACATATGTCGAGAAATGTTTCCTCTCCGAGATACGGGGTGTTAAAATTAAAGAAAAAAAAAGTTTTTTATTAATAACTTTCACACTGCTTGAAATATTTTTATGAAGTTCGAGAAATAGGTTTTGATCGTCGAGGAGCACTTTTTGCATATTATCATTTCTTTTCTATTCTACCAGTGGCGTCCGTACTGCAGCGAGACGGAATATTTTCAGATAAAAAAAATGATACGCCACTGGTTTTTCCGATAATAAAAATTACTATTTAAATACTCATTTAATTTGGAGCAAATTCGGTCTCTTGACTTTTTGCTGTACGAGGCACCGATAGGTACATAATGATAATAAGACTATTTTTGTGAACGAAATGTGTGCGATTTCTTCATGCATGAGAATGTGTTTTATTTTTTCAACCGGATACGGTGGTTCGTACAGCAAAAAGTCAAGAGACCGAATTTGCTCCAAATTGAATAAGGATTTAAATAGTAATTTTTATCGTCAGAAAAACCAGTGGCGTATCATTTTTTTTATATGAAAATATTCAGTCTCGCTGCAGTACGGACGCCACTGGTAGAATAGAAAAGAAATGATATTATGAAAAAGTGCTCCTGGACGCTCAAAACCTATGCCTCGAATTTCATAAAAATATTTCAAGCAGTGTGAAAGTTATTAATGAAAAACATTTTTTTATCTATAGTTTTAACACTCCGTATCTCGGAGAGGAAACATTTCTCGACATATGTTTATAAGACAAACAATGGCTTATTTTTGATGTAAAATACGTGGTTAAAGTTTCTTGGTTACGATTTGGAGCACCCTGTATAGAGATTTAGGTTGAAAGATTCTGTTTGGAGCTGAAAGTTTTTCAGTTCACGATTCAGAAATGCAATTTCGTAGTTTTCAACAAGAGGGTTTTTTCATTAATTCATAGAAAGGGAGGGGCAAAAGTTTTACTCACGGCATACTCTGGAGAAATACAGGGTGTAACTAAATAAGTGTAAAATATTTAAGGAGGTGATTCCTCATCGAAAAAAAGATAGGATCTTTCATAACAAGAAACTTCATTGGAGCATTCCTTGTTAAGATACAGCCACTCAAAGGGAGTACATAAAATTTGTATAACAATTTTGTTCACAAGCACCAAAAGAATTACAATATTGAAATTGACCTGACGTTTCCTACTAGCAAAAATTAAAATTTAATTGTCACTATCGCTAAAAGTGTCCTACTAGATAGATTAGTTTCGCATTTATGACGATCTATCTCTGTAGTTGTTCGTAAAATAATTTTTTACTGCGAACTGGTTTATTTCGGGCAAAAAATTCAAGAGACATTTTTTTTTAGAATGAAACAGGCTATCGGAAATAAATTTTTAAATGGTAAACAAATAATAAGACAAAAAGTTACATTGGAAATGAACTTTAGGGTTTGCGTTTCCCATCCTTACAACCATGGGGTAAACCAAATAAATAACTGGATAAGTGTCTTTTTGCTAGTAGGAAACGTCAGGTTAATTTCAATATTGTAACTTTTTTGGTGCTTGTGAAAAAAGTTGTTATGCAAATTTTATGTACTCCCTTTGAGGGGCTGTATCTTAACAAGGGATGCTCCAATGAAGTTTCTTTATATGAAAGATCCTATCTTGTTTTCGATGAGGAATCACCTCCTTAAATATTTTACACTTATTTAGTTACACCCTGTATAATATAGGTAAATTCCAACGATTGTTTTCAAAGATCACTGCTGAATCAAAATCAAAAACTTACAGACACCTGAAGAACTAAAGAGAAGCGCCCTTTTGCGTAAACCCAGTATCTACATAACAAAGAAGGGGACATATTATCTACCCTGCAAAAGGAAGGGAGCTATCAAATCACCATATTCGTCCTTACAATTTCGAATTGTGCACGCCATTGGGTGTCACCTCGACCGTGTGAATGCACTTCTGGTGAACTTGTCGTCCCAACGGTGTCCGGTGTGTGTGTCGGTACTGCCTACACAGGGCCCGCCAGCTAGAGCTACAACGTCCCCGGGTAACCTCTTGCGAGGGAACGGAGGGGTGGCGCAACTGGAGACGGCTGACGCCCCTCGGCCTGCTGCACCGGCACAGCTGAACGCAGACCAAGTCCATGTGTCCCGGCATATGCCTTCCTAGGAATAGAGGCCAGGGGCGTGCGGCGGCTCGTACAGGAAGACCTTAGTCTATTTCTGGAGAGTGCTGGTGATAATAGGTCTTACCACACACAGTTTTGAATTAATTAATTCCCATCTGATATACAGGTTTGGAAATTCACATCTGAAACATACGATATACAATGCACCAGACAGAGAATTCTTCCGTCCAGTTGCACAGATTAATAGTCGAAACAATCACGTGCTGTAACACACTGAATTCCATTGCCTTATTGCAATACTCTAGTCTTGTATCTCTCTTATCGTTGGGAGGAGCATAATTCATTTAGTATGGTAGGCAACAGTACCTAAATACTTGAATCGAGTATTCTGGGCAGCCTGACAAATTAAATAATTCTATACGTGTACTGCAGGTTCCCTTCCATACTGCGATGCAGTGTATATTGTGTGTTTCAGATGGAATTTCCAAATCTGTATATGTCTGTTTATACGAAAAAGGCCATTTTCATGTTACCATAACCAGGATATTGATCCGCATGATTAATTGCGCAAAAACATAACCCAATTAGAAACATTTTAATGTTTGTTCCAACACACAGTTAAGCCTCAATTACACTCAACCCCTGCTACTAATGCTCGCGTTGTCGGCAATAATCATCTATGGCAATAATTCCCGAAATACTTCTGCAACAGTATAGAAGGCAGTGAGCATTCAAACTTTGCCGCTGCATTGCTCTCGCAACCACCAATCGGCAATGACGGACGAAGAAATTACAGCCTCGGCGCTTTGTCTCCTTGATTTATACAGGATGTCCAGGAGATTGACGTCAATTATTTTTTCAGATTCCTCAGACCAGTGGCTATCTAAAAATAACCCATTTATATTATGCGATTTTTTGGAATTCTCGAGTTATAAATCTTTGAGTGTTTTTTAAATGTATTTTGCAGTTTTGATCTTTTTAACATGATCGTCCTGAATATTGATTCAATAATAGAAAAGATTCAGCTTCCTGAAGTATCTGCAAGTTATCAAAAAAGCTTAAAAGCTAGAATTAGAGTTTTTAGAACTTCTTTTAATCACTTTAAAAATGGGATTTCAAATTGATTGCAATTGAAATTTCTGTAAAATAACTGTAGCTCGTGTGATTTTTTCAATAATTTTGGTCTCACCACAGGTGAAATATATAAACATTCGTCAGAATTGTTAGTTTTAAAATTACCTTTTTTTGGATAGGAAATAAGAGGCACATAATACTGAAAAATCATTTTCAAAATCGAAGTTTCACTCCACTCATTTTCCGACAATAATTATAACAATATTTTCGAATAACTCAATTCCTTATGAATTTTATTATTATATGATAGTAGCAAAATACAGTTATGAGTTTGGTATGGTGGAAAAATATGAAAGAATAACATAATAATTATTTCAAAGTTATTTCAGAAGTTTTTGAAGTGACAAAAATAGAATTAGTGAAAGAAATTCAGTCAGTCTGGTAAAGCAGTCACACTTAATGTAAACATTCTACAATTTGTCGTTCACGAAGAAATCATGGTTCGAATTTCAACTCTTGAAGTTTGTTGTTCTATTTACATACTTTGGTACCTGCCCAAGGCCCATTCCAAATCCATTCACCGCGTCAAATCTGCGTAGCAACGATTCCTTGAATACTTAACTTCAAATGTGCCTCAACTGCCGCATTTTGCAAATTTTATGTTTCTTAGAACCAAGAACGAAGCCAATACCTACGTGTTAAGAAGAAACAATCAGAATGCGTAAACAAATACATAAGCCAACACAACAATAACAACTGACCTGAAACCATGAAGGGTTTCAAGTTTCAACTGACTTTCGTCATAAATATGAGTTAATGGTACTATAAACTGTAACATAACACTTTGGCGCTTTCGGCAAAACTTATTGGTTTCACTCCGCCAAAACGTCGTGTAAAAAATGAACTGAAATACGACACAGAAATATTTTCTTTAGTATTTTCAATCTTTTGAGTGGTCTCTCTATAACTTTTTCAATATTCACATATGTTTGTTTTTGTTAAAAATATCATTCTTTTCCTTAAAAATGCGGTTAGTTTATGGTATTTGCTTCTTTTATCATCATGACCTCCGCCAAGGAATAGGTATTGACTATAGGCTATAGACACTAGACAACAATGAAACCTTGAGTCTTTACGATTCAATTTCCAATTTCAGTTCATTTTTGGGCGCTCGTTCTACGAGTGCTAAATCTTTTGCCCAAAAGTTTGTAATATTCGAATTTTGAGCCGAAAATGGTCTCAAAACGATAGGGTTCGACTCCCTGATAACGGATACGTGGTCAAATTGAATTGTGTATGTGAAGCCTTCCGTCAGTAAATACCCTAACTTCCGAAAGGATTGCCCTTGGGATGACATTTTCAGGGTAGGTTCGGTCTTTTAATGCCGCGGCAAGTTCATTAACCAGCAAAATCATACAGAGTGTTCCATAAAATATGGACATTGAATATTTTTTTTCCTCAATATCTCAGTCAGAACGAAACTGGTCAAAATGAAATTTTGCGGCCACATGCAAGATACTCAGAAGAAGCCTAATACGAAATTTTGTGGTATGTAATTTGTGTTAACCAAACCATAGACAATTAAAAAAATATATGTTCATGCAGAATTTCAATAGTAACGTAACGCATAATTTCGAACCCTCGAATAGTTTTTTCTAAATTATCCAATTTTTCGAATCATTCAGAATTTGTCTATTCGATCGAGCTGGTAAAAAGCTGCAGTAAAATGTTCAACACCAATTCATAGCGTAAGCAAAAATTTGTTGCGTTTCAACCATAGAAAAGTCCATTGTTATATCGAAAAAAAGTCAATATTTCCATGACAAAACATTCGATCGAAATGAAATCGAGTTTGAGGATGTAAATTGGCGAAGTGAATGACCATGCAGATTTTCAAAAGGAATGTGAAATCAGAACCATATAATTTTGATATTTTTAGTGATCGATTTTTTACATATTTCATTTTTTGAATAATTTTCAGAATATATTCATATCTTGCTCAATGCTGAGATTTTGAATTCATATAAAGGGTGTCTGTAAACAAATGTGAGAGACTTTGGGAGATGATTCCTCGATGAAAATGAGGGGGGGTAGTTTATATAATTTTTTTTCGAAATCGACCTCCCTTCCAAGAGAAAGCCTTTGAAAGGCGATGACCAGTTGGCAGTTTTAAATTTTTTTCAGCAGTCCTAAAAAACACTGAGTCATAAAACTATACATAATATGATTCATTTAGTACCCAGATGTTACTCACACAATTTTTTTTGTTCCCATAACTTCATTATAAGGGTTAAAAAATAAACAACCCTTATGATTTTCCTTCAAAAATTGTTTTCGTGGGGTAGATTTTCGAAAAATAAAATTCTCCTATGGTTTCCCATTCAATTCTGGAGAAAAAAGGTCTCTCGCAAAATTTCGATATAGTCGATACTTTTCTCGGAAAAAATAAAAACTTACAAGCAGTTATGATCACTGTTCATTCCATTTCATCGTATGTTCCATAGAATGAATATTCTAAGATATTGTTTATGCTCAAAATTGGTTTTGACAGAAGAAAAAAGATTTCCTATGATTCTTTCTACAATTTTCAGTTTCAAAAAAGTTTATTTCTTTTAATAAATACTTGGCAGACATGCACTTTTGCTTTCATCTCCTGTCATGGACATACAATATCTTGGAATATTCATTCTATGGAACACTTATACGATGAAATGGAATGAACAGTCATCATAACTGCTTGTAAGTTTTTAATTTTTCCGAGAAAAGTATCGACTGTATCGAAATTTTGCGAGAGACTTTTTTCTCCAGGATTGAATGGAAACCATAAGAGAATTTTATTTTTCGAAAATCTACCCCACGAAAACAATTTTTGAAGGCAAATCACAAGGGGTTGTTATTTTCAACCCCTTATAATAAAGTTATGGGTTCAAATAAAATTTTGTCAGTAATATCTACTAAATAAATCATATTATGTATAGTTTTATGACTAAGTGTTCTTAAGAAGCAGTGAAAAAAATTTAAAACTGTCAACTCGTCGTCGCCTTTCAAAGACTGTATCAACTATCAAGATACAGAATTTTGATTATGGTGATCCCCTTCTCCACTGCGACCAATGAGTATTTTGTCTTTAACAAATTTCTCAGGGATTTTCTTAATTTTTGTTGTTGTTGAAGACAAAAGACTCATTGGTCGCAGTGGGGAAGGGAGATCACCAGAATCAAACCTCACTTAATTTTTAGATGAAATTCGAGTTTTATATGAAGTTTTAGTTAAGTTTTTTCGTTTTAGGTAGAATTTAATACCACCAATTCTACCTGAATTAGTGATCGCTGAATCTGGGGTACCTCAACTCAATACCTGACGGTCTCCCCGCCCATGGAGCCGGTTTGAAGCGCGTTGCAGGCAGGCCTGCCCTCCCTCCACAAAGCCAGTCCCAGAATGGCGTGGTTTGTGACAACGTTCGTCCTGCTTCACAACTTGTAGACCAAAATTAACCATAGTTGGGAGTCTTTGATCGGCCTTTCACGCCCAATTGTGTATTTTTCAATCACAACAGGGATTAATTAACGAAAATCGTCCAGTTCGCGAGTTTTTTAAATCGAAAAAGTGCGAAAATAGCTTTGTTCCCTATCGATCTGAGGAGACCTTGTTACGACAAAGAAGTTGCTTTCTATACCGTTCGGATTATGTGTAGTGCTTCGAAATTGTGTTATTTATCTGGGTTCATGGATAATTATGACCACGGTTGCATCTCCAAATAAGACAGAGTACGTCCAAAATTTAACACAGGTGGGTGTTACTCATTTATTATTGAATTTGATGAGATAAGCCCAGCAGCGGAGCTAATTCTTGGGCTGTGTTGCCACATCTACAGTCCAACGTTTCTCTTTCTGGTCTATCTTTAATCTAATGACTCAAAAATATATTCGTGAAAAAATTAGGTATACATCAATTTGTTCAATCTCTGAAAAGGCAACAAAAATTGGCTAGCGTTTTCAAAAAAATTGAATGTGAATTTTGAAAAACATGTTTTAATTAGACAAATATAGGAATTAGAATTGACCTTTGATTTCTCGAACTAAATTTCCCGCACTTTCTTTCCTTGTTCACTAGTGCAGTTTGAAGGTTTATTCGAAGTATGTAGTATGTAATAGTTACTACATTCTACATTGGTTTCGTGCTCGGATAAAATATTCGTTTGATTGAAAAATTCGTCTTGTATCCATATTTCAAATCACACAATTTGTATCCTATTCCAGAATAATATAATATCGCTATCGCATCATATTGTGATATTCTCAGGTCAGGTTTCTAATTCTAACGTATTATTTTCAGCCGAATTTCATAGATATGGCAACGGCGCGGAGTCAGTTATTTTAGGGCGGGCGGGCGTGACGTCACTGTGGGTGTTGCTCTCTGTCCCGCTTTTTCTAACGCGAATTAAGTTATAGTTGAGGTTTGGCTGAGCCGTGGCTAAAGTTTGATTCCAATACTCAAGATCACGACAAATAGAACAAATAACAATACAATAACTTATCTTATCGCTTATGCGATGAATAGTTTGTTCCAAACTAGCCAACTGTTACCTGCTTAACAGTTAAGGTTACATCTATGATTGCTTATGGAATAATCAGTAAATGTATACAGGGTGTCTGTAAACAAATGCGAGGGACTTGAGGAGATGATTCCTCGATGAAAATAAGCAGGGGTAGTTCATATGAATTTTTTTCGAAATCGACCTCCCTTCCAAGAGACAGCCTTTGGAAGCCAATGACGAGTTGACAGTTTTTAATTTTTTTATATTATACATAATATGATTCATTGAGTAGATGTTACTCACACAATTTTTTTTTATCCCATAACTTATTATTAGGGATTGAAAATAACAACCCCTTACGATTTTCTTTCAAAATTTGTTTTCGTGGGATAGATTTTCGAAAAATAAAATTCTCTTATGGTTTCCCATTCAATTCTGGAGAAAAAAGTCTGTTGCAAAATTTCGATACAATCGATAGTTTTCTCGGAAAAAATAAAAAACTTACAAGCAGTTATTATCATTGTTCATTCCATTTCATCGTATGTTCCATAAAATGAATATTCTAAGATACCTATTGTTTATGCTCAAAATTGGTTTTGTCAATTATTATGCTAATTGATCTAAATAAAGTTCTATTTGTGAAATTGAAATTTTATGGATATAATTTTCTACCGGAAATTAGTAAATAAACAGAAAGATGTATAGAACATCTTTATCTCCTGTCATAGACATACAATATCTTGAAATATTCATTCTATGAATATTATATTTTTTTTTCGAAAATCCATCCCACGAAAACAACATTGGTTTACAGACACCCTGTATTTACCTGCAACATTCCGATTCCATGTCAATATTGAATAAGCTCTCATTATAACCTATTCAATCATCATTTATTTTGCCAGAGAACACATACCGAACCATTATCTTTATTACAACGCAAATTCTATAATGTTATCGTTATGTTACAATAAAAGTTGATATTTCCATATTTTAATGCCTTTGTTCTCAAGGAAATATACCCATTGCCAGCTTGAAATATTCAGATATTCAGATGAAAGGATTAGAGGAATTAAATTCGACTAAATACTGGTTCTTGAAATTTTCCGTCCTTGTCTACTGTTCAGTGTTCACATTCCATTGGCGTATCGCTCGTATGGTTTTGAAGTTGAAGTGCTGAGTATGCAACTGTTCGAAATATGATAACCTACTTTTATGTCTGGAATATCATAAATAAACAAATCTATTGATAAAATGCTATTATCATTTTTGAGATTCTGGTCTCGATGGAATGCAAAACCCAAATGATATACAGGGTAGCCGGACGATTGACGTCCAAAAGAAAAAACAGATCTCTCGTCTCATGGGGTATTGGAATCGCCCCCATGTATGTTATGTTATTTTTCACGGTTTCCGAGTTATGAATTTTTTTTATGAACTTTTGAGAATTTTCAAATTGACCATATTGAAAAAGATATTTAAAAAATAGTACAAGAGTTTTCTGATATATTTTTTTTTGTAAATAAATCGCCATGAAATGTACTTTTATACATAAAATAACCAGCATCGTAAATTTGATAAAAATTATAGAAATGTTGGTCTGAAGTGAAAAAGTTACGTATTTTGGATCATGATCTAAATTTTCAAATTTAAATAAAAAATGCTTTCATAATCATTAATAAAAAATGGTACTCAACAGTCTACTTCTGCTATAATTAGCCTTCAAAGTCAGCGAGGTGGAAAAAATTAAAGAACTAGACATTTACTCAAGAATTATTTTTTGCCATTTTAAGATTTTCCTGATCCAGTTATGATATAAAATGCTAAAAATTAATGAAAAGTAGCATTAGAAGAAACGTTTTAGATAAGAAGAAGAAAAAGGTATGGCAATAAATCACACATCATGTAGATGAAAAGAAATTTATGTATAAAATTTACAATACGTTTTCAAAAAGGCCACCTTCAGCCTCAATACACATTCTACACCTTCGCAAAATTCATTAATTTTTTTGTTGTAATTTTTATAAATAAATTTCTTTTATCTACCTACATGATGTGTGATTTATTGCCTTACCTTTTTCTTATCCAAAACTTTTCTCCTAAAGCAAATTTTCAGCATTTTCTATCATAACTTGATCAGAAGAATCTTAAAATGGCAAAAAATAATTTTTGAGTGAACGTCTAGTTCTTTGATTTTTTCCACCTCGCTGACTTTGAAGGCTAATTCTAGCAAAAGTAGACTGTTGCGTATCATTTTTTATTAATGATTCTGAAAGCTGAATGTTGAGCGCAGTTTTTGAGCCTACTGAGAAACCATGAAGGAAGTAGCCTGTTTACATTTTTAATTTAAATTTGAAAATTTAGATCATGATCCAAAATACGTAACTTTTTCACTTGAGACCAACATTTCTATAATTTTTATGAAATTAACGATGCTGGTTATTTAATGTAAAGTACATTTCATGGCGATTTATTTCCAAAAAAATATATATCAGGAAACTCCTGTACTTTTTTTTAATATGGTCAAGTTGAAAATTCTGAAAAGTTCATAAAAAAATTCATAACACGGAAAACGTGAAAAATCGCATAACATACATGGGGGTGATTCGAATACCCCATGAGACGAGGGACCTGTTTTTTTCTTTTGGACCTCAATCGTCCGGCCACCCTGTATAATTTTTGCCTTATATACAGAGTGTTTCTGAATTGATGAAGATTCAAGAGGGTGATTCCTCAGATCATTTCATGAAAAAAAGTACCATGAATGTTGGTCTGGAAATGCATTGATTCCAAGATACAGATTTCACTTAAAAATTGACAAAAAAGTGCCACGCCACTGAGATATTCGAACTAACAATAATCTTTGAATTCTTCGTTCAATTCGTGACAAAAAATCTACTCTGCCTTTTTTTCGTTTGGAGGCACCGTTTTTATGTAAAAAAATAAAACATTTTAAGCGTAAATATGTTTTATTTTTTAAATAAAATCGGCGCCCCAAACGTTAAAAAGGCAGAAAAAAATTTTTGTCGCAGATTGAACGAAGAATCCAAAAAATAATTGTTAGTTTGAAATATCTCATTAGCACACTACTTTCATAAGTCAGTTTAAAATTAAAATTTTAACACTTTACACTGCATTTCCGGATCTACATTTATGGAAACTTTTTTTTTTCATGAATGATCTTAGGAATCATTTCAGAAACACCCTGTACCTATAGCCTCTTTTGGTTGTCTCGAACTAGGTTTCACGAAACTTCACGTAATAAATGTATTAATATTCCTGCCTCGACTTCAAACCCATCATTAAATTAATAACGTAATCCTAATGTAAGGGAAATAGAAAAGAGATAAGAAATAGGCTCGATACAATACAGGTGGGGACAACCAACGGATGGAAAGAAGAGATAATGGACCGAAATCACTTCGTGCATGAACCATGGGGGAGTAGGCGGAGTTAGGGCAGGATCCTATGGAGGCGTCCACCCTAAATTTCCCATCATCAAACATTATAGAGCGATTATAAAGAGCGAAAAAGCAGTCTAAGCAGAACTTAGGATTGACGTTGTTCGGGATTTTCTTACGAATATTTCTCGTTTCACGGCGCGTTCATATCATAGGGAAGCATCGTGCTATTGTTTGGTTTCGAATTTTGGTACAAGAATGGTCTCGAACAGACTCGAACGACTCGGGTTTACGTTTTGATGGAGAATCCGAGGTCGAAATCAATTCTGACTTTCGAGATAGAGATTTGAAATTTATTTATTTCTCGAATATTTTCAAAAATAGGCAAATAGGTATCTGGGTTACCGTCCAGTTACCGATTTTCAAATATAATATAGGTATCATAACTGCCAAATTAATAATTTCATTGCTCTGAATAATCAGTAGTGTACCTCGCATAACTTATCGATCTTTCTTTAAGCCTGGTTGGTAATCCAAGTCCTTTTACTCTCAAGAAAGTATATTAGTATATGGAGTGTAAGGCAAAAAACGTAATCTTCTCCAAGACCAAGACATATTCAATAAGATGTGAGAGAGCTGAATATTTAGATCCTATTTCTTCTTTTTTGGAGCGAAAAAACCGACAAAACAAGTGATAATTTCCAAAATAACCAGTCAGTCAATATCATTTCAAAATGTCATTGTCAATCCCCTGAACAAAATCAAATGAAAACGAAAGAAGAAAGAATTCATCTCACGATGTTTGTATACTATGTTGTAAGCATAAGTTCCTATTCAGTACGTCCCTTCCAGTCATAGAGATAGGATAGTATAGAGTTGCAATCATTAAAATAAACGTGGTATCTGATGCGGCATATTACTATCACCTAACATCAAACTTGACAATCGTTGAATTTTCTAGAGGAATTGTGATTCTTGCGCCTGTTTCTAGTTAAATTGTGATTTTTCTGCTCAATAATATACATATAATAAAATGGTATCGTGCACTGTAAGGCTTTCTTCAAGCAGAGAAGAGACAAATAAGAAGAAAATTGAAGAAAAAACATATCAGAGGTAGGGATGATTACTGGACAGATCCGCATTCGAAATTTATGCTAGTCTGTCTTGGTAATCTGATATCTTTTTATATGTGTATATTATCGCCCGAAGGAAAATTGTTTATTTGATATTCAATTGACCTTATTTGAACAGGATTCCTTAAGACCCAACACGTCGTATTTTTTTTATGAAATCCGTAAATAGAAAAAACTGGCAACTTAATTCAACCCTGAACTTTCCGCCATATTGGTCGCCGACTTAGCGCCGCCCAGTGGTACTAGTTTTCCTTACTCAATTGTATGTCATAGCGTCTCTTCTCTATTATATCTCGATGCTTCCAGTGCTACCAACCTAACTAAAGTTAACTTTTCAGGAATCGAAACCAACTCCTTCTCCACTAGCTCTCCTAGCTGCCACCTGCAGCAGAATCGGCCCTACAGCCCAAGAAGTTCAGCCCAGAGTCATAATGACCAGCACACCAACCCCAGTAAAGAGCGTTTCCGTCTCAGCTAGCCCCCAGATGGTCAGCGTGCCAGTGAGCATACCCCAGCAGTTCTCGCAGCATCTTCTGCAGCAACAGGGTGCTCAGATTGTCACTGCTGGTGGCCAGAACATCGCCTACAATGTTATGCCCCAGATGCAGACTGTAACCGTAGACGGACAGGAGGCTCTGTTCATTCCTACCATGCAACTTGCAGGTGAGATCATATTTCTTGAATAGCAACTCATTGAACTCAAAAATGATGAAATGTTCACGGCTCAGACTTGGTGGGAGGAAAGGGGGTGATTAACATAATTCCACAAAATAGTAAAATAATATCGAAGTAGAAAATAACATGAATTGTTGACAGGAGAATAAGAATATTCGCTGATAAATATCAATAAAATTAAATATGTATTGAACTCAGACCCCGAAGTTAATCACATGGTACAACGATCAGATAAGGAGGTTTTGCCATTCAAGGCATCTGTTTCGAGCTTCTGGCTCTCATAAGCAAAAATGAGACCCTGAATGGCATGAGGTACTATCGCATAATAAACGATTTGAATGTGAACTAACTATCCAGAAAAAACAATCTTACAAACACCCTCTACTTAAAGTAAGGGAAATGGAAGAAGTTTAAATTTAAAGTGAATTTCCTTTACTACCAAGAGATTCCATGGCAATTGAGTCTGTGCTGGACACCACACCAACTACGAAGTGATCATAGGTGATCGCTCGACTTCGTAAAAACCATCTCATATTATGGTATACAGATTGGTCCCTTAGGCATAGGCATATACGGTCCCAAATACAGGCAATCATGTTGGGAAAACCAATAACAACGCTCCTAACTGGAATTCTGAACATATACTAGAGCCAGAAGCAAGAATTTACATTGCCTCTGATTGTTAGATGGCACAGGCAATTGATGGTCGTTGATTGCAAATCAAGGACCATTAGGAGCTGTTAACAATCCCTCACAACACTGGCAACAATCTAGATTGAGTATCATCCCAGCAGAACTTAGAGGGAAATGAGAGAGCTGAAGGTCTTGCAAAAAGAGGAACAAACACTCCCTTCGCCGGACCCGTGCTCTCATGTTAGGGCAGATTAGGGCGGAGGTCGATGATTGGGAAAAAAGAGAGAAACACTTACTTCTGACTGAACCAGGTCAAAGACAATCAAAAACTGATTGCACCTTCAAACGAGAAAGTTCACCAAGCTCTATCGTTGTCAAAAAAGGAGTTTAGGCTGCTAACTAGGCCCCTCACAGGTCACTGTTTCGTGATTATATCACCTGCACAAGATTGAAATTTGAAGGTTATGTAGATTGCCGACTGAAACCACCCAGCCAATATAAAGCGGCATACAGACGATCAACCTAGTTGACTACTAAGTTGCCAACAAGCCGTGTTGACAACCAAGTTGAACGTCTGTAGGCTGGTTGGTGGTTGATATTCCAGATTGAAAACTAGGTTGATGCGAGATCAAATCGGTTTGATGTTTGGTGGGCGGAGCCCGATGTTGACAACTAAGTTGCAGCGTCTGTGGGGTAGTCATCAACTAGGTTGACAACACCAGTTGGCGTTTCGCATATCTAGAGTGAAGATCGCATAGCCTCTTCATTATTCGTCTACAAATCTATTCGAGGAAAGGTAGTAATGTAATTTAACTAGACAATATGAGCAATATTCCAAACATTCTAGTTTGGGTAGATTTATTTGAATGTTTGAAAAATCTACCCGAATTATGGATATTTAAATCCGAGATATCTATGTATATACTCCGTTCACGAAAGGTTGAGCCGTCGGTTGGCCATGGAAATTTGGCATATTCTACTGTGTATATTGAAAGTTTAGGTTATGTTCTTTATTTTCTTGTCAGATTGATACGCAATGTTGTCAATATTGCATAGAGTTCTCTGATAACTCGCAAGCTCGTCGGACGAGGACGTGTACATTCGGCAACGTTGACTTTATTTTACTTTATGACAGTAAATACTGCCAACTTCAGATAAATAAAGAAACGCCTACTATGTGCTCAACCTTTCGTGAACGGACTATATAAAGATAGGGTAAAAAAATGATAATAGCCCTGAGCAGGTGTTTTTGTGCGCTCGTTCATTGGTGGAGCAATTATGCTACTACCTCAAAAATTTTGTATAGGACTGCTAAGTAAATGAATGCAAAATCTCAGCACGATCGGAATTATATTCTGCTGCAGTATATTAACGCACAAAATACTTCAAGTTTTATGTGCTAGTTTTGTTTTACGCACATAACAGTCGATATGTAACATTAACCTGTAACCAACTGACAAATATAAAAGATGTGTATATTTCTACTCAAGTTTTCATCTACTGATGTACCCTCTACAAACGGAATGATCAAATTTCCAGGACAACAGCCTCAGCAGATATTCAGTCCAGGTCAGATAATCAGGGCTCCGGGAGTGCTACCCAACATCCAGAACCTGCAGACGGTCCAGTTGTCCAATGGACAGAGCGTAGCTGTCCGTCCCTCCTTACAGCAGGTCGTGCAGTTCCCAATGCAGCAGACCATACCGATACAAGTGCCTATCTCTTCGCAGAACGGGCAGACAATCTATCAGACCATCCACTTTCCTGTACAACTCTCCGCTGCGGCGTTGCCGAACATCATACAAGCCCAGCAAATTGTGCCACAGGTTGCCAACATAATAACGCCCAACGGACAGTTGCAGCAGGTTCAAATAGGTAAGTGATGAATGTAGATATTCTAGAATAGACCTGGGGCCTATTGCACCAAAATACTTTGCAACTTTTCACTTTTCGCACTTTGCATTCTGACAAATTTCAAAAGTGAAAATTAGTTATGTTGCACAACATTTCTCCCAAACTTTAATTTCTACGGAGTACTTTCCACTATCCACATGACTCTTCACATTGTATTTTTCAATTATGAATGCGTTTCGTGCAACTAAATTCATTTGAAAAGTGAAAAGTTGCAAAGTATTTGGTGCAATAGGCCCCAGGTCTCGTATTCTAGACAAGTGATCTTTCGATGCGTATACGCGTTCGTCCTAAAATGAACGGTTTGGTATTCTTGACAGACGAACTTCGGCAAGCATACGTTTTAAATAGCAGTGATTGCAGCGAGTGCATTGTATCGCTTGTTGTTTCTTTGATTCAAATCCACTGAGCTGAGCGTGAATCAATTCAGCAATCATCGTTCCTTCTTGAAATCTAAAGGTTTTCCAATAAGAGGTGTTATTTTGAATGGCTATTTCGGTAGATGTCACGTTTGAAGCTGTCATTTTTTGACATTTGACAAGTAGAAACTACGCCATTAATAAAAATGGAACGATACACGCTTCAAGAACGCATTGAAATTATTGAAATTCATTATAAAAATGGTGAAAATTTGGCAGAGACGGTTCGTAAAACTCGAACATTTTTGGGTCGTCGTGAAGCACCTTGTCGGACCGCAATAAAGAAATTGGTGGAAAAGTTTGAGCTCTTGGGACATGTTAGTCATGTGAAGAATAAAACCCGTGCACGTCGCTCAAGAACAGCTGTGAATATTGCGGTTGTAGCCGAAAGTATTGAAGAAAACCCAGGTTTGTCCATTCCTCGTCGTTCTTTGGAATAAGGCATTCCACAAACGTCATTACACCATATTTTGCATAAAAAATTGGGTCTTAAGGCTTATAAAGTTCAGTTAACACAAGAACTGCCACACAAGCAATGAAAACATTGATCTTTTGCGGGAAAAGTTTCCGGACCGTGTTATCTCTCGAAGAGGTGATCATAATTCGCCACCGAGTTCTTGTGATTTAAAACCTTGCGACTTCTTCCTTTGGGGACACGTGAAAGAGAAGGTCTACGTCAATAGCCCAGCGTCGATTCAAGACCTCAAAGATGGAATTCGTGAGGCTATCGAGGACATAGGGCAGCCACTTTGCGATTTGGTTATGGAAAATTTCATTGAAAGTCCTGTAAGCGTGGCGTGGTGGTCATCTGCCTGATGCTTCTTCTTTATAATGAAATGAACATCCGATCATTTATATTGAAAATGGTATTTTTCTTTGAATATCAAAATAACACCTCTTATTGAAAACCCTTTAGTAGCTTTTCCGGATGTTGTTATCCCATATATTCCACCGAATACGTTTCAGGAAATGAGCGGTGTCAAGATTACCACTTTAAAAACAACTCGTTTAACTTGTCTATAACACGGTCCATGTCCCTGACGTGAAGTTATAATCTTGAATGCCAGTGTTTATATTGGGAATACTTTTCAAATTTAAAAATCCTGAGAACAATTGAAAAGTCGAAAAACCAAGAAAGCCTCTGTTCATAAACGGAAGCCTGTTTTCAGCCAAAAATTGTGCTTTTTTACTAGAAAGCTAACTCTTGAGATCAGACTTTGTTATTTCGATATTAATAATCTTTTCAATTTTTAGCAACATCAGTGCAACAGCAGCAAACCCCCACGTCTGTCTCGAACGCAACTGTTCAGTCTGAAGCCACCGCTCAACCTATGACCTTCACTGGGACCAACGGACAACAATTCACTGTGATACCAACATCTAACTTACAAGCAATGGGTAGAACTAATTTGGGGAATATTATACAGGTTCCCAACATCCAAACAATACCTACTGTACAGAACATACCAGGTAAGTCGATTCAGTTGATTTTATGACAATATTTTGTTTTACAGACGACAAGGGCGGAACGGCCTTATTCTGTGAAATAATGTCCGAATGCTTATCTTCTATCGATATCGTAAAGTCTACGAAATCGAAAGGATCATTTCCATTCAGTGCGCTGGCAACGTCGCTTGTAACACTGTCACTCAAATTCGAACCATCTTTAGCTCAGAACGTTAACATGACAGCCTTAACTTTCAACTCAGATTGCCGAGAGACCAACTAGCCAGAAAGTGAGCACTAACGCCTCTTAAGATTGACTCTCACTTGGACGAGGAGGCGTGAAGCGAGACGAAGAGTTGTTTTCCGCCGGAACGGTTTGCACTGAATCAAATGGGTAGACGCTCACTAAAGATAAGCGTCCACCTATCGGCAGCGAACGAAGCGGACGGAGCGGACGAAGCGGATTTTAGAATCCTTTGTATAGAAACTAATGGAAGCGCGTCCACCTACCCGCGCCGAACGAATCGGATTCTATACAAAGAATTCTAAAATCCGCTTCGTCCGCTGCGTTCGCTGCCGATAGGTCGACGCTCTCCTTTAGGAGGCGCGAAGCGAAGAGCCGAATCGTTAGTGCCGTTTCACATGGAGCGTATCATCAGCGCTGACCATCCGGACGGATAACCAAGTACCATGCAATAAATGTAGCATTTCACATGAAGCGCGGATGATCGAAGCGGTTGATTCCATACGACGGCCATACGGCGAGCCCTTGCTCTCGGCGTATGTCGGTTAACGCACGAGCCATTATTGTTATGAATGATTTCACATGATACACTGACGATCAGTTGCGTATGAGCTTATATTGCTTTCTGTTAGTTCTTTTACGATCATTCATTGCGATCTGAATTTCAACTGACAACGGAGGATCCGCCGCATGTGAAGTCAACACATCGAAACGGATCATCAGCACTGAATTCCTATGCTGACAGTCAGTGCTGATGATACGCTCCATGTGAAACGGCACTTAGACGCGAGCCATATTAGCTTAGCACGCACTTGGACGAAGCGCACGTAAGGAACGCGTCGTTTTCCACTGGGGTCTTTAGCATTGAAACAAATGGGTAGACGCTCACCTAGGAGGCGCAAAGCGAAGAGCAGCGAGGAGGCGAGTCGTTTGACGCGTGAATTCGAACATTAGCTCTACCCTTGTTCATGCTGGTAGGCGGTATGCAACAAGGGTAATAAAAATTTATTGCGGCTTAGAGATAGGGAGAATTTCTTCCGATGCCTGCTCGACGCATCGCTTCGTCCAAGTACGCGGTCCTCGGCGAACTTACGCTTCGTCTCGTCTCGTCCAAGTGAGCGTCAACCTTTACTGGTCCTTTCTTATGTGGTTAAGGCAATTGCAACTATAAGAAAGAGTTTTTGGAGAAGGAAGAAACTGGAAGAGAAGCACTCTGGAGGAAACTTTCCGGGAATGGATTCTTCCAAAAAACTAGAAGGTCCAAAAGATTTCAGTAAGAATAACGTCTCCCCACTGGATTTCTAACAGTACATTGACACCTTAGGAAGCATATGATGAGAATTCGTTTTACAGAAACTGACCAATGTAGATTCTATGGGGGAGAGGAGGAAACTCCTGTTCAGTCACCACTCAGTTACAAAATGCCTCGCCATTGCGAGCAGAAAGAATGTCTTGGACACCTTTATAGAATAAATAATTGTGATGAGCTAAATGCAGACATTTCCGTATACTCAAACCTACCAAATGAAATGAAAATACGATCAAAATGATAAAACAATAACAATAAATTTCGAAATCATTGGCAACATAATCAATTACCTAATAACACAGCACATGACACATTAGAGCACCTATACATATCTCCAGATTTGTGGAAGATTCAAGCAAGGACAATCAATTTATGGTTGGTACCAAATTCTCGCTGATATGACGTAATGGCGTTGCTTCAGTGGATAGACTTGATCATGTCTAGTTCGCTTTTCCAACACCAAAACCAGTTGAATGTTATAAGAGAAGTTGTTGTATTCGAATGTAATTGTTTTTCTGATCTTTGCAATAATATGAGAGCTTATCCGCGACTATTATATAATCTAGCCAAAATGATATCCATTAATCACAAGTGATTTATATGAGATATAATTCACTGCTGTCAGATGCTACATATTCAGCTTTGATGAATATTCTTTAAATTGGTATTTCTTCAGTATCCTAAACTGACTAAACAACTAACAAATAGGGTATACTTTGTCAATCGAGGACCAAATCTACTTTTATTATATCAATTAAAGCATTTTTCATTACTGAATATATATAGTCCGTTCACGAAAGGTTGAGCCGTCGGTTGGCCATGGAAATTTGACATATTCCACTGTGTATATTGAAATTTTAGGTTATGTTCTTTATTTTCTTGTCAGATTGATACGCAATGTTGTCAATATTGCATAGAGTTCTCTGATAACTCGCAAGCTCGTCGGACGAGACCGAGTACATTCGGCAACGTTGACTTTATTTTCCTTTATGACAGTAAATACTGCCAACTTCAGATAAATAAAGAAACGCCTACTATGTGCCCAACCTTTCGTGAACAGACTATACAATGACAGTTCTCCAAAAATTTCTTATATGTCAACTTGACTTTTTCACGCTTGTCATAGAAGGGTCTTGTCGCAGTCGCCAAATGAAATCTTCAAGAAACATACTCAGTAGTCGTGGATAAAGTATATAGCTCGTTCACGAAAGGTTGAGCCGTCGGTTGGTCATGATAATTTGGCATATTCCACTGTGTATATTAAAATTTCAGGTTATGATGTTTATTTTCTTGTCAGATTAATACGCAATGTTGTCAATAATATAACATAGAGTTCTCTGATAACTCGGAAGCTCGTCGGACGAGGCCGGGTACATTCGGCAATGTTGACCTCATTTTACGTTATAACAGCAAATACTGCCAACTTCAGATAACTAAACAAACGCCTACTATGCGCTCAAACTTTCGTGAACGGACCATAGTATGCTACATGTGTGTAATAGCTATTATTAGCTCGGTGATTCGGGCCACTCGGCAACGGCTCGAAGCCTAAACTTCACCCCGCGATTAATAGCAATCATTATACGCTCGTTGCATAATATACTATTTTTTTGTTGCTCTAGACTTACGTACACTTATCAGACCTTAGTAACAAATGAAATATTGATACTTATTATTGATCCTACACCCAAAACTCCAATGAAAACATTTCTGCACATTTCTCCAGGTCTAGGAAACGTACAAGTCATCACCCAGGCACCCCAAATCTCCGTTGGGCAGCACATACAACAAGATCCAAACGACCCCAACAAATGGCAGGTGATATCGAACGTACCAGCAACCACACAACAAGCTGCACAACCACAGAATTTGTCTTCGGGAGTTGTGGTAACCACTGCGCAACCGGAACCGGAAAACAACTCGGGTCAGAATGCAGACAACGGCGACAACATGCAAAAACAGAGGGTACGAAGAGTGGCCTGCACCTGCCCCAACTGTCAGGAAGGAGAGAGACACTCCGATCGGAAGAAACAACATATTTGCCATATACCAGGATGTAATAAGGTGTACGGAAAGACGTCACATCTCAGGGCACATTTGAGGTACGTTGGATAGGGTTTGTTAATCTTAAGCCGGGAATAGACGTAGCGCACCTACTCGCGCACCAGCTTCGCTTCCGCTCCCTAGCATAGTGTAAACATGCTCCTCGCAATGAGGCCCCTCGTCCTCGGGTTGAGCCACTGCCGGTCGGTTTTCAGTCGCGCATCAAAGAAGCCTCGCTGTGTCGTTTGAACAAGCTTCTGGAGTTCTGGAGCTAGTCGAGTCTCAGCCTCTATACGAGGCTGATTACTACCTCGCCTTCACATCCTGGCTCATCTTTTCAGGCGAATCCAGCGCGTAGTGTGAACACTGGCTCAAACGTGACATCTACCGAAATAGCGGGCTATTCAAAATAACACCTCTTATTGGAAAACCCTTTACATATTGGATAGGAAATCTTTGTTTGTTACTCTTCGCTTTATGCAGGATGAGTCAAAAAAGTATAAATAAGAAAAAACTTAATTTATCGATTATTTATTTCTGATTGATAATAATAGTTATTCCACAACTACATTACACCTACAATTCATATTCCGGATTACTATCTCTTCTTTCATTCAACTGCCCAATACGCCTAGTCACCTCATGAATCAAGTCATTAATGAAAATTTTAGGCATATCGTTTCATTCGCTAGATGTTGCTCTCTTGAAGAACATTTCAAACCCTCCTTGTGTGGTGGTATGGGGAATTATTATCCTGATACATAAAATCATCCCTAAATTCGTTGCGAAAAGGACAATGATTAGTTCAATGATATTTTGTACATAGATGGCACCAATCATTACTCGTTCAACGATAATAAAACACATTATCAATTGATTTTGAACGGGTACAACTTCTCGGGCGACATTTAGTCGCTTTCTTCTGCCTGTACTCTCCAAACACTTTTTCGTCGACTATCACTTTGTGAAAAGTGAAAAAAATTGTCATATTTCAAGATTTTCGTGTACATTTATGTAGAAGAAGTACTGGATATAATGATTTTCAGGTGGCACACCGGTGAACGACCATTTGTATGTAACTGGCTATTTTGTGGTAAACGGTTCACAAGATCCGACGAGTTGCAGAGGCACAGAAGAACACACACAGGCGAGAAAAGATTCCAATGCGTGGAATGCAATAAGAAATTCATGAGATCCGACCATCTTTCCAAACATCTTAAAACTCACCAGAAACAGAGGATATCTGTGAGTTTCATTATTCGCCTTAGCGCATAATTTTGAATTTCATTGGAAAAAGATGGCACTAACTTTACATTACTTATTGTAGCAAAACGGTGAGCTTCGAGAGGCACCTGCGGAAGATACAGAAGAGGAAGAGTGGAAGCAGGAGATGGACGATCCTCAAAAACCGATCTGGATTACAGACGATAAAAGCAACGTGAAATATGCTGTAACCAGAGTTCCTTTCGAACAACAAGTAAGTATCAACGGTTATACAGGGTGACTGGTGACGTAAGGGACAACGGCTAACTGGAGATAGAGGACCTCAAACTGAATGAGGATTGGGGGTTTAAATGTCCTATTAGGCTATTAGTTTCAGAGATACAGGGTGTTTTTTGCAAAAGTGCTAAAACTATAAACTCCCATATCTTCGTCAATATGGCAAATTTTTCGCTGATATTTGGCAAGCTTGTTACTATACATATTCTCCATCAGATCGAGAAGAAAAATTCCAAAAAATTGCAGGTCCGTATTCAAAAATTTCAATTTCCGTGTCAGGTCAGAAATATTACTCGGTATATGAGATAAAAAAAAAATTGAATTGAAAAATTGGAATCTTCAAGAAACACTGAGTAAAAATCTGTTTTTAGTTTAAATGGCACAAATTTTTTATAGTTTTTATGATATGTTGAAAGTCGAATATTACAATTTATTCATATTGAATTCAAAAAACATACTATTCCTGATAGAAAAAACACTGAATTTGAGATGCTTAAATAATCCTGACGCATTTTGAATATTCCTTCACATCTTGAACCCTTTTTTTATTAATTCTTTATCAATATTATAAAAAAAATTAAAAAAACAATAGAAATACAAACAGAGGAACAGCAGCACATATGATTCATAAAAAAATCAAATAAACAAATGCTCGTTATGCGAGAGCCATTCCCCTCACACACTTAATGACTCTTTTGAACAATTGAAGTACCTACTTTTCATATCCACAAGATGAAAAATTATACTCTTGATAGAACAGAAACACTGGATTTCAGCTCGAGAAAAGTTTGACTTTCTTCTCAGAACACCTGAACAATAATCCATCTGGTACTTATGTTTTCAACAAAATTTATTCTTCAATGAAATAATGTATGAATTTTGAGGACTTATTTTCCTCTAATATGTACTTAGGTGTAGCAACTTCATCTTCTTTTGAGAAGCATATGAATTTCTTTAATGCAAACAGAATATTGGGGAAACAAGTGATTTTTTAAAATAAGAGGTTTATTATTCATTATAAATAAAATACATCCTACTACACAGAGTAGGCTTATTTCAAAAAATGACGTTTATATTCATACATTCATTGATTGTGAATTATTGGGAATTGTGTCGTTTGTTTATCTACTGAAAAATGACTTCAATATTCACGAATGAAGAATATGTAGATGATACTTGTTTTTGGATTGCGCAAAATGAACGGATATAATATTTGGTCCCAGAATAATCCTTATCTCAAAAGAGAAGAATCATTAGAGTTCAAGAGAGCCAATAAATAGGTTGAAGCAAATTGCTCTGATTTCGAGCATTTGCTTATTTGTTTTCTCATGAATCATTGCATTATTTAATAGAAGAATAAATTTTGTTGAAAGAATAAGTATCAAATGGATTATTGTTCAGGCGTTCTGAGAAGAAAGTCCAACTTTTCTCGAGCTGAAATCTAGTGTTACTGTTCTATCAAGAGTAATTTTTCATCTTGTGGATATGAAACGTACTTCAATTGTTCAAAAGAGCCAATAAGTGTGTGAGGGGAATGGCTCTCGCATATCAAGCATTTGTTTATTTGATTTTTTTTATGAACCATATGTGCTACTGTTAATATTTTTGTGTTTGTATTGTTTTTGAGTTTTTCTTATAATATTGATAGAAAATTTAATGAAAAAGTATTTCAAGATGTGAAGGAATATTTAAAATGCGTCAGGATTATTTAAGCATCTCAAATTCAGTGTTTTTTTCTTTCAGGAATAGTGTGTTTCTTGAATTCAATATGAATAAATTGTAATATTCGACTTTCAACATATCATAAAAACTTTAAAGAATTTGTGCCATTAAAACTAAAAACAGATTTTTACTCAGTGTTTTTTGCAGATTCCAATTTCCTAATTTAATCTTTTTTATTTCATATACCGAGTGATATTTCTCACCTGACACGGAAATTGAAATTTTTGAATACGGACCTGCAATTTTTGGGAATTTTTTCTTGTCGATCTGATGGAGAATATGTATATTAACAAGCTTGCCAAATATTAGCGAAAAATTTGCCATATTGACGAAGATATGGGAGTTTATAGTTTTATCACTTTTGCAAAAAACACCCTGTATCTCTGAAACTAATAGCCTTATGGGACATTTAAACCCCCAATCCTCATTCAGTTTGAGGTCCTCTATCTCCAGTTAGCCGTTGTCCCTTACGTCACCAGTCACCCTGTATAATGAATATTGCTTGTTCCTAGGTGAACAGCGTGCTATAGTTTCGTACAAATGTCTGTAATTTTCGAAGATCGAGCCAGGAACGATCTCAAACGACTCGATTAAACTCGCTTATGAAGAATTCGAGGCCGACAGCCATAAACTTAATATAACTCTCGAACGGATAAGGTTAGGGCTTCGAAATTTTGATGGTAAAGAAAAAATGGTATACCGATGGTTCTAAAACCACAAGGAGCCGACACTGGAGTATACTAGCTAAGAACCAAGTGTATACTATCGTTCAAGTGTTTTTCAGGCAGAATACTAGCAAACGAAAGAGTGCCAAACCAAGGTTTAGCCAGGGTCCTGGGTCACTCAGGAATCGAAAAGGCTGACACACTAAATAGAAAGACAGCACAAGCGCTACTCACTGACCCAGATCCCTTCTGTAGACATTTTCGGAAAAGTTACTCAGGGTTACTAACTCGATCCATTGGGTCACGTGACGGGTCTACTCGTATGACGAACCCAGGTTCTAAGTTTACGAACACATCAGTTTAAGGATTTGAAGTGACAGTCGTATCATAACCAAATATTTTATGGATTTATTTTTTCAGTCCCAGTTTATTTTCGGATTGTCTCTTCCTTTGCTTGCATTTGTTGGCTTTTTTAAAATCTTTCTTATAATTTCTTATGTGCCCTCGCATGTTCAATGTTATCTTTAAGTACCGATGTTAAAGAAGTAAAGAAGGCTGTAGCTTAAGTGCGGCAAAATCTGTATACAAAGTATGAAGAAGTTGTTTTACACTATTTTCTCGGCTCATGGAACCACATATTTTACGCTGAGCCAAATTCTCCTCTCTTCCCATAATTTTTAGGAATAGAATATATTAAATCACTAAGAAAGGAGTAGAAGACTTATTCCCACCTTTTTCAAATACAAAATTGAACTGCAGTGCGCATGCGTTGACGCTAGAACCCTGCTCTCGCCTAGGGTTATGATAGATCAACCTGAGTCAGTGATCGAGTTAATAGCACCGTACTTTCCGGACACGGGTTGGATGTTCGGGTTGGGTAAACGAACGCGAAGGTTAGGGATCGAGTTAACCCGAGTAATTATCCGAAAACGCCTTTTGCAGCCCACTCAGCTCAGATACTGGACGCTTTGTAACTGGAGGGCTCTGATGGGCATAATAGACCTTAAGGTCGTAGTGAAATGAAACCCCCCCAACAATCTACAATGTCCATATGCTTTTGCAAAAACACAAAATCGGTTCTAAATCAATGAGTCCATTAGCCATACAAATGGGTTTCTGTACTTCGGTTTTTCAGGCAGAGACACTTGCTATAAGGGACTGCGTTGCGCTCTGTGCGGAACGCAACTACCAAAGAAAGGAAATATATATAGCATATGACAGCAGAGCAGCCCTGCTAGCGCGTGACTCTCCACAAGTGAAGTCAAAGTTGGTCTGGGAATGCAAAACGTCACTTAACCTACTCGGAGAAAAGAACCAGGTCAATCTCATCTGGGTGCCTGGTCACTCCGGGATTCACGGCAATGAAGCGGCAGACCAACTGGCAGGAAAGGGGGAACAACCCCCTTCACTGGACCAGAACCGTTTTGCGGCTTCCCAGCCAGTCATCAGGAAATGGCTATTAAGGACTGGGAACAAAAGAGGAAGCTTATGTCCTGACGTACGACCAATGGTCAAAGGCAGGCTTCTCTCTCACTCGACGAGCTGGACCAAGAAAGTCCTCTCACTCAGCAAATTGGAACTGAGGAAACTGACGGGCGCTCTCACTGGGCACTATCCCGTGAGGTATCACTTAAAAAACATAGGAAAGGCGCCCGATAAGAAACGGTTACGGCATCTTGGCTCCTGGTTCCTAAAGCCTGAACAAGTAATGGATGTGGCCCCCAGAAAGGTGGTTAAGTTCATTGAAACTTTGCTGCCTGACTAACAAACAGCGCGGGGATGCATAATAGATCCTAAGATCAAGGTGCTCGCAAGGTCGGTTTTGATCTGTCTCCCCTCCTCTAATCTGACCTAATCAATGAGTCCAACCCAGCTGTCTCAAAATTCGAAACTTTCCCTAGAAACAAGCGCAAAAAACCTGTATGAAACGATTTAAGTTAGTACAAAGTTGAATTAAATCATCATCACTAATTCTGACTTCTTTTTTTCAGGAAGCCGCAACTTCTACGCAGTCAATATCTTCAGACAGCTCAAGTAATGAAGAAAAAATGATGATCACTTTGAGCTCCGAACCAGATGAACTGATCATAGCGGATCCTCTAGATAGCTGAGCGTCTATTTACATGATCAAATCGTCGGTTACGTTGAATTAGAACAATTTGTTGAGGTTATGATTACTGTCGTCCTTCTGAGTCAAATGGTGTCAACAGCTCCAGGAGTTCAGTACGATTCAGAAGAATAAACCACTGGTACTGGTTATTGGGGATTACCTTGAAGTTGATTTGATTTTTTTCAGTTATCTTGATGTTGGAAGCGTTGCGGTTAATTTTGCAAATTTTATTACTGGTTGAAATTTATTTGGATATGGAAATTGAGATGCAAGTTAGATACATTGTAAGAAATTTGAAAATCCTGTGATTTTTGCATTCAATTTCACATATGCGAAGGAATATTCAAGAAGTTGTATTTATTTTCTGTTTGAAATGACGTGATATATTTGTATATTGTAAAAAGAAAGATTATATATATTTTTAATGATGCATTTTATTATTTGTTGTAGTTAAATTAATGATGGAATCGTGTCTGCTTACTAATTTTTTTTTTTAGGCAATGTTTTTGTAAATTTAGCCAGCGCCTTTAAGGAATCTCCTCGAAACTTATAGCGTTTTCCATTGGGAGAAGTGGTGTGTGCATATTTAGTGTTCCATTGGTAACACCAGGGTAGATTTCTGTTTCATTTGGAGACAAGTGTATAGTCCGTTCACGAAAGTTTGAGCGCATAGTTGTTTATTTATCTGAAGTTGGCAGTGTTTACTGTCATAACGTAAAATAAATTCAACGTTGCCGAATGTACTCGGCCTCGTCCGAAGAGCAAGAGATTTATTAGAGAACTCTATGCAATATTGACAACATTGCGTATCAATCTGACAAGAAAATAAACAACATAACCAATAATTTTTATATACACAGTGGAATATGCCAAATTGTCATGGCCAACCGACGTCTCAAACTTTTGTGAATGGACTATATCTAAACTTTTTTTTTCATGATATTCGCCATGACAAATTTGTAACTTTGCGGCTGTATTTCCTCAATAACTTCACGAATTCTGTATTTAAGGTCTTCAATCGATTCTGCAGCATTGACATTCATGCAACCCAGAAAAAAGTGTTAAGGCATTGAATCACAAGATCTTAGTGGCTAATTGTGATTACCTTTTTGAAAGATAACACAGCTAATCACATTTCAGCCCATAAATAGTGACATGTTGACGTCAGAGAGACTTTCGAACAATCATTTTTGGATTTTCCAAGCCATAAATGCGAAAATTTTGTTCAATACATAGCATACGAGACAATAATGAATCTCATGCTGAGGATGATATTTTGATGAACATGAAAGACCCAATCAGTATTGCTAGTGAACAGGCTTGAATTCAAGAGCTAATCCCAATAAAAAGGAATATATTATTGATACATATACTCCGTTCACGAAAGGTTGAGCCGTCAGTTAGCCATGGAATTTGGCATATTCCACTGTGTATATTAAAATTTTAGGTTATGTTGTTTATTTTCTTGACAGATTGATACGCAATGTTGTCAATATTGCATAGAGATCTCTGAAAACTCGCAAGCTCGTCGGATATTTTACCTTATGACAGCAAATACTGCCAACTTGAGTTAAATAAAGAAACGCCTACTACACGCTCAAACTTTCGTGAATGGACTATACCAATGTCAATTCTTAATATTGTTTCATCAATGTTTTGTTGACCACTTCATGTTTTATAAATTGAAATGGTATACTTCAGATCTTTCCAATTTTGAAATTTCAATAATGAACTTGATAATTCACAAGCAAAGTAAAGGAACAAACATAAGGTAAGGATATCAACCCACACATAAAAAAAAAACTATAAACCATTTAATATTTAACATGTATAAAATTACAAAAATATGATAAACATCTCTTATATCTTTTCATTAATTTCTAATACTATGAGCTTCAGACATATGTTTTTTATAACCCTCCCGAAAATCAAAGGCCTCTGGACAAAGATGGCAGCAGTACATGTTTGTAAGATCGGAATGAACCAATCTTACATGATATTTTAGAGCGGATTGATTTGAATAAATTTGACCGCAATGGGGACAAGTACCACACTGCGAGCTGTGGTGGGGTTGAATGTCAACTGACTTTATTTGAATATTGGGATCCAAATTGTGATTCCCTTCAATTTCATATGTCTCACCCTCTACTTGTAAAGATTGCTGTAATAGTTCGCTTGGACGGTCATAAGATAAACTGCTACTGGAGTCGGAAGACGGAGATTTCATAAGGATTTTTTCTAACTCACCTTCTGGATTTTTCCTTAAGATTAAGGCATTTTTTGGCATTTCTATAGTCACTACAGGTTCTAAGGTGTATGGAACTGATGATGGTGATTTTCCTGAAATACATCATATTGAAAATAAAACACCTACAATTCTTACATTAGATCATTAGAAAAAAACCATCCATTATGGGAATAAGCTCAATACTAGTTAAATGGATTCTTCAAGAGTTCACCTTACCTGGGCTATGATGTGCTGTTAAGGATCTCTCCAAAATACTCCTCTTTGAATCCAATGCAGCCTCTAGAATAGAAGTTTTCTCCATACTCTGATTGGAAACATTTTCATTCACATCTGCACACATATCCTCATCTGGTTTTTCAGTTTTTACTTCAATTTCTTGATTCTCAGAATTTTTTGGAGAGTTAATATTTACAGCAATCGCGTTTTCTCTTGTCATAGGTGTTGTCGTATCATTTGTTCTATTTATCGTAGAATGTTCTCTCAAAAATGGTTTTGTTTTCAATTTTTTGAGAGGATTGTCAGGTGTTAATTTAGATCTCTTGAGATTTGTCGTCTTCTTAGAGTTATCTGATGAATTAAGACCTGATACTTGAAGTAATTTGGCAGTACTTAGGAAAGAAGGCAGTTGTTCTTCAGATACCATCACTTCACCATGATACATGAAATTTATTACAGCTATTAAGTCCATGTAAATAACATCTTTCAGTATAACTATAGGATGAGGGCAAGGGTTCTCCTGAAACATAATTAATGATATGAATGTTATACCAGTTAAAAAAATTTAAAACATACCTTGAAGACTGTTCGAAAGTAGGGACTGCATGCTGACAAAATGAATTTATGAGCTTTTAAGTTTATTCCTTCACATGTCAAGGTAACATCAACCAATTCCTCTGAATGCTGCAAGCTCTCAAAAGCACTTACTATATTAGAATGATAACTGTTCCATTTTAAGCAAAAATGCTTGGCCGACATTTTGATGCTGATATAGGTCACTAGCTTAACTGTTATAATATCTCACAAATCCAAATGAAGAGCACCTGGGAAACATAATTGAAAGAAAACTTATGAAACGCTGAGGAAAAGTAAATCGTAGAACTCAAAACAAAAATAAAAATTCAGGTATCGTGGCCTTCAACAGCTGTCATCAGTTTCGCACTATTCGCAAAAGAAAAGAATGAAGTTACTTCCGGCTCGTGACCTAAAATCAAATCTAGCTTTTTCGCAGGAGAAATTCCAAAGAAATAGAAATTCGAAATTGTAGATCAGTTGTTGTTTTCAATTTCTAGATGCTATTTTTCAAAAATATTGTCCATCAAAAGAAATGGTTGTTTCAGAAGAAATTTGTCTGTGCTGGCCAATTTTATTTCTAGGCTGAGGCTGACAAACCAACAAAATATTTGTTTTGAATAACCTGCAAATATGAGAAACTTCAAAACAAAACTTTGATGATTAAATTCGGATGAAATTAGTTTATTTTAGTGACTGAATTGTATCTAACATAATGTACTTAACAATATACTTAATTTCCTTCCTAATACCAAGAGTTTTTATGGACTGTGGCTGTGCTTCCAGTAGGGAACGTAATGGCAAGGATAAATGTACTTCAACAAATGAAAATGTTAACAAATATTCCAAAGAAGCAAACTTAGGTTTCAATTCCGAAGAAATGGTATTTATTCAGGGCACAACATTTGAAATGGGAACCAATAAACCGGTTTTCCCTGCAGACTACGAAGGACCTGTTCGTAATAAAACAGTGCCTTCCTTTTACTTAGACATCTATGAAGTTTCTAATGAGAAATTTTCAGAATTTGTCACTAAAACAGGGTATATCACTGAAGCAGAAACATTTGGTGATAGTTTTATATTTGAAATGTTTGTTCCTATGGAAGAACGGGATAATTTTGAGGAATTCAGAGCTGTGCAAGCTCCTTGGTGGATAAAAATGAAGGGAGTGAATTGGAAGGAACCTGAAGGTCCCAACTCGTCAATTGAAGGTAAATTCTCAATCTTTAAAATAGATTAGTCTTCTATAATCTGATTTTCAGGAAAAAGGAACCATCCTGTTGTCCACGTTTCTTGGAATGATGCTGTTGAATATTGTAAGTATTTAGGCAAAAGACTGCCTACTGAAGCAGAGTGGGAAATGGGTTGTAGGGGTGGATTAAAACAGAAGTTATATCCATGGGGTAATAAACTGATGCCAAAAAATGAACACTGGTGAGTGTAAGTACTGAAATTTGAAAATATATATTCAATAATTTAGAACGTCTGTTCTTTCAGGGTTAATATTTGGCAAGGAGAGTTTCCCAAAACTAATACAGCTGAAGATGGTTTCATTGGTACTGCACCAGTTAATCACTTTCCTCCCAATAAGTATGGTCTTTTTAATATGGCAGGTAATGTTTGGGAATGGACTGCTGATAATTGGACCGATGATCCTGTAAGTTATTCCTTATTTCTAGTGAAATAGTTTTTTTGCCTCTGTTTAAAAATTTTTAAGAAACTGAAAGATCTCACTAGAGTAAAATATGGCAGGTCTGTGTGAATTTAAAGGCGTCTGACTTAATTGTTTAGAATACGCAGTGCACATATACTCCGTTCACGAAAGGTTGAGCCGTCGGTTGGCCATGATAATTCGGCATATTCCACTGTGTATATTAAAATTTTAGGTTATGTTCTTTATTTTCTTGTCAGATTGATACGCAATGTTGTCAGTAGTGCATAGAGTTCTTTGATAACTCGCAAGCTCGTCGGACGAGGCCGAGTACATTCGGCAACATTGACTTTATTTTACTTTATGACAGTAAACACTGCCAACTTCAGATAAATAAATAAACGCCTACTATGTTCTCAACCTTTCGTGAACGGACTATATAGTGCATATACTTCTGAGAAAAAAATGCATATGTCATAGGTTACTCACTAAATCTGGGTCCTAGACCATGCTTTTTTTTGAGAAACGTTGCCCCTTTTTTTATACATGTTCTATTTAGGTATGATGCTAATATTTCGATTATGTTCATGTTATCTATTGAATGTAGTCATAAAAATGTGAACAGATATTGTTACCCAGTATTCAAATTGTTCTGATGAAAAATAATAAACAATAATACATAAATTATTACTATTATCAATTATCACCATGTCTTGTTAACGACGAAGAAAAGACCGTTTCCACTTCATCGACTGAAGGTAAAGTCCACATAGTTGGACTACCACCAGTTTGTATGAAAAACGGTTAAACATCTCGCACTTCGTTCAGAGTTCATGCATCAAAGGTAGGTGTTCGTAAGGATCCCAAGAGATGGCGTTTTGGTTCTGTTATTCTCAGAGCTAGGCGACAATTCTTCAAATAAGGGAGACTAGAATGCCTTTCAGACGGAGCTCCTCCATACTGAAGAGCCAAATAGGGCGAAATAGCTATCTATGGATGCTCTGTTTGATATTACCACTATGCATGTTCTTTGTGCGTTGACAGGATTAGTTCCGAAGTGTGGGTTTAATATTGGTTGATTTTAGATCAATTAATTTTATTCTCCGCTTTCATTGTGACAATAATATGAATTGGTGATTTGCTCCTTTTTAATGAAATCTCATGTAATCATTTTCCTCAGGTTGGGTGAATTATAAGAAGTTACATTAGATTCTGGAGAATCCCCTGTCTTACAGAAATATTTTTTCCTAGTCGAAGTAACTGATATCTTCAGAAAAAAAAATATTATTTATGCTGAATATATAATTTTCAGGAATCGAAAGTCAAAAAAGGAGGTTCTTTTTTATGTCATGAGTCGTACTGCTGGAGATATAGATGTGCTGCCAGATCTTTCAACACAAAAGACAGTTCCTCAAGTAATCTGGGCTTTAGATGTGCAGCTGACTCAAAGTAATTTCAAATGTAATGTGACAGTGATAATAATAATAAAACATATCACACAATGACACTTATTTGTTGCTCCTATTTATTTAACTATAAAACTTGTAGAGAATGTTGAACGCCAACTTTATTCGAAAAAGTAAACAGCTATCACAATCTAACAGAAAAATCACATCAATCACAATTGATTTTTCTCGGTGAAATGAAGAAATGTGAAGTAAAAGAATGCAGTAATAAACAATCATCATTTATTATCAATGGAATGTAAAAAATATAAACTTGTGCATTTATTTCAGAATTTTTACAACGGACAAGAGAACAAGTCAACTGAAATTTCAGAATCAATATTAGATTATGAGATACAACCCATTATGGATTAACTAAAATCAAATCAACCCTTAATAATAAGTTTCAACGTAAGATACACAGTCATAATATTCATTTATATTTTCCAAAGGAACTAAGAACATTTGGTCTTTTTCTTCATTGAAAAAAGTTCATGAAAGTCATTATTATCTTTATATGCAAATATCTTGTAAAAAAGCAAGATCCGTAATTCCAAAGGGAAAATAGATTTCAGGTTTCTGATGACTCTCTGCAAACTGTCTATTTGTTCTTTTTCTTGTAATGCTAACAAAATGACTGTAATAGAGGACTTAAATTACAGAAATTGTATATAATATAGACATAAATATTAACTTCCTATTCAATAAACTATATTAAAAAAAAATAAAATATTTTGTGAACTCATTTTATATGTATTTTATCACTTAAGAAAAGCCAACTCACTTTCCTCATTTAGATTTTCCTAATTTTTACTTTCAATAAGAGCTGTGTGGAGGATAAAATATATAGAACATAAAAAATAACCAAACCCATTTTATAGTTGTGTCATAAAGCTAACTAAATAAACTAAAACTGAACTTGGAGGTGGAATAAAATAAGGTTTATTTGTATTGAGCAAATATATGCAGGATAATCATTCGTTTACTATTAATCACTTCTTTCCTTATACTTCAATATGTATTATTTTCAATCTCTCATATCGGTAAAAATTTGCACTTTTGTTTAAACATTAATCTTAACTATAGTTGGCACAGATCAATGGAAGTAAATAGTTTCAATGATCTTATAGGACAAAACCAAATTCATGCCTTATTTTATCCCACTTATTCTGATGATCATTCTTAGATTCTGTTGTAGTTTAAACTTATTTTACTAGGGTTTAGACTAGTTAACATTTGTTGAACAACGACATGTATGTTATTTTTGAAGAATTTAGGCACTGGTACATAACGATAAACTAGATATCCACCTGCTGCATAGACTGAAATCCGGAAGGTCAGTTTGATTATTTTAGAGATCTTAGAAGGTGGAGGAATGGTCAACATATCTTTAATGTAGGGTCTCTGATCTGTATGATAAAGTTTGAGAATTCCAGGCATATGTCCTATTCCAACAACAGCAACCACTTTGCTTGGTTCGTTTTTACCATCTAAAATATAATATAAGAAGAAAATGAGGTCAAATATACTGAATATGTGCAGTGGCGGCTCGTGAAATTTCAATCGAAGAGGCCCGAGACCACGCAACCAACAAAATAATTTTTTTCAAACTGGACTTCCTGTCAGCCACTGGCATTCATTATACCATTCTACGCAGAACGAACGATTATGAGCAGAATTAATAATTAAATTTGGCATTGCTGGTCGAGGTGTCTTCATTACTTGACTTATGAAAATTTTATCATCGTAAGGCATTTTACTGAATTTATTATTCAAAATGAAATCTACAGGATATTGCGTTTCTCTAAATTCACTAGTTGCATTATAATTCTCACTTCCTGTTTCCGTTTCCATCTTTCTAGCTGAAATATCGAAATCTTACCTACAAACTTTTCCGAAAAATGTCACAAAACCACAAACCGCACGCTGAGAGTATTTATACTTCGTAAATAAAAAGGGAGGGAATCAAAACAATAGCTGATCTCCATCCACGATCGCCGGGTTTGATTCGGGCCGATCGAACGTTCAGTTTCGGCTAAGCTCGTTCTCCTGGAAAATAATGCCGCGGAGCCAGGCCTCCAACACGTGATCTACAGCTTGAATTTTGAGTGGTTCCCGCATCTTTCATTTGAAGAAGTTTGAAATATTACATTCTAACGAATCTTGACTTGTGGTGGCAAGCCTCCTTCGCTAAGCAGTTTGCCTGCTATACGTTACGCTGTATTGTGTTTTGCGGATAATGTATGAATATACTGAGTAATAAAGGTATGTTTATTACTTGGAAATTTGGATAGTAGATAGAATGATTGAAATATTACAGATATAGAAATGTGATTATTTTTTATTTGAAATTGAATAAAAAGCAGTGAAATTTCATAGCCTGAGCAGCTGCTGCTGAATATGTGGAATCAATAATTTCGGGATCTTATCTTATCGAAATGTAACCTTTTCAGAAAATCACTTGATCACTTACACAGGTTACAAATTGATTGCGATTGGGTTTGTGATTGTTTTCGAAATAATTGATAAATCAAACAAAAAATAAAGCATTCAACTTTATGATGTGACAACAGAAAAAACTGTCTTACCTGGTCTACGAGTAGCATTGAGATTGGCAACAGCATTCTGTAAAGAATATGTCAAAAATATGTCACGTTCTGCAACAAAAACTTCTTTGAACTCTGGATAATGTTCTGCAAATTCCGCTAAAATCTGCTCAAGCATGTCTCTGTTTTTACATTTTTCAATATCCTCCTTGCTGTAAATTGTTAATAAATATATTTTTCTTATTATGAAAAAAATAGTTGTTGAATCAAGGATTTATAATAGTAGTTACCTTACCTGACGGGGTCTTTAGAATTTATAAGATGCCATATCAACTTGAAAGTCTGAAACCATGAAAGCCCTGCTATGGCTCTTTTTAATGTTATACTAATAGGCCTATCTCCAAGAAGTATTTTGCACTTCGGTAACTTAGCTACCTGTTGAAAATATTCAAAATGAATATTTTGTATAAGATTTAATGATTTCGATTTACCTCTCTATAAGCAACTCTGAATTCACCCCCTGGTGCCATTCCTATTTCTTTAGTTATATGTGCACTCATGTCCAATAATAAAAGATAGATTATTCCATTATAAACTCCATTAGATTTAATAGTCGATAAAATTTTTCGAGTATTTATTTCCTGTGCTTCCTTCAAAATACTCTCCTCATCTAAATTCAGTATATTCAGTCTAGAATTACAGAGCTCCAAAATGACAATATCAGGTTGAACATGTTGAATAACCTGTATTAAAAATATTTAGTTAGAGGTATGTAATGAGAATTTTATTTGCAAAAAAATTATATATCACCTTCTCAACGTCTTCCTGAGATTCTCTACTGAAATGAGCAGTACCAACAATATAGACCTTTGTGTTTCTTGTAGTATCTACTATAAGATTTACAGTTTCCGGTAAGTTGTTGTCGAAGTCTTCATCTGCTTTACTTCCATTGGAAGAATCAGTATCGCCAAACGCGAACATATCTATTGTGGGTTCACTTTTCTCAGATCCAGATTCAGAACCGTTCTTCCAATTATTATCAGTCAACTCTAAATATCCAAAACATATGTAAAAATAATACAATTTCCACCTATTTGAACTTACCAAAATGAGAAAGAGATTTGTCCATTTTTCCTTTGAACTTTAAATCATTTATCAAAGGATACTACGTGGACGAATAATTTCTGGTTATAAATATTTACACTGAGAATTTTGGAAGTAATTTTAGATCAAAAGGAAAATATAAGCGATAAGGAATGAAAATTGAAAGTTAATTTTTACGTCAACTGAAATTGAGGTTAGGTGTTGGCTGGATGTTCTGTCAAAAGCTGTAATTTTTTTCAGAGTTCTCTGAAATTTACAGATACAGTACCTACGCTACGTTTACTACGTAAACCAAATGAAATTTTAATTTTCTTGAGGTCTTCAGTTGCCTTATTGCAATAGGAAATAATGTTTCGTGGATTTGTAAGTAAATAGCGATCGATGTGATGAAGAAGTTAATATACAATTTTTTTCAGTTCACCTTTGTGATAGGTCTTTATGCCGGAATTTACCTAGCTCAGAATTATGATGTGAGTAATAACTGTTTTATATTGAAAACTGTAGAAAAATAACATGTATTTTACAGGTACCCAAGGTAGATGATCCTCAGAATCTATTTAATAAAGTTAAGGAATTTGCAGATAAACATAGGAAAGATTAAACCAAGCATGTAGATAATGAAACATTTAATTTAATAAATACAATATACATTAACTAATTCTTATTTCAATATAAATCCACCACCAAGATACTCTTGCCTTATTGGAGGCTCAACAAAGGCTAACCAATCACTAGAATGAGTCGGTAATAATCCCATACTTTGACATTTATACAACGCAAGCCCAATATTTACAAAATTTCCTAGGATATAAATTATCATTTGGCCAATAGCGCTAGTTTCAATTACTTTAAAGGTACTTTTTGTAGCCCAAATAGCTTGTATTGGTCGTAATAACAACATTCCAACCATCATAATTGGAAATATTGAAATCGAGTTTCCAGCCATATACATGATGAACAAATTCATAGGAACTTGTTTAATTGGTGCTAATGCAATATCCCAAGACTTCTTAGTTATCAGGCGGCTTATATCTGCCTTCTTCGTTACTTCACTACTAGATGGAATATTTGAAAGGTTATATGCAGGAGGTGCTGGTAAACTGTCCGTAATTCTTGCTACAGTTCTAAAACCAGCGTTAATGAATAAACAATAATCGAAAAATGGTCAATATAGACTTACTTGGTGCTATCCAAACTCCATTTGGATCTCTTGCTGTTGGTCTTCGACATTTCTGTAGTATGAATCAACTAACTGAATAATTACCAAGTTTTCTATCAAAAGAGAAGCAATCATGCATTTATTTTTCCGAAGTTATGGAATTCGTATCAATAAATATTTGATATAAAAATTTCAGAGGAACCCTACTTAATAAATGTCAATAAAATTGAGAGAATCATAGACTAAAAAACCTAGAAAGAGTAGAAAGTAGTCTGTACTGTAGTGCGTTATGTTAGACGTGCTTGCAGTGTTAAAGCTGGCTGGCGAATAATAAATAAAATCTAAACTGGATTATACTTACTTTAAATGTTCATGAAAATGCAAACTTGGTAAAGAAATAATGGAAAAATCCATATTGGTATCGAAGGCCAAAAGTCAGTTCTGTGGTAGTCACTCTTAACCTAACTTATTATATTATTATAAAAATGTTTGTTGATAAACAGGAAATCTTTGAACAATGCTGATAATAATTTGAGATGCTTTTAAGTGTAAAATTTCTACTCAAAGTATTTTTCGCCTTTGTCCTCCTCTTTCTATACTGCGAATACTGTATATATTACATTGTTATAAATCAGGTAAATGTCCTCATTTTCGAGTTCATTAATGACTCCATACCATTATGTTATAGTGTAATTGGCCAGAACTTGATCCGAAAAATGAAGATGCGAAAATTGAAAAATCCAACGAGGTACCGGTTAAAATTATGGTTATCGCAGATACCCACCTGCTGGGCCCTAGAAAGGGTCACTGGTTTGATAAGTTACGAAGAGAGTGGCAAATGTATAGAGCTTTCCAAACAGCAGTCACTCTGCTCAATCCTGAGCTGGTTTTTATATTAGGGGATATATTGGATGAAGGTTTCTATTGCAGTCCTCAGGAATTCCAAAAATATCTTAATAGGTTTGAGAAAATGTTCTCAATTCCTGAGCATGTAAAGTTATACATGGTTCCTGGAAACCACGATATAGGTTTTCATTATGAGTATGTGTTATTCACAAGAACTCATTCAGAATTATTTATCTCAATTTTATTTTAGAATTACCCCATATCGTATCAGTAGATTTGCTGAGTCGTTCAATGCAACTGCAGTACAATTCATTACACTCAGAGGTATTCATTTTGTTCTCGTTAATAGTATGGCTCTGGCGGGAGATGGTTGTTTTTTTTGCAAGCCTGTGGAAAAGCAGCTTATAAATATTGAAAGTGAGCTTTATGCTTGGCTTTATGTAGTGTTCACGTCCAATTTTTAATTCATGGTTTTTAGGGGTGTTGAAATGTTCGAGAAGCTTCAGCAATAGTGAATGCAATTCGGTATCAAGGCTTGAAGCATATAGCAAACCTATTCTGATGCAGGTAATGAATTTATTGGTATAATCTATCTTATCTTATATTAATAAAACAGGATCTCTGGTTACCATCAAAATGCAATATCTTTCAAATGGCTGCACCAAATTGGATAATTCTTTTTTTGTTGTGTTCTTAATTGTTAGGGCAAGGTTTATACAACAAAATATTTCCGAAAAAAATGTTCAGAAAAAAAAGGCTTTCCTTTTTCTTACGACCAATCAAGCAGTCATAGAATACATATTTATAGGTTATAATGATTTTGACATTTGGACAAAAAGTAAAGTTACATCGAGTGAATCGAAAATATAAAATTTTAATCAGAAATAATGTATGAACTACAATATTTTACTACTTATGCCATATTTTACAAATTTTAAACCTATGATGTATGAATGTATTTTGGATTGCCTGATGCCCGTATATTTATGATCACAAATCAGATCAACAGATGGCGCTGTAGTCGTTATCTATTCTGCAACTTAACGGCTGGATCAAATTGAATGAATTTTTATGTATGCAGAACACTGTCTGTTGGATCCGCTAGTCAGTAATAAATAACACTTGCGATATTAGAGCTAATTCTTATTATGTATTCACATCAATGTTATTTAATGAATTTGAGCTGATTTCCTAGATTACATATTGATCAATATAAAATACATTAATAATGAAAGCAGAGTATAATATTAATCAATTAAAATCAACTAATTTTAAATACATTCTTTGGAGCTAATCTCGTCCTCGTTCAAGGCAAAATGCAAGCAATTGGTATCAAACAGAGCACCTATAGATGGCCATTTCATTCTTCACTCACCAGCACAGCTCTGAATGATACAAGGTTTTCTTGGAACTTAAAACGAAATGGCACCTTTTTTCAGGTATAAATATACCGAACACGCCATCTCTAGTTCCATACGAACAACCTTCTTCCATATCATGAACCTTAAATGAAATAGCGAGATGTTTACCATTTGTCGCATTGACCTCTGTTTATTTAATAAAATACATGACTACATTCTCATACAAGCTGCTCTACAGTTAACATATCATTAAATAATTATGTCTTATCCATTTACTCTTCAATTTTCAGCATTTCCCTCTGTATAGACAATCTGACATGGAATGTAACGATTTTGATTCAGCGCCTATGCCCTTAAAAGAGGAAATATTCAGAGAAAATTGGGAATGTTTGAGCCAAGAAGCTACTTATCAATTATTGAATCAAATAAAGCCTCGTCTATCATTATCAGGTCATACTCATCACGGTTGCACCAGAAAACTTCCATTTGGTAATGGGATAGAAATAACTGTTCCTAGTTTCAGTTGGAGGAATAAAAATAACCCTACAATCGGTTTGGTAAGAAGAGTTTGCATTCACACGATTCTAAATTTATACATATTTTGTATAAAAAATAAAATTTTCTTACATTTATCATTAGGTAACATTGAGTTAACGTAATGAAATTTTCAGGGTGTCTTCACTTCCAATAATTTTGCTTTCACAAAGTGTTCTATTCCACAAGAATCTACGGTTATTTTATTGTATATTGGAGGTATTATTGCTATTTTTGCCTGGGTGTTGTATACATTCTTCAGAGCAAGAAGAAGGCAGCATCTGAAATATTCGTGACGTGATAAAAGTATCAAATTTAAACCAGAGTTAGTTGGCTACGATCTTACCTGTTCTATTTCTGCTAATCCCTGATTCTCATACCTGTGATATTTTCTAAACTGTCTTAGTGTTTAATACCAAAGGGAGGAAATCAATTCTCAGAGTGACAGTGGGATAAGTCTTATTTTCATTTGAAAGAATTCGCACATTAAAATTTAAATTAATTTTTTTTTCTATATGTAAAATATTAGATATACTTGATTGTTTCAACTGATTGGCAGTCTTCTGGGATATTTTGAATGAATACCAATATTAACAACAACATGAAATTAAGCAACAATTCCCAAATACTACAAAATTAATTATGATTTGAAAAAGTATTCCACAAAGAAATAGCCATTGAAATTAAAAAAGTTGATTAAAAACAAGGGGTATTATGGTTGCTTTTAAAGTAGTATTCTATCTTGTTTGCTTTTTTTTGTTTTTAGAGTAGTTAATTACTCTAGTACACTTATCATGACTTGCATCATGGTATATGCAGAAAATAACCCTACAATCGGTTTGGTAAGAATAGTTTGCATTCACACGATTCCAAATTTATACATCTTTTGTATAAAAAATAAAATTTTCTTACATTTATCATTAGGTAACATTGAGTTAACGCAATGAAATTTTCAGGGTGTCTTCACTTCCAATAATTTTGCTTTCACAAAGTGTTCTATTCCACAAGAATCTACGGTTATTTTATTGTATATTGGAGGTGTTATTGCTATTTTTGCCTGGGTGTTGTATACATTTCTTCAAAGCAAGAAGAAGGCAGCATCTAACCGTATCAAATGTAAACCAGAGTTAGTTGGCTACGATCTAACCTATTCTATTTCTACTAACCTCTGATTCTCATACTTAACCTATTCTATTTCTACTAACCCCTGATTCTCATACTTGTGATATTTTCTAAACTGTCCTAGTGTTTAATACCAAAAGGAGGAAATCAATTCTCAGAGTGCCATAGTGGGATGAGTCTTATTTTCATTTGATGTGTTTGAAAGAATTCGCAAAATAAAATTTTTATTATTATTTTTTTTTCAATAGGTATGTAAAATACTAAAAATACTAGATTGTTTCAACTGATTGCCAGTCTTCTGAGATATTTTGAATGCATACCAATATTCTACATGAAGTAGCCATTGAAATTAAAAAAGTTGATTACAAACAAGGGGTATTATGGTTGCTTTTAGAGTAGTGTTCTATCTTGTTTGCTTTTTTTTTGTTGTTTTTAGAGTAGTTCTCCTTTTTTTCTTTCGTTGATTTTTTGTGTTTTTAAGTCTTCGTAAACTTATAAAACCATGAAAAGTATTCGAAAAAACATTATGAATCACTATGTACTCTAGTACACTTTTCATAACTTGCATGATGCTTTCAGAACAAATATACCAAATTTTTTAATTTTCTGCAAATGCTTTGACATAATTGTTGGGGTATGTGTGTGTATGTGGTGGCTACTTTTCATTGAAACAGCCTGTATATGTCTTCAATGTATTTGAATATTCATTTAAGACTGAATCTATCTATTGTTGAATTGTGTAGGTTATCCAACTATGAATAAAAATGGTGCAGTTTATATTTTATAAATGTTTTTGACATCTCAATGTGAGGTGAATATAATTGTCATACAAGCAATATTAATTAAAATAAAGTTTTATCTACATATCACTCTTTTTCTTTTGATGAATTGACCCCCATAGGCGATATTATAAGCGGCCTCCAGCTGCAAAAAGGCATTTCCAGTATGTTAAAATATATCAATCCATTGTACATCAGAGGCTTGCCTGTGTGTGCATAACTGGAGCTATGAGAACGTGCCCAACTAGGGCACTTGAGGTCATTAAGGAATCTCGCACCTCTACATCTAGTGATTGATAGGGTAGCCCATGAGGCTATCCTCAGAATATCTAAGGAAGGTACAGGTAATGAGAGAATAAAGAATCAGAGTCTGGTCCTCTCTGAACAACTACATCTCACCAATAAACTCTCTCTCATAATTATGCGAACCTCCCTAGTGATGTAATGATCAAGAAAGTAAGCACTGAGAACAACTTCAGGACATTGCTAATTAGAAGAGAAATACCGTAAAATGGTATACAGATGGTTCCAAAATCTCTACAGGAACTGGCGCTGGGATATACGGGCCAAGTACCAAGTGTGCATTGTCGCTAGGCTCCTGTATGAGCGTCTTTCAAGCGGAAATCTCAGCTATTGAAAGATGTCTAGATCTAGATATAAATAAATCTAGAAGAAACTATTGGAAGTGCAATATAGCCATACACTCAGATATAGTCAAGATGCTAGTAAAGTACTGAGCTCCTGCTCCTACGTCATCGACTCAAAGATGATCTGGGAGTGTCAGAACAAACTCATTGAGGTAGATAAGAAAAATGAGGTCTTTTTAATCTGGGAAACAAAGAGGTCAACATACTTGCCAAAGAGGGCGCAGGAATGTCATTCATGGGCCCAGAACCCTTCTGTGATATAGGTAAATTCTACCTTGAAGAAGGAGAAAGTCGAGAAGGAAAAACTCTGGCGAAATCTCCCAAGGATGGATCATTCCACTAAGTTCCTTCGGAACTTTGAAACAGCAGGATCCAAAATATATTTGGATCTTGCTAAGAGACAATTACACCTCCTCACTGGCTTTCTTACAGGACACTGTCTCCTCAGGAAGCACCTGTTTAGGATGGGATTATCAGACACTGACGAGTGTAGGTTCTATGGGGAGGAGTAAGAAACCCCCATTCACCTAGTCACGGAATGATTTGGCATTGCGAGCCTAAAGAGGAAATGCCTTGGGCGAGAAACTTGTAAGAGTGAGTAACTAGCCTCGTTGAAGTCTTCACAGATATTGGAGTTGTGAAGGGTGTGGTCAGAACAGCTCTGTAAGGGGGCACAATATAGACATTAAGGTGCAGTGAATTGTAACCCCTTTTTAAACTATAACTAGCCACTTGTAATTTCAAGTATTCAATTTTTAATTCAATATCGAAAATGCGATTTCTATACACCTATAATAGTCCGTTCACGAGACTTTGGGCTGTCGGTTAGCAATGACAATTTGGCATATTTCACTGTGAAAACTTTAGGTACCTAATGTTGTTTATTTTCTTCTCAGATTGATACGTAATGTTGTATGTTAACTCGAAAGATCGTCAGACGAGGCCGGGTACATTCGGAAACGTTGACTTTGTTCATCTTTATGACACCAAATACTGCCAATCTCAGATAAATAAACAAACGCCTACATTGCGCTCATATACAGTATTCGTTTTGAGGAATTTCGTGCTTCTGAGCTGTTCCAGTACTTGTGTGCAGCCAATGGCAAGCCGTATTTTGAGCTTTCGAGTTACTCAGGAGCACGAAATATCTCAAAACGAATAGGCTAATAATAATACAAGTTTTCAAACATTCCTACAATTCATTGATTGGCTATCTCCTTAGACTATATCCCGACTTAATGTAAGGCTTTAGGCTATCTCCACTTCCTTTGAAAGTTTAATGTTTTGAATAATTGAGGGCATCCTATGTAATATAACCAGTGGAAATTCGAGTAGGAGTGAATGTAAAATCCTTCATGATAATAAAAAAAAACGTAATGAGCTTGGTGAAACAAGTGTGCCGGAAACATTATATCTATTGATTTGCATTAATCTAATTTACTTGCTATGGTTTTAGTTTACAAGAAAGCAAAAAAAAAGGTCATGGGTGTTTTACAGACTATTTGTTGGAGATATCTATTGTTCAGATCCGGGAGTTTACTCATATGACCACCTAAAATTTTGCTGACATACTATGTGTGAGCTTATCCATATGTTTAATGTCTATAAATACAGTTTTTGAATATTTTCAAAAATGTTGTTTTGATTGGGTGCTACTCAATTTACCATTGCCTAGAATATCAGTAACTTTTGGTTTTTGAAAATTCTAAAAGTCTCCCTAAAAGTCGGGCTCAGATCCTCGTGTAATACGTGGTCCTTCAATGCAGTCGAAGGTCGAAGGCTGATGACAACTCGGAATGAAAACTTTTGTGTGGTATAGGCAAATGCACCTATAAGACAAAGAGCTTCTGCAAAGGAACAAACTGAAAAGGAAGTACTCTGGATGAATCTTCCGGGAATGTGTCATTCCCGCAGATCAATAAAATACAATTTTTTGTTAATCTGGGGTAATTCCAGAAAGTTCCTGGGAACTTTAACACTGCAAAAAGTATTTGGAAAGCAGTAGGAAGAAGTTACGCCTCCTCACTGGCTTACTAATCTCATCTCTAGTTTTCCTGGCGATTCAGATGGAAAACTGCACGATGAATGTTTGCACTTCAAATCCTACTAGGCTCAGTTAGAACAGCCTCCAAAAACCCTACCGTCCCTACCTTCCTCTACCTTCATTAGAAGCTTAGACAAAGGATTAAGATTAGAAGTGATAAAAGCTTAGTGCGAGTGTTTCCCTAAATCGATATTATAATCAGAATGTTTTTATGCACTTTTGCAAGGAACTGTTCAGCAGAGAGGTCGTTTTCAGCCTTGAAGCGAATTTTATCGTATTTGCGATCTAGCATGTCTCAAAAGCGTTTTAATTCTCTAACCATTTTGTGCATTGAAGCTGAGTTGTTGAAATAATTACACTTCGAATTTGTGTTTCAACAATTTGCGGAAAAGAAGGCAAGAAGAAAACCATTATTAGTTTGATGATGAAAACTATAATTTTTTACAATGAAATATACACTCTGAAACATTAGATTGTTTTATTTCCAGAAAGAAAATTGTCTTAATCCACTTCGGCGAAAATCGTGTCTTTAGAAAATTTAAATTTTTTAAATTCTCTTTACTTGGAGGGGCGGCAAATTGTTTTCGGCCTAGTGGAGGAAGAGAGTTTAATCCGACCCTGGCTGTAGCGCAGTTTTGAAAACAGCTCTGATTGGGGACACAATAGATCTTGAGGTCGCAGTGGAATTAACTCCCTTAATAATCTACTAGATTCAAAATAATGTTTGTCATGTAAATATTATTGTTCATTTCGTATTTCGAAACTTTTTTTTTGGGTCCCTTTAAGTTATAATGCGCACTTGTGTACCACGTTCCCCTGTAACTCTCGCATCGTTTGAGGACGTTTTCGACTCTAAACTCAAGTTTAATCTAAATTTCAGATAATCCAGTAGTGCTATGAAAAGAGACAATAGAGACCGCAAACTCTAGAAAATAGGTCCTCCTAACTAGCTCATAATGATATCAATATTTATTTAGGTGAACAAACTAAAATTTTTCGTTCGAAACTTTATTATGCTGCGCCAAAGATTATTTCTTCGTATCAAGTTCAAGGATAACATATTTGATAAAACTTCGGTTTTGAATGTAACCCTGCCAAATTTGTTCCGTGTTGAACATTTCTAGATTCTTAGAGTGATAACCTCTCTAGTAAGCTCCTTTGACCTCGATAATAAAATTCTAGAAAATTTTGGTCCAGAAACATTTGCGTGTTTGTTATTATTGTGAGTTGGGTTATTCAAATTTGAATATTTTGAGGTATACCTATTCGTTTCATTGTATTTACTTATCAATTCTTCTTTCAGTTCTGTTCAAACCAAGACTTACACTTCTTTCCGAGTTGCGTTTTAGATCACTTTGCTCCGAAGTTATTGTATTTACGGTAAGCCCTAAATAAATAAAGGGTTTTCCACTCAGAGGTATGTTATTTTGATATTCAAAGAAAAATGCCATTTTTCAATATAAATGATCGGATGTTTATTTCATTATAAAGAAGAAGCTATGCCGTTAATAGTGGAAAATAACATCAGGCGAATGACCACCACGACCACGCTTACAGGACCATATTCTTTTAATGAAAATTTCCATTACCAAATCGCAAAGTGGCTGCCCTTTGTCCTCGGTAGCCTCACGAATTCCATCTTTGAGGTCTTGAATCGACGCTGGGCTATTGGCGTAGACCTTCTCTTCCACGTGGCCCCAAAGGAAGAAGCCGCAGGGTGTTAAATCACAAGATATCGGTGGCCAATTGTGATCATCTCTTCGAAATATAACACAATCCAAAAATTTTCCCGCAAAAGATCAATGGTTTCGTTGCTTGTATGACACGTAGCGCTGTCTTGTTGAAAGTGAACGTTCTCAAGATCAATACCTACTATCCAATTTTGGCCATAAAAAATCATTAATCATCTCTCGATAGCGCAATCCATTAACCGTAACTATTGCTCCATTTTCGGTTACAGCAGCAATATTGTCGGCTGTTCTTGAGCGAAGTGCACGGGTTTTATTCTTCACATCACTAACTTGTCCCAACAGCTCGAATTTTTCCACCAATTTCTTTAATGCGGTTCGACAAGGTGCTTCACGATGACCCAAAAATGTTCGAGTTTTACGAACCGTCTCTGCTAAATTTTCAGCATTTTTATAGTGAATTTTAATAATTTCAATCCTTCTTGAAGCGTGTACCGTTCCATTTTTATTAATGGCGTAGTTTCACTAGTTTCTACTTGTCAAATGTCAAAAAATGACAGCTTCAAACGTGACATCTACCGACAGGAAAGTTCCTTACATAGGAATTGAGGATCTTGAGACCGAATTAAACGTATCAGAATATCTAAATATGAATTAAGATGGTTTTTCCGATATGAAAAATCGTCTCACACTGCTTTCGACTATTCCATAATAATTTGGGATATTCATATTGGAATAATTCAGGAAGTAACTCTCTTTTTCGAGAAGCAATATTTCATGTAGAATTCAATACTATTGACCTGGTCAATAATTCTGAAAAATGTATCTTAATGCAATTCAAAATCAAATTTTGAATCATGCTGAAAATGCTGGTGAGCCCACGATATTTAGTTCCAAAATATTATATGTTAGAAGTGTGAGCAAATGTAATGAAAAGTTGACCATGGTAAAGATTTATCCGATGGTATGGTCCTGAATGTGGGGCAGCCTTTAGTTTTACGTTCATTTTGATTAATTGTTTCTAATTGTTTCGTCAGATATTATTGACCAATTATCAGTATTTCTTATAAACAAACATAATTCGAACTCTGTTGTAAACATGACAATGAAAATTTTATTGACGTACATTTCAAGTCATAAAATCATTTCCAAATTTACGGGTAGTAACTCATTTAGACCAAACTTTTCTTAGATTCATGAATGAATTTTGATGAAATATAAATTAAAAATAATATAATAAAAATTCAAGATAGCTTTGACGTAAAGTCAGAAGCTTTTTGTGCGTTTGTTCATATTGGGAAAACAACTAACCAAATTTGAATATCTTGAGAAATGTTCTAATTCTTTGAAATCTCGCACGTTACCTGAAAACTTGAGTTTTTTTGGAATGCAAACAGAATGGAATTGATTTGAAAAGTTCAAGGTAGTTTTAAGATGGAGTTATAGTTCGTTAAAGGTCGAAATCAGTTCAGTAGTTTCGGACTTATCGGTATTTAAAATTATCATTATTTTCTCAATATTATTATAACCACCAAAACCAAAATTTGCTCTTTTTTGAAGCTCTTCATGATTGAATCTTAGAGTAATTTTATGGAAACCATCGATTCATCTGTTATCTGAGATCAGGCTTACATTTTGTAGTTGGTACCAGAAAATTCAGGAGAGTGGGGGCTATAGGATAGGACTGATGTGGCCACTTTCGCGAAATCAGGTATGATTAATTTATGAAACAACCATGTATGGCAGAGAAAAAAACCCTCTTGCGACTAGCGTTTCTCATTTCCAACATGAGTTTTAGCATGAGGTTGACAGTCATGAGAGGAGAACTTTTCGGACCAGTTATACCTACCGATCACTTTGATGCTGAAGAATTCATCAGAATAATCCAGAGCAACTTGGCAGACATATTTGATAAAATGCACCTGTCAACAGATAAATGTCTAGTTTCAAATGAATGGCTGCTCAGCACATTATAGTCGTAATGTCAAGTTCTATTTAATGAATATATTGCGGTACAATGAATTGGAAGATACGGTCATATGGCCACCGAAGATCTTTATGTCTAGATTACTTTGAAAGAGAAAGTATATCTTATTCGCTCTCATCAACAGAATAAAATTGTGTTGTGAAGAAATGCATCAGAGACGCAATGAACTTTGTAGAATTTTAGATTAAGTACGAAAACGATGTGTCAAATGTGTTGAAGAAGGAGGTTCGTTTTTTCGTTATTATTTCCATTCAAGATGAATTGATAATTTTCATAAAGCTTCATTGAAATTCGATCACGAAGAGCTTCAAAATAGAGCAAATTTAGGTTCAGAATTTTTAGACTTTTTCGTTGTCATCAGGTTAGCCACGATATTAGGGAGCAGAATTTGCAGCTAGCACAAATGTTGATATGTCATTCGAAAGTACACAAATGAGGTATTATTTACTGAAAAGAAAGCGTGGGCATAATTATCAATATTTCATCGAAAAAACCATTGGAAAAATAGGACTGATTTTGTAAACTTCAGAATCGTGATATTCTCCACCTTACCACTCCTACAATTAGAGTGTTTTCCGCACATCTTGTAGCAAATTTATTGCTCTTTCCAAATATGTGGTCAAAATTGATGACACTCCAAGGAAAACTGAATAATGATCATTTTAGAGGAAAAACTCTATATATTTCGTGAAATCAAGAAATGTTAAATTGAAGAATAACCGTCAACATTTCGACTATGTGTTATAATATATGACATTTTTTGTTGCGAATCACTCGTATTATCACCCCCTCGTTTGTCCACTTTAAAAGAAGACACCCTGTATAAAGACGCTATTATACAGGGTGGTCCAGATCGTAACCAAGCAATTTCAACTATGTATTCTACATCAAAAATAAGCCCTAGTTTGTCATATAAACATATGTCGAGAAATGATTCCTCTTCGAGATCGGGTGTTAAAATTATAGAAAAAATGTTTTTTATTAATAACTTCAACAGTGTTTGAAATTGACTTTTTGCTGTACAAGGCACCGCATCCGTTTAAAAAATGAAACGCATTCTCACGCATGAAGAAATCGCCGAAATTTGCTACGGTAGGTACATAATAACAATAAGACCTTTATTGCTATGTCAAATTTTGGCGATTTTTTCATACATGAGAATAAGTTTTATTTTTTAACCTGAAACGTTGCCTCGTATAGCAAAAAGTCAAGAGACCGAATTTGCTCCAAATTAAATAAGGATTTAAATAGTAATTTTTATTGTCGGAAAAACCAGTGGCGTATCATTTTTTAACTGAAAATATTCAGTCTCGCTGCAGTACGGACACCACTGGTAGAATAGAAAAGAAATGATATTATGCAAAAAGTGCTCCTTGAGGCTCAAAACCTATGTCTCAAATTTCATGAAAATATTTCAAGCACTGTGGAAGTTATTAATAGAGAACATTTTTTTTTCTATAATTTTAACACCCTGTATCTCGGAGAAGAAACATTTCTCGACATATGTTCATATGACAAACTAGGGCTTATTTTTGATGTAGAATACGTGATTAAAATTTATTGGTTACGATCTGGACTACCCTGTATTATAATTTTTTCGGGTTGAACTGAAGCACGCTGAGAATATTCCATCGTCAAGCATTCGACGTCACCTACAAATGATGCGATCAAAACATTGCGACAAGAAAATACATAGCAGTGCAACACGCCCCTGATCTTGCCTCATCTGTCATTTCGTTCCGCTGTAGCTCCACCAAATTTTCGCAACCCCAAAAACTGATAAGAACGGACAAATATATACTCCCATTTCCAATCTAGAAGCCGATAATGATACGCTGACCGCACACCTCTATGGCCTCCGCTATCTCTTACTCCGTCAAGAATTAAAAACTTGTAGGTTGAAATTCGAAACGCCAAATCCCGAGCATATAACGGCCACGGTTTTCGACCAGCTGATGTAATCTTGTTATCGACTTCACCAGAGGACCTAGTTTTTTCAATTTGATAGTGCTTGTCCTACTGCAAGGACCGGAAGTGAGTTGAACTAATCCCGCAGGGCTCTGATATGACGTCCGCCTTTTTGCCCGCCGTGAACTCTCTGGAGGCAACTGTTGGCTACTCCACGGCTGTGATAGGACCTGGGACAGGACTTGGAAGAGCTGAGATTACTTTGGAAGAAGTCCTTTGCCATGACACCAAGAGGGATTGCTGGGTTGTCATATATGATAGAGTGTATGATATTACTGATTTTTTAGATGAGGTGAGTTTGATTTCATTGATTATTTTTTGTCACTACTATTGCTGATTTTGGTTTTGTGTATAGTTTGTTCAGCCATATTCTCAAGCATTGTGCCAGTCCTTACATCTTAATAGACAAATACCTTTACTGGAAACTTGATTGTTATATCGAAAAATAATAGTTATTTAATCAACTAGGTTATTTAAGACAGCTACTAATGGTCAAGATATTTTAAAGCATGAGCGGAGCGAACGCTTTAATAGTTCGAGACCATTAGTCGCTCGATTAATAACCGAGTTGATTACAAGATTTTTCCGACGATCTCAATATGAATTGTGTATGAATTCTTGATTGAAATACATTTTCATTCTGCACAAGACATACATTTGTCATAATGAAATTTCTATGTATCTATGTTCCAGTAGAGTTTTGACATTTCTCGTAGTGCTTCTGAATACTTTGTGAACGGTTGCCATGAAGATTGCACATTAAAATAGCCAAAAAATTGAGCATTAAAATGGGTCATTAATGATCAATTTCGTACACATTAAAATCACCTTTTATTTCGAGGTCGGCGGAAATAATAATTTTCCGCAAATGGCTACGAAATTTTTACATTATTGGCAACATTCCCTAAATAAAATGTAAAGACTTCCTACTGAAAGGAATAGGATATCATTCTCTGTGTAGAAAAAGCTTAACATTCCTGGATGTCTGTGAAAATTGCCAAGTCGAGACGCAAGCAAAGACATGGCAACACAGAGTCGAGAAAGGTGGCTTTTCTTCGGGGTGACCATACTTTTTTCCGCAAATCTTTCAAAAGAGATTAGAAATTAATTTTGAATATATCGCGAATAGTTTTATTAATTCCTTCATATTTAATTGTTGGTCTAGAGTTGGAGGCAGTGATTATTTCTTAAGAAGAATAAGAATTATTGTCTGAGGAATCAATTCCTTATAAAAAATGTGTTTTCAATAATTTATGTAGAACTCAACAACTGGGAGGAAATATCATAATTTCCTTATACTGCAAGGAAAAGACATTTCCTCACAGTTAGGAGGTCTTGAACTTTTTCTATAGTCCGTTCACGAAAGGTTGAGCGCATAGTAGGCGTTTCTTTATTTATCTGAAGTTGGCAGTATTTACTGTCATAAAGTAAAATAAAGTCAACGTTGCCGAATGTACCCGGCCTCGTCCGACGACCTTGCGAGTTATCAGAGAACTCTATGCAATATTGACAACATTGCGTAGCAATCTGACAAGAAAATAAAGAACATAACCTAAAATTTTAATATACACAGTGGAATATGCCAAATTTCCATGGCCAACCGACGGCTCAACCTTTCGTGAACGGAGTAGGTGTATGAGAAATTTCGTCAAGAATGTCAAAATTTCCTAGTGATTTGCGGAAATAGAAATTTACTTAAAAAATCGGGAAAATAGAGTCTTTTGGTACCTATTTATCCAGCTGCTGATGATGTTATTTGGATCATTCTAATTAGAGAAGTTCAATTCTGTTCGATCGGTCGTGACAACATTGAAAAGGAAACGATCCAAAAATTTACAAACTCTGCCGACGAAATGCTCTCAATAACAAATTTCTCCGAAATATTTGTACGATTAAAATAGCTGGCAGGACTGTAACATCGACATTAATTTTGTTATAGCCAACGTTATTGCGTACACCGATGATTGCCCAGAAATGTTTGATATTCAACAAAAATGTTATCATTTTATCAGTCGAATAATTTGGAAGAATAAATAAAAAATAAAAGTCGTTTGTACAACAACCGACTAATTTGAAATAAGCGAGTCAACTAACAATTACTTGATAATAATGATGAAACTACATATTTTCGCAATAAACAACATCGAAAATGTTTCCATATTTTCGTAATAAACATCATTGAAAATGTTTCCATTCACCATTTACAGATAATATTTTTGCAAGAAATGCACGTTAAGGAAGATTAAAAATATGTTGAAACAATATTGTTCGATTGTATGTAAGTTACACCAGACCTTGAGTCAGATATACAGTACATCTATATTAATAAAACAGGATCTATGGTTACCGTCAAAATGCAATATCTTTCAAACGCTTGCACCAAATTGGATAATTCTTTTTTTGTTGTATTCATAATTGCTAGGGCAAGGTTTATACAACAAAATATTTCCAAAAAAATTGTTCAGAAAATTATAAATGTCTTTCCTTTTTCTTACGACCAATCAAGCAGTCATAGAATACATATTTATAGGTTATAATGATTTTGACATTTGGACAACAAGTGAAGTTACGTCGAGTGAATAGAAAATTTAAAATTTTAATCAGAAATAACGTATGAACTAACATATTATACAACACTTTTCTACTTATGCCTTATTTTACAAATTTTAAACCTATGATGTATGAATGTATTTTGGATTGCCTGATGCCCATATGTTTATGATCACAAATCATATCAACAGATGGCGCTTTAGTCGTTATCTAGGTTATAAATCTATTCTGCAACTAAACGGCTGGATCGAATTGAATGAATTTTTGTTTTTGTGTATGTAGAACAACGTCGGTTGGGTCCGCTAGTTTACTATATTTCTTCAAATGATACTTCTTTTGATTTTTTATAACCTTGGCCATAGCTGAATCATTGTTAAAGGAACAATTTAAACAATGGCTGAATGATCAGATTTGAGTTAGACAAAGTCTTGTGTCTCATCAGTTTTTTCTTAAGAATTGCTTAAACCTATGGAAGATCAAGATACTCAATGGGTGCGGTCCGTCTTTACTGTCCAAATGTCTGTAACTTTTCGCATTTCGAGCTAAGAGTGGTTTCAAACGGTTCGGTAATGAAATACGAGGTCAAAACAATTCTGTACGCAAGTACAAGAACAAGTACTTTCGGGCGAAAAGATCTTAATCATTTACCTACATCAATTGACCAATTTTTTTTATATATATACAGGGTGTCTCTAAACAAATGCGAGGTACTTTGGGAGATGATTCTTCGATGAAAACAAGCAGGGGTAGTCTATATAAATTTCTTCTTCTGAGTCATAAAACTATACATAATATAAAACACTAAGTAGATGTTATTCACATAATATGATTGAAAGGACTTTTGGGGTTATACCTCTGTCTTGTCAGTTGGTCTGTCATAAAAGTTTGATATGATCGTTCGCATTACGCAACTGACGTTTGATCTTACTAATGGGAATTCAGACGGATACGAAATGACAAAAGTGAAATTTTTTTATTAACTATTATTCAAAATTTTCAGCATCCTGGAGGAGGAGACCTACTCTTGGAATACGCTGGAAGAGACGCAAGCGTCGCTTTCCGCAGTGCTGGCCATTCTAGTGATGCAGTGCATCTTTTGGAAAAATACCTAATAGGCGAACTACCCTTGCACGAGAGGGTTTTCCGGAAAGTTGGAGGATTCAAATTAAGCGATATGCCGGAATAAATTATGGATATTTTATGGATGTGCGGTAAATGAACCTTTCGAATGCGCGTGTCGGAAAATTTACGCTTTAAAAAATGTGCAAAACTGACCAGAAGTTTTTGGCGCTCTGATAACATCGATGAAATTGTTTGTACTTCCAGTCAAGATTAGGATTGTTTGACCGCCTAATCTTATTCTAGTTATGCAGAGTATTCTTGAGTTTTGAGTATTGTATTTTGAAAGGCGAAAAACCTTTCAACGGTGTGTTTTCGGAATTCCTTATACCTATGGCCTTCTGAAATATCATAATTCTGTCATAAGTTACAAATCTTCGAAAAATTCTCAGCGCCCAAATTAATTTCGAGGAAACATCCAAATTTTCCATAATTTCTTCTACCGATTAAAAATAGAACAGGGATATAACTATTTATTTGCTGGACAGCAACGTCAGCAACTGAACCGTATCATATGAGCTATATCTGTTATTGTCGATTCAAATAAACTGAAAATGACGCAAACGAACCATAACCGTATTAAAAACAAAATCCCAATCGTTTGTTTCGACATCTTTTTATTGAAAATTTTATTAGTATATTTCTTATAAACGAGTTCTACCGCCAAAAGAAAACTCAACTGAAGAAACACCCTGTATTCGTGTGTTCTGTTAAATTTCTGTTTTTTCTGTAAATGTTGATCTTGAAAGCTTTCTTAATTAAATTTATTTTCCAATCCTCAAAGTAGAGCCTTCACAAAGGACAACGTAGGCAAATAAGCCCATTACAGTCGACTCTCGCTAACTCGAAATCCACGGGACCACGATTTTTCTTCGAGTTATGTATAGTTCGAGTTATACAGGTCAACCTTGATAGAATTCGACTTAAGGAGGTAATGAGATATAGAGGTAAACCAAATGAAAATTTGATTTATAGAGGTAAAAAAGAACAACACAAATACTCCACGACGCAATTTTTCCACCACTAAATTATGATTAATTCGCTAACATGTTACGACTTGTGCGGCAGGGATTCGGCTTATTATCTACTGAACTTCGAGTTATAGAGGTAATTTTTGTGTCTCTTCGACTTATAGAGGTAATTGGGGTGAAATATAACGGTAAAATAATTTCGAGTTACGCATTGTTTTTTTTTTCGACTTAGACAGGTTTTTCCTGGGGGATTGAAAATTCTTCGAGTTATCGAAGATTTCGAGTTATCAAGGTTCGAGTTAACGAGAGTCGACTGTACTATGTTTCTCTGAGAATATTTGTTTACTGTAATCTGTGCTATCGTATTGCATCGACGAATATTGAATAATTTTACCGGAAGATTTCTATATTATTTCGTCTTAAGAACAGGGGATACAGCTCTGCAGCTTCTATACACGAGCCGCCACTGATATATGGACATCAACAGAACTCAATATTCTCAAACGAGGTGTTATGTAACAACGTACCCATGAAATGTGTGATTTCCAAGAGTCATTTTTATGAAAGATTAGAGAAAACAATTGTCATAAAAAATAAATAAAATGTTGATTATCAGTGGTAACGAAGTTGCTAATAAAAAAGGCGGATTAATATTCATCAACTAATTAAACACTTAATCAAACTTATTTATCATTGTTTTATGTTATATTCGTTTTGCAATACAGAGAATATAGTAATATAATGTCGTGATTATAACTTCGCCTGATAAAATCAATATCTTATAGATAGTTATTTATTGAAATGAAATTGTGCATGCAAATTTCTTTTTTTTGTATGTGAAAAAAACTGTGGAAGAAACGAATTTAGTGGGCAGTTTTCATTTTTGTGATAGTTATTTAAGTATGATTTTGTAAACAGTATTATATTTATTACCATTGTAATGATAATATATATAGTTTTTCCCTTATTTTATTTAGAGAAACAGTCTTATTAATTGTAATTTAGTCATTATAAGAACTGTTTCAGTTACTACGATACTTAATTAGTTTAAATATAAGTTAGTTTATATTTATTTGTTTCCTAATAATTATAATTTAGATACTGTGAGATATGTAAGAATGGATAAATCATTTGTTGAAAGAATAGCATTATTCGGAGAAATAAGGAGAGTAAAAAACATATGTTGAATAAAAAATATGTTTTTGTAATTTTATGCTTATCATTGATATTTTGCAATTTATCTTAATCATTGGAAATGAATAAATATGAAATTATTTCGATATTTCGAAATCAAAGAGGGAAGGGGAAGTCAGAATCTACTGAATATTTTTATATTTTAAATGTGAATGTACCGGGTTTTTCACTATAATTTGACCCCCCCTTTAACTTTGTTACTGAAGTAGATACAAAAAAATGTTTCGTATAAAAGTTTCACGAAATCAACTGAGGTTTTTTTATATGAGTCCGGAAACTGAAATATATACAGGGTGACCAAAATATTGATGTCAACTTCATTTTTGCAAATGGAACACCCTGTATATTTTTCCATATTTGGTTAGCTCTTTTTCCCCTGATTTCGAATATGTAACATATGTGTTCCATTTGAAAAAATGAAGTTGCCATCAATATGTTGGCCACCCTGTATATATTTCAGTTTCTGGACTCATATCAAAAAACCTCAGATGATTTCGTGAAACTTTTATACGAAACATTTTTTCGTATCTCCTTTAGTAACAAAGTTAAAGGGGGGGTCAAATTATAGTGAGATATGTAAGAATGAATAAATCATTTGTTGAAAGAATAGCATTATTCGGAGAAATAAGGAGAGTAAAAAACATATGTTGAATAAAAAATATGTTTTTGAAATTTTATGCTTATCATTGATATTTTGCAATTTATCTTAATCATTGGAAATGAATAAATATGAAATTATTTCGAAATCAAAGGGGGAAGGGGAAGTCAGAATCTACTGAATATTTTTATATTTTAAATGTGAATGTACAGGGTGACCAAAATTCTATGTCTACTGAAGGGTACTCGAGAACTATAACAGCTGGAAGAAAAAGGATGACACATTCTCGAGCTTCTTTTGGCTGCTCGAAACTCGGAATAGAACCCTATTTATAGATTTTCAGTTGTGATCGAAAATTTAAAAATTTTCCTTTTCAATAATTCGGGATAGTTCATTTGTTTGAATCCTTATTCAAAATCTATCGTTACCTTTCTACAGGCTTTTTTATAATAATTATAATCTTTATTCTTTATACGAAATAAAAATACTCGCAATGATTACCCTCATAAATCAAAAACATCTAGAAATTTTTATATACTGGGCCCGGCGTTTGAAGTGTCCGTCTCCATCTGCTATAAAGCCCGAACGTTCTCTGATATGTTATGTGTCATCACTCAAAGTGATTCTCATATGAGAGGAAAAAATTTGGACGATAGATTTGAAACGTAACGCGGCAATTGCTTTCCACTTGAAAGGAAAATCGAATATCGAACTTCGAGCTCTGCCAAAAGTACAATATTGAATAAGAAATTTTCGCGACGTACTATCCAACGATACATTGAGGCCGGTAGCATCAAAAAATGCTACAGTGGTGGACAACGCTGTACTTCAACTGATGTGGTCACTACTGCCAAAAAGTTTTTGGGCTCTCTGTTTTCAAGCTCCTACATGATCCGCTACTGAAACTTCGTCAACATTGTATCGTAGGTAATTAATTTCTATTCCTACCTGTTTCGCATGCTTATCTTTATATATGAAGAAACCAATAATTGATCGCAATTTAGTTAGTCCTAATGCAGAGCCGGATTGAGGTCCTGGAAAAAGCATAATATGTCACAGGCGCAAGCGTAGGTTCTATAGGGACTAAAACTGTATTAATATTTTCCCTTTTCCCTCTCATATAACGAACTTGATGAGAATCAATGATATATGTAGATCAGGCTTGGCAACCTACGGCCCGCGGGCCACATGCTGCCCGCGAATAGAACTTTCTTGGCCTGCCAATAAATTTTTTCTCACACAACAAACCTCCAAATTAACTCTTTGAATATGTAATGAGACCGTAGCAGTTGAGAAAGAATATAATTTAGGAAGACACTTTACTACCAAATATTTGCAAAAATACGGAAGTTGGACTGGACAATTTAGAAATAAAAGAATGAAGAAGTTGAAATGGAATTTGGTTGGACAGCAGAGTATCTTTGAGAAAATGACGAAACTGAAGATATTGTTCGGGCGAGCATAATACTCGAAGCCATTTTCAGAAGGTGAATTTATGAAAGAGTGCTTGTTGGAACTCGCGGATACTTTGTATTCAGATGGAAGAAAACGTTTGCAGAAGTAATCTATCAAGAAGAAGAGTCAGAAGACAAATAGATGCAATAGCTGTTAATATAGAAGTCGCTTTTGGAAAAGTGGAGGATATATTTGTTGTTTTTTCTATAGCGTTGGATGAAAGCACTGACATCACTGATACAGCACAGTTAGCAATCTTCATTCGCGCAGTCGTTCAAAATTACAGAAGACTTGCTTGCGTCAAAGCCAACCTAATATTGATGCTCTTGCGAAAAAACGCAATCTTATAGGTGTCTCATTAGATAAGCACTTAAGAACTCCTGACTGATGAGTCAAGGAGTTTTTTGTTGAATTATATCAGTTTAAGTTTTTTCATCTCTTCCATTGTAAAGTGGATTTAATCCATAATCGATCCTCCCTCGAAAACAGTAGTATTCAGGAAATTGCACTGAGCATATCTTTCATGTGGACGTTTGTTTACAAGGGAACGTCGATCACAATGGTAGAGGCAGAATCTAAACTCATCTGTGAAAATAACTCTTTCCCAATCAGCACCTTCCCAATGGATATGCTCTCTCGCAAAATCCAAACGCTCCCTTCGCTGGGCTGGGGTAAGAGCTGGGCCTCTTGCCGCGACACGAGGCCTTAAATCATATTCTCTGAGGCGATTTCTTATTGTCTGAGTGCTAATTTGCACCCCATGAGTTTGCTCAAGCTAATTTTGAAGGAGGCGAGCGGTTGCAAACCGTTGTCTCAACGAAGAAACTCTCAAGTAACGTTCTTGAATGGCAGTTGTTACCCGTGGTCTACCCTGTCCTGGTCTTCGGACATTCATACCTGTCTCCCTGAATCGCTGCAATTCTTGTGTATGTCCACCCTTCTTCTCGCAAAACTACCGCTTGGGCACATTCCTCTTGGGTCCAATTGCGTGTTTCGCGTTGCATAGCGATCGAGTGTAGAAATTCAAACGAAAGAAAAACTATTGATCACTAGAATTGATCGAGAACAACTGATTTCAGAATGGAGCCAATACATTCAAAATCTGATAATCTCATCTTTTTTTATTCCTGCTGGAAAAAAACGTCTGTATTGAAGAAAAACGTTGAAAGTGGATAACATAATATGCATGCATAATTCTGATAAAAATAATTATCATTGAGAACACCTTCAGTTGTAAAATAAATTTGAGATTTCCATAATGTGCGTTAATTTTTTTGCGCAGTGTATTAATCTAACACTACTGAACCAGCGATTAGATGTTGAAGATGGTGGAAAATGATAAAAGGTCTATGTGATGAATTATAGAATTTTCGTTTTGTTGAATGAGCTGTTCTGAAGCAACACAGAAGTCTGAAGCTCTGGACTATAACGGTTTTTTTGTTTGGATTTTGAAGCTCCAGAAATTGCCAATTACCATATGATTTTGTTGTTCGACCAATAAAATCGCAAATTACTGAAACGATCATTCTTTTCCGACTTCTCGTTTTATTTGTAATTGTTGTTATATTAACCATTCGTCAAAAACATGCTTCAAATCGAAAACTACCAAGCATTAAGCGCAACTTAGAAGTTCAAAACTACGGTACAGTTCAGGAGCTTAAAGCTCTCCAAACGAATTCAACATATGTGAATTATTTTCAATCCGACACTGGACATGCAGTACCTCGTTGTCTTAGATCATCCTCCCATTTTTTACTACTTCTCGTGTTTGAAATCTGACTAGACAACAGTTCCGGTTCTGCTCTCAGGCATGTGCTTAGAATATGTCCATGAGAACAAGTTTTTTCTTCGAGCCATCTACTTATCAAATTGACAATATGATACATAAATTCAAGGTCAGATTACAAGGTTTTTTTTTCGGAGTTTATAAATACATCCTCGAATTGAATAGCAATAGTTCGTTCCGTGTTTAGATAATTTCAAACATCAAGATGCACTGGTTTATAGAAATACTGCTACTCGTGTCGCTGTTGTTATATTTGCTACATTTGTATGTTTCGAAAAATTTCGACTACTGGAAGAAGAGAAATGTACCTTTTCTGAAACCAAGCCCATTCGTCGGCAACATGATGGACATGCTGCTCCAAAAGTACGAGATGGGCAGATATTTGTCAATACTTTATGAACAAATGGACGCCCCTTTTTTTGGAATCTTCGTTTTCTCCAAACCAGCACTGATCATCAGAGATGCGGAGATCCTGAAACACATTTTAGTGACAGATTTCGATCATTTCGTGGATAGAAATCTGTTCGCCCCTGAATTTGACCCTGCTGTGGCACACATGCTATTCACCGAAAAAGGCCAAGAATGGAAGACCATGAGGGCTAAGATGAGCCCATTCTTCAGCCCATCTAAAACCAAATACATGTTCGGCCATATAGACAACTCGGCAAAACTTTTCCGTGATTACATAGTGAACAAAAAAGAAAAAACCAAATTGGACATTAAAGATATTTCTTGCAAATACACTGTGGATGTTATTGCAAAGTGTGTGTTTAGTGCTGATTCTAGATCACTCGTGGATGATGATGCGGAGTTCACTAAGATAGCTTATAAAATTTTTGATACTCGTCGCATCACTTGTTTCAGATATTTGTGTTATTTCTTTTACCATCCGTTCGCTCGTTTGTTCAGAATGAGGATTTTCGATTCGGAAGTTATAGGTTTTCTGAGAAAACTCATTTGGGAGTGTATCAAAGTGAAGGAAGAAACTCAAATCAGGGGAAATGATATGATGGACATCATTGTTGAACTGAGGAAAAACAAGGAGTTTTGTGAACGATACAAATTTGGTAGATGTTTTTTATTCTTATTTAATGACATACTTTTCATCATAGTTTAGTTAAGTTTAGTTTAAAAAGGGGTTACATTTAACTGCGACTTTAAGGTCTATTCTGCCCCCTTACAGAGCTGTTCTGGCCAAACCCTTCACAGCTCGCCTTCCAGTTCCAGAGATCTAATGAAATCTAATATCTGTGAAGGCTTCAACGAGGCTAGTTCCTCACTCTTACAAGTTTCTCGCCCAAGGCATTCTCTCCTTAGGCTCGCAATGCCAATGCATTCCATGACTAGGTGAATGGGGGTTTCTTCCTCCTCCCCATAGAACCTACATTCGTCAGTGTCCGATAATCCCATCCTCAACAGGTGCTTCCTGAGGAGACAGTGTCCTGTAAGAAAGTCAGTGAGGAGGTGTAGTTGTTTCTTACTAAGATCCAGATATCTTTTGGATCTTACTGTTTCAAAGTTCCGAAGGAACTCCGTCTTATAGGTACATTTAGATATACCACAGAAGGGTTCTAGGCCAATGAGTGACATTTGTGCGCCCTCTTTGGCAAGTGTATTGTCCTCTTCGTCTCCTTTGATTTCCGAGTGGCCGAAAACCCAGATTAAAAAGACGTTATTTTTCTTGCCTACCTCATCGAGTTTGTTCCTGCACTCGCAAATCATTTTAGAGTCGATGACGTAGGAGCTCAGTGTTTTAATAGCAGCTTGACTATCTGAGTGTTCTGATAGTTTCTTTCTTGGTTTATATATAGACATCTGTATACCATTTAACGGTATTTTCTTTGAGGTTATAGTCGGTGTATTCTCGTTTCCAATCCTCTTTAAGCAACTTTTTCTCAGTGCTTACTTTCTTGATCATTACATCACTAGGGAGGTTCGCAGATGAGATGTAGTTAATCAGAGAGGACCAGACTCTCTGATTCTTTATTTCCTCATTACCTGTACCTTCCTTAGATATTCTGAGGATAGCCTCATGGCTATCCTATCAACCACTAGATGTAGAGGTGTAGATCCGTAATGACGCCAAGTGCCCTAGTTGGGCACGTTCTCATAGCTCCAGTGATGCACATATAGGCAAACTTCTGTACTTCGAGCCTTTTCCTCGTACTTACCTGACTTGCCTTGGCAAACCAGGCTACTGCCCCATATGTGATTATTAGGTCTCACAATCACGACGTACATCCATCGCAGTATTTTTGGGTTACAACCCCAGTTTTTGCCGTATAGACGTCTGCACGCCATTAAAGCCCTTTTAGCTCTGCCAGTAGCAGTATCAACATGCTTACTTCACAGCACTCTACTATCCAGTGTTTTTCCTAGGTATTTAACGTGTTACTTCTCATCATACTCGAATACTGAGTATACTCTGAATAACAAAACTCCGCAGATTCACCTAAAAAAACCCGTAAATATTGACGGATTTTTCTTTGTGGTTTCAGAGGGCGACAAGGTGATAGCACAAGGATTTATATTCTTCGTAGCAGGTTTTGAAACTACCGGCTCAGCTATTGCATTCACATTTTATGCTCTGTCTCTGAATCCAGATATTCAGAGAAAATTGAGAAATAACATAAAGGAGGTGATGAAGAAACACAATGGACAACTTGATGTCAATTCTATTGAGGAAATGAAGTACCTAGATTTGGTAGTTAAAGGTGCTGAATTATTTTAATTTTGTTTCTCATTTAGCTATGATAATAACGTATGCACGGTTTTGATGGTAGGAATGTAAGTCTTCCAGACTTATCAGATTGAATCAATTGGACATAAATATCCAAAAGTACCTATGATATATTTCGTGGGATTGAAGCAGTGGCGTAGCGCAAAATTCGGGGGCCTCTCTGCAAAGTTTCAGTTGGGGTCCAATTTACTGCTTCTTTGTTTGGCTCGGAGGCCCCTTCAGTACCGGGGCCCCCCCGCACCGCGTAGTCTGCGGGGACTTCCGCTACGCCACTGAATGAAACCATTGGTATTCTAAACACAATGGTGGATTTTAGAAGATAAAATTGATAGACTAAAATTTTGGCTAAAAATTCTATACTTCCAGCATCAACTGATAGACATTTTATAATATACAGTGGAACTTCCCTATAACGAAAGTGTTAAATCCGCAAAAAAAATTCGTTATACAGAAAATTTGACTTCACTGACGAATTTAAATTTATCATTCAAACTTAAGCACTTCCTTTTATACACTTTCGCACAACTTTCACACAACCGTAATGGTTAGATTGAAACCAAACAGCCAAGGGTGTATTTAAAACAGTTTCAGAAGGATTTCTCTGCCCGCCCTAATGATTTAGATTAAGGTCGGGATTTATTAAGTACGTCAGGAATAATTTCGGAAAAACCCACCCTTAAACCGTCTTACCAATACTCATTCAAAGAGTAATGTTCTTTGAATATTTCATTATAGAGAGAATTCACTTCGTTTTAGAGGGTGATTTTAACATGGAATTCGGATTCAAGGTGCATTGTCTTGTACGAAATTCGTTATACAGATGTTCGTTCTAGGGAAGTTCCACTGTAATTTGATTTATATTGTTCAGCTGCCAGCACATTGAGTGAAATCAGACATATCGATATTTTCTTCACATGTTTCAAGCTTTTGGGAACAATCGTATAGAGAAATGATTGACTATATCTTCGAATTTTTACCATATTTGCTAAGCTGAAATCGCGAATGTTATCATTGCTAACAAACATATACAATTGCCAAACAATTCCTGTGGATAATCACTTTTGAAAGACACCAAAGAGTCTTTTAGAGGAATCTTACTTTTTTTTATCTAGTATAATAATCTCACTTCTACAACTCGTGGCTTCTCTGAATCAGAGCAACTACTTCGACATCTTTTTTCAAGTGTTTTCCTTGAATAATATCAAATTACATATTTTCAGGATTTTGACAAAAAGCGCATTTGAATACATATAACATTGTAATTAAAACCCAATAATTAATATTCAAAAAGTTTTAATTATTGTATCACCATCATTAACACTCATTTATCACAATTATTTTTGACACTTTAATGATTCATTATTGACCAATTTCGTGAGCTTTTATTAGGAGGTCGGCGAGTTGTAAAACAAGATATAAGCGCGTCAGAGTGCATCTCGCTTGTAATTTGGCGCTAATAATGCTTACCTCAAAGATTATGACAGCTGTATGACCCTGTATATCTCGGGTTATCCTAATTTTTAGTAGATACTATTTCGCAATAAATGGGGATCATATCCTCAACTTTGAAAAAAATAATCATTGAATATTTAGACTCAAGTATTTTTTTCAAAATTAATTATTTTCTATAACGAAGCAGAAAATTTCAAATAATTGAAAAATAGCCATATTTTCTGACCATCGTTCACTCGAAGCAATTCGCTGCAAATGATGTCTACTAAAGGGTTTTCCAATAAGAGGTGTTATTTTGAATAGCCCGCTATTTCGGTGGACGTCACGTTTGAAGCTGTCATTTTTTGACATTTGACAAGTAGAAACTACGCCATTAATAAAAATGGAACGATACACGCTTCAAGAACGTATTGAAATTAACAATAAAAAGTTGAAAATTTGGTAGAGACGGTTCATAAAACTCGAACATTTTTGGGTCGTCGTGAAGCACCTTGTCGGACCGCAATAAAGAAATTGGTGGAAAAATTCGAGCTGTTGGGACAAATTAGTGATGTGAAGAATAAAACCCGTGCACGTCGCTCAAGAACAGCCGAGAATATTGCTGCTGTAGCCGAAAGTGTTCAAGAAAATCCAGGTTTGTCCATTCCTAGTCTTTCTTTTGGAATTAGGCATTCCACAAACGTCATTACACCGTAATTTGCATAAATATTTGGGTCTTAAGGCTTATAAAGTTCGGTTAACAAAAGAGCTCATGCCGGCCGATCATCTTGAGTGATGAGGCCCATTTCCATCTCGGTGGCTTCGTCAACAAGCAAAATTGTCGCATCTAGGGCTCGCAAAACCCAAGAATTATTGTTGAAAAGCCTCTCTTTCCTCAACGTGTGACTGTTTGGTGCGGTTTATGGTAAAGCGGAGTCATTTGACCTTACTTTTTCGAAAATGAGGCTGGAGTAACAGTAACGATGAATGGATTGCGCTATAGAGATATGATTAATGGTTTTTATGGCCGAAATTGGATAATATTGATCTGGACAACGTTTACATTCAACAAGACAGCGCTACGTGCCACACGAGAAACGAAACCATTGATCTTTTTGCGGGAAAAGTTTCCGGACCATGTAATCTCTCGAAGAAGTGATCACAATTGGCCACCGAGATCTTGTGATTTGACACCTTGCGACTTCTTCCTTTGGGGCCACGTGAAAGAGAAGGTGTTCGCCAATAGCGTCGATTCAAGACCTCGAAGATGGAATTTTTGAGGCTATCGAGGACATAGGGCAGCCACTTTGCGATTTGGTTATGGAAATTTTCATTAAAAGGATATGGTCCTGTGAGCGTGGTCGTGGTAGTCATTTGCCTGATGTTGTTTTTCAGTATTCACGGCATAGCTTCTTCTTTATAATGAAATAAACATCCGATCATTTATATTGAAAAATGGCATTTTTCTTTGAATATCAAAATTACACCTCTTATTGAAAAAACCTTCTATATCCCCTTAGAAGTATAGAGTCGAATTGTAAAACACCCTGTAAAAAATGATTCACCAATTCTAAAATGCAATTTCACTGAATTATTTCCTTGTAGAGGTATTGAGACTATGGCCCCCTGCCCCAACACTTGATAGAGTGTGCACTGCCGACTACAAAATTCCTGGAACCGATGTCACTATCGATAAGGGAACAATCATTTTGATGCCATCATTAGGTTTACATAAAGACCCGAAGCACTTCACTAATCCGGAGGAATTCAGGCCAGAAAGATTTGAAAATTTGGATGAAGATAGTATTGCTTATTTGCCCTTTGGTCATGGACCTAGACGATGTATAGGTTTGCATAAACATTCTGTTATTCACCACTTACTATAAATAATAATTCACCATAACATATACATACATACAGGGTTTTCCTTTTTAGTTTGGTTCCGTTCGAATAGAAAATAGTCGAGATATTGCATTTCCAAACTGACAATGCAGATGAAAAAAAGTCAAGAATTTGTGCATAACTTGCATAGACAGAAATATTTTTTTAGTAGGTTATACTCATAGACGTTTAGTTAGTCTATGGTTATACTGCGAATTTGGTATTGAATCGATATACAGGGTGTTTCCTAAACATGCGGCAAAAATTCCGGGGATTGTTCCTTGGACTATTCTAAGAATATTTTGTCCTTTGATGATTTTTGAAAAACCTCTTTGTTTCGAAGATACAGGGGAAACAAAATTTTAGATAATAACATTTTATTATGAAAAATTACATGAAAATTTAACTTAACCTACAAAAACTGTTGAAAATGACCACCTCTAGCCAAAAAAACGAATTCAAATGAAAATCGTGTTTAATCTGTATTCCTTTACCATCTGAACTTATCAATTTTAAGTCAAAAAACTGGCCGTTTTTAGTAATTGGAATATTGTTAAACAAATTAAAAGAGGTTTTTCAAAAATCATCAAAGGACAAAACATGCTTAAAATAGTCCAAGGAACATTGAATTTTTCCTGCATGTTTAGGAAACATCCTGTATAAATAAAAATATAGGTAGGTAATTGCATTTGATGCATTTGAAATAAGAAAGTAGATATGCGTTTGAGATAGACGTGGCAACACTGTCGACTTGAAATTATTTTAGGCGAAGAGTTCCTTCATCCCAAGGCTCCACCTAAATTTTCAGAACGAAATATTCACTAGTTCTCCAAAAACGTCTAATATGCCAACTTAAAAGGAAAACCCTGTATGTCACATATTATAGTCATAAATAGAGAGCGGATTATATGATTTGCATATTATTTGGCTATTGCATATTTGAGACATCTTCAGCGGTATTTGCATATTTTAGCTAAGATCCAATTTTTATGCATATTTTGGTACACATTTTCTTCCCTGCGTTCCGAAATGCGATAAAAGTGCTGAACCCGAACAAATTCCACAAAATATGAGGCGTATCGTATTAAATAATAATACTAATCATTGTGGCTTTTGTCAGGTTTGCAAATCACTTTAATCGCATTATGGAATGCAGTATTAGTAGGCGCGCTTTAAAAAGATATCAAAATAATGAGTGAAATACGCCAAGTGAACTTCACATTGCTATTAACATTTCCAAACAAACTCCCAGAAAAGTTCGAAAGGATATTGAAGGAAAATCCAGGTTTCGAAGATTTGTCTCTTATCGAGAGTTTTATTAATGGCACGGCAGAAGTTTTACCTGAAACTATAAAGGAGAACATAGCATCGAGGTTCAAATCCTCCCCAGTTACGTCCGTGGGTGTGGAGCGAACCTTTTCCACATACAAAAATATTCAAAATTTAAAAATTGAACATTTGGAACAACGTTTAAAAAACATTAAATTAAATTTTAATACCACATTATTAAGATATGTTGATTTTGAAATGAAAATTACTTTTCTTTTTTTTTGCGTTCCCAAAATTGAATATTGCATATTCTGCAAATTTTCGTGAACGTCATATCATTCGGTCTCTGGTCATAAAGTTAATTCATAGACTTCGACAAATTGATTGATCTCTTTTTGAGCGCTGGTTCTACTTAAACGAGTGCTATATCGTTTTGCCCAAATGTCTGTAATTTTCGAATTTTGAGTCGAAAATGATCTCAAACGATAGGATTTGACTCCCTGATGACGAATTCGTGGTCAAATTCAATTCTGTCCGTGGGGCCGGCCATCCGTTCCAGCACGATAACTTTCGAAGAGATTGATGTCCTATAGTCTAAGAGCTGGCTACGTATTTCATTAACTGGCTCCGGCACGAAAAATTTTTCCTGGAAGAGGTTCAATTGCTGTCGTCAGAGCGAAAGCCCGATCGTCAGAAGGCGCGCTGGAAGCTATGTGCGTGGGCGGGTGTTCGAACATGTAAATTTTCCGAATAAAAAACTTTTAATCGGCACGGCTGAAAATTTGCATAGATATCGGATAACACAAGAAGAAGCAGCAAAAAAATTGTCAGAAGTGTAAGTGGAAGCTAAAGGGTTGTCAGAAGCTGTCAAAGTGGTGAAAAATTTCGGAAAATTTAACTCTCAAGGGGCACTTCTGACAATTTGCATTTGTATTGTTTATGTATAGAATAAACTATATGCAAAGTGTCAGAAGGCAAAGTGGAAGCGGTCATGAGGTATTCGGGTGCAAAGTGCGAGAGCGTCCGAGTGGGCCGATCGCTTTTCTCTTTGTTATTACACCGTATGTGTTTCTTTATAGCACTTCTGGCAATTTATGTAAATGAATCACTAAAAAGAAGTATTATTAATATGCCAACAGTTAATAATGAAGATATTCATTGAAAAATAAAATTTTATTTATAGCAGTTTTTGTATTTGTAGCACAGTAAATTAAAAAATCAATTAGTATCACATTCGGTATCTTGCACACTCTCTTCGTATTCAGGATCTTCGTCGCTGTCATATTCGGACTCCTCATCAACTAAAAATAATAAATAATTAAATAAATTATAAAAACCATATTAACCGTGGAGAGTAGTGCTTTGAAAATTTCCTTCCGAATCCTCGTTATTCAAAATGATGTCTTTCACTGATGGTGGCAATTGTGGGCCTTCAAACCATAAAAAGTCATATTTGCTTCCATCACTTAATATCCATCCTGATGTTTCGGGCTCAAATTTGATTGGATCCGATAATGTTGTATTATTCCATAAATGCGCAATATAGTGTGATCTTCTCATTTTTTGTAGAATCTCGGTGTAGCAAGCGTCAAAGTTTTTTATTTTTTTTTTAAAAGCTTCGTTGGTATTTTTAATTTTATAATTTCGGAGGAATATTCGAAATCTAACATTATCGATTTTTTTACATGACTCATACCCGTACATGCTACAAACGAATGCTTCAATTTTGTCAAAAGTATCGGCGGTATCGATTGATATGTCTCCTAAAGTAGCGAATGCCTTCTGAAACTCTTCATTTTTTTGAAAGTAATTTGAATGGACGCTGTTTACCTTTCCTGAAAAATGCAGGATTGTAATCGCAACCTGTAAACGCATGAAATCCCGGCAATGCTTTGCACAGATCTAATCCCAAAAGTTCATGAAGCGCATTTACATTTATAATATGCCGACTATTGGAGACTCCGCATTCAATATAAATTTTCGCTGTTATTTTGCTTAAAAAAAATTTAAAAGCTTTGACGCTTCCTGCTTGCCACCGAGCTTCTACAAAGAATGAGAAGATCACACTATATTGCGCATTTATGGAATAATGCAACATTATCGGATTCAATCAAATTTGAGCCCGAAACATCAGGATGGATATTAAGTGATGGAAGCAAATATGACTTTTTATGGTTTGAAGGCCCACAATTGCCACCATCAGTGAAAGACATCATTTTGATTTTTGAATAACGAGGATTCGGAAGGAAATTTTCAAAGCACTACTCTCCACGGTTAATATGGTTTTTATAATTTATTTAATTATTTATTATTTTTAGTTGATGAGGAGTCCGAATATGACAGCGACGAAGATCCTGAATACGAAGAGAGTGTGCAAGATACCGAATGTGATACTAATTGATTTTTTAATTTACTGTGCTACAAATACAAAAACTGCTATAAATAAAATTTTATTTTTCAATGAATATCTTCATTATTAACTGTTGGCATATTAATAATACTTCTTTTTAGTGATTCATTTACCTAAATTGCCAGAAGTGCTATAAAGAAACACATACGGTGTAATAACAAAGAGAAAAGCGATCGGCCCACTCGGACGCTCTCGCACTTTGCACCCGAATACCTCATGACCGCTTCCACTTTGCCTTCTGACACTTTGCATATAGTTTATTCTATACATAAACAATACAAATGCAAATTGTCAGAAGTGCCCCTTGAGAGTTAAATTTTCCGAAATTTTTCACCACTTTGACAGCTTCTGACAACCCTTTAGCTTCCACTTACACTTCTGACAATTTTTTTTCTGCTTCTTCTTGTGTTATCCGATATCTATGCAAATTTTCAGCCGTGCCGATTAAAAGTTTCTTTATTCGGAAAATTTACATGTTCGAACGCCCGCCCACGCACATAGCTTCCAGCGCGCCTTCTGACGATCGGGCTTTCGCTTTGACGGCAGCAATCGAACCTTAGCCAGGAAAAATTTTTCGTGCCGGAGCCAGTTAACGAAATACGTAGCCAGCTCTCCGTCTACTAGAGAGTTGAAATTTCCTGCCCAAATGCCTCGGATAGGCTCATTTACCAGCCAAATCGTACAAGGTATTCAATAAAATATCGCCATTCAAATTTTTGTTCCTCAATATCTCAGACAAAACGGAGTCAATCGGAATGAAATTTTGCGGCCAAATACAAAATACTCCTAATAAGCCTCATGCTAGATGTTGTGATCATGATCTGCTGTAAACAGAACCATAGGAAATTCAATTGAAATATTGAAAAGGAGAAAGTTTATATTTTCATAACAATAAGATATCCGATTCTAGTGAAATTTATTTCATGAATGAAGATTGATATACTGAATGTATGAACGTTTTGCATGAGCAAAATTTCAAGAGGATCGGATCATCAGAGCCCTATAATTCAATCTTTCTAATTGTCGAGTGTTCACATATTTCAGTTTTTGAATCATTTTCAGAATAACCTTTCCGAAAGGGCTAAGATTTTGCATTTAAATATTGAGTAACAATCTCAAGTTCTATGCAAAGTTCTGAGGTAATATGATTCTTGATCCATCAATGAATTTTTTCGTGCTTCATTCTTGGATTACAAGAAAAACGGTGCCCTTGAAAATTTTTACTCAAAAAGCTTGAGACTAGAAATTTCATGTTTTAAGAGTTTTTTTCTGTGCGACCATTTTTCACTTCAATACAATCTGTTGAAAATCAACCAAATATTTGAAACTGTTTCTTGTTTCCTTAATTCTTGCGAGAGAAGGGTAGTTATAGTTTAGTTTAGGTATAGAAACTCAACATCCAAGTGATAAATTGAACCTCTTTCCACTTTCTTGTGACGCCCATGATTCAGTTACCTCCTCTCGCTATCATTTCACATTGTGGAGTCGATTCATGCGCATTTTGAGAAGTAAGAGAAAGTTTGAAGGGTCAGTGAGAACTGAATGATTTGGTTCGATATGAAAATGAAACACGAAACTTATCTCCACAACAACCTTCGATAGCTCAGTTGGTAGAGCGGTGGACTGTAGAGGAATTGAAGAAAGTGGGCATCCATAGGTCGCTGGTTCAAATCCGGCTCGAAGGAAACTTTTTATAATTTCCAATATGTTATGATCTGTTCATATGTCATCAGATTGAACAACAAGATCAAAAATAATAAGAAATAAAATTTTTATAATCTTCTTTACTAACTGTCATAATTCTTAACATAAAAGTTGATTTTTTTATAAAATGGTCGACTCTTAAGTGAATAACCAGGAGAATCTTTCTGTATAGAAAATTGGCGTACTTCAACCATTAGCGTAGAAGTTGGGGGAAAACCCACTTACCATTCAAAATCTTCATCAATGAAGACTTGAGAAAAAAATACACGAATAACGTATAGTAGATTATTATGATAAGAAAAAAGTCTCTAACTCTCGAAAGCTGTCTTCTGTACGATTAAAATTCCAGTGATATTCGCAACAAAAAAATTCTCAATGTCAAACCTGTATGTCGGAAACGGTGCATTTTAGAGGATGATCTTTTGTCATTTTTTTTTTTGGACGAGCTATAAACTTCTGATTTTGGCGCACCTATTCGCACTAACACTCTGTATTGTAGGTAATAATTGAGAGCGAGAATAGAGTAACAAATGAAATTATTCGCAATAGATGTTATAACATAACAAAAACTCTAACAATACAGGGTGTTACATAATAGTATGTCACAACTTGAAAAGGTGAATCTACATGTAATTTTAAGGAAAAAAGTTTCGTTACGGAGCTACAGGGTGTTGAAATTTCCAAAAAAATTGTTTTTTCTTCATAACTTCTGCAGTTTTTGAGATATTCAGTCCAAATTTGGAATGCGAGCTATTTTCAACAGTCTCCATCATTGTACGTCCTGAATCTTAACTAGAATCTACAGGGTGTTTTCTTTTCCGGAGCCATATGTTTCCTTTTTCCCTCTCAAACTTTTTTGCGGTACGTCTCTGATCAGCGTAAAATCAATTTTTGATATCTTCGTTCAATTTGAAAACGTTTTTGACTCCCGTAATTTTTTTGTATCTCTTACCGTTTTCGAGTAAAAAATTATTGAACGATTGTATGTTATTATCTAAAAAAATAATAATAAAAATACTCGATAGGTATGCTCAAAATTTGCTTTTATTTTGATAGCTATTAGCTCGTCATCTGAGACTAAACTTTACTTCATTCAATATCAAACTAAAAAAGTTCAATATTTTTTTACTCGAAAATGTTTATAGATACGAAAAAATTAGAGGAGTCAAAAAAGTTTCTGAATTGAACGAGGATATCAAAAATTGATTTTTGGCTCAGGAAAAGAAAACAACCTGTAGATTCTAATTAAGATTCGGGAAGTGCGATAAAGGAGACTGTTGAAAATAGCTCGCATTCCAAATTTGGACTGAATATCTCAAAAACTGCAGCAGTTATGAAGAAGAAACGATTTTTTTTTGGAATTTCAACATCCTGTAGCTCCTCAACGAAGCTTTTTCGGACCCACGTTTATATGGACTTTTTTCTTGATATTAAACCTAGATCCATCTCCTCAAGTTATGACATACTATTTTGTAACACCCTGTAAAGAGTTTTTGTACTTCCACTTAAGTAGAAGTGAAAATACCATTTGAAGTGTTAAGCAATAACTAAATAGGCTACCCTCAATGAAAATTGAATTTGAATGAATGAATTTTTTCTACATTAGGTAATCAAAATGGAACCTCTCTCCTATTGCCATCTTAAATAATACCATTCATTTTAATTTTCAGGTACCAGATTTGGTAATCTTATGGTCAAGCTTGCAATTGTGAGAGTTTTGCAGGAGTTTGAGGTTCATAGAAATGATGAAACGCCAGTTCCCGTAGTTTTTAGCCCTACATCTGTAATTCCCCAACCAACCAAAAAGTTATCAGTTGATTTCGTTCGGGTGGATCCGTTATTCTGAATAGTTCGAAGCTTCAACCGAAAATTAATGAAGTATCAGAGTGCCAGTTCAAGATCATTTCGGGCTCTGGGAGCAGAAAATCCGTGACTACCCCCTCGACATTTTGGTGGATGGTCATTAATCGTAACTGCTAGCAAATGGATAACCAAAAATTATTGTGGAAGTAGATATGATATATGAATATGAATCATCATCATCAATAAAATATAACAAACAACCAAAAAACTGTAATTATATAAGAGTATAAATGAAGGGGTTATTGTTAGAATGTGATAAGCCATATTAAACTATAATTTAGAGAAATCGATGTCTCCAAATGTATTCAAATCAAAGGAAGTGTTTTTATGCTTATAAGATGGTCTACCAGAGTCTACCAGCACAAAAATATTTCTTGTTCGGGAAAATACAAGTGTTTTCGGAGTTAATCAGTTTTCAAATAAATTTTCGAATAACGGGACTTCCAATTTCAAAGTTTGAGAGGGCAATAATGGTAGTCCTGCATCACAAAGGCTTCGTCGAACCACATAATTGCGCAAAGTTTGAATATTCCACGGCCCATTTCCTGGAAACCGGCAACGTTGTCCATTATTCTGAACAAGTGGCTATCCAAATTGGAAAGTCACCTGTTCGAGTTCGCATTGGAAATTAAAGGCACGAAATCCACGAAAATAGTCCCAGGCGCATTTCGTTGAAATGATTGTTCCTGTGTGTAGGAATTTGGGGATAACTTTGCAGCTAAATTCTACTAAAGGGTTTTCCAAAAAGCAGAGGTGTTATTTTGATATTCAAAGAAAAATGCCATTTTTCAATATAAATGATCGGATGTTTATTACATTATGAAGAAGAAGCTAGGTATGTCGTTAATAGTGGAAAATAACATCAGGCAAATGAAAACTACGACCACGCTTACAGGACCATATCCTTTTAATGAAAGTTTCCATAACCAAATCGCAAATTGCTGCCCTATGTCCTCGATAGCCTCACGAATTCCATCTTTGAGGTCTTGAATCGACGCTGGGCTATTGGCGTAGACCTTCTCTTTCACGTGACCTCAAAGAAAGAAGTTGCAAGGTGTTAAATCACAATATCTTGATGGCCAATTGTGATCACCTCTTCGTGAGATGACACGGTCAGGAAACTTTTCCCGCAAAAGATCAATGGTTTCGTTGTTTGTGTGGCACATAGCGCCGTCTTGTTGGAAGTAAACGTTGTCCAGATCAATACTATCCAATTACTACTATATTTCGGCCGGCTTGAGTTCTTGTGTTAACTGAACTTTATAAGCCTTATGACCCAAGTCTTTGTATAAAATACGGTGTAATGACGTTTGTGGAATGCCTAAATCCAAAGAACGACGAGGAATGGACAAACCTGGGTTTTCTTCAACACTTGCGGCTACAGCAGCAATATTCCCGGCTGTTCTTGAGCGACGTGCACTGGTTTTATTCTTCACATCACTAACTTGTCCCAACAGCTCGAATTTTGCCACCAACTTCTTTATTGCGGTCTGACAAGGTGCTTCACGACGACCCAAAATTGTTCGAGTTTACAAACCGTCTCTGCCAAATTCCCACTATTTTTATAGTGAATATTAATAACTTGTCAAATGTCAAAAAATGACTTCAAACGTGACATCTACTGAAATAGCTGGCTATTCAAAATAACACCTCTTATTAGAAAACCCTTTAGCTTTTATACAAATTCTGGAGGCACTTCATCTTGATTTATTACATTTGAAAGCAACTTCAAGGATGAACCATTCAAAACAAAATATGCTGAATAGTTGAAATGAAAAGAATCAGCTCTTGAACTTAATCAATTAGATGTATAGTTCAGCAGCTATGTAAGCTAAACTCATTGTGGCAAAACCCTGTATATCATTTAAAGAAATGTATGTCTGCGAATTGAAACCAATAATGTAACATCACTGGATATAACTTTTATTCATAATTCTAACTTGAAAAATACTACTTAAATATACATTAATTACACAATACTTCATTCGTTAGCTATCACTTCAAAACAACTGATTAGCTTCAATAAATATAGATTCACTCTTTCAAGAAATATTTCAAGAACACAACAAAATATTTAAAAAACAATCAGTCAGAAAAGATTAAAAATAAAAAATATGTTTATACTATCTACGCTGGTTATGATTCTTTTTGTATGGATATCTTTTGAAATCGGCAGCTTTTGTTTTTATTTTGTTTTGCACCTTATTTTGCTGATATTGGGCTATAACAGGAGTTTTTGTTGCTACTGTATCATTTATTCTTAGTTCATCTGTTGATTTTTTCTCTAATAATTTGAGTTTAGCTTCAATTGCTTGTATTTGAGATTCTCTGTCATTCTTAATAGATGGTTTAGCCATAGCTAGGGCAGGAATAACTATCTGTGGTCGTGGTTTTGTGATTTCTTCCTAGAAATAAATTTCCTTTCAGATTTAACTTTAGATATTGACTTGTAACTCACATTATTCACACTTTGTGCCCAAGTAACGTTAATTCTTTTTTGTCCCACTAACATATTATGCAGTTTTTCCTTAGCATTTAGGGCGTCTTCTTCTTTTAAGTAGGTAACAAAAGCATAGCCTCTAGGTTGTCCGGCTTGTGGGCCAGTGCGGTGAAAAAGGAGGTCAAACTTTACGATATCACCATATTTTTGCACAAGTTTCAGTAGTTGATACCAGTTGAAAAAAGTAAAACTTGTTTTAATATATTTGTTCACGTTATATTGATATTGAGTAATCTTTGTATTACTAGATACTTACTCAGTTATTCTGAAATCCAAATTGCCAATCCATAATCTCCTATCAACCGTTTGAAAACCAGATTCTTCTGTGTCTTGAGACATTATATTTTTTGATAATTCAGATATTATTTTATTTGTTTAAACTATATACTAGTTAGTTTTTAGTTGAAACTGAAAGAAATCAATAGAAATCCTTGTTTGGTTTCACTAACCTAAATCTAACCTAATTTTTTTTGACAGACGGATACAACTTTCTGGAGCAAATAAACTAAAATATGATAATCCTTAAACAATAAGAAAATGGATCGAATTTATTTTAAATTTGATATCATTCTTCCCAAAGAGTACAGAAATACTCTAATCTTTGATGTTTCCATTCAGAATTTCTGTAGAATTTTTTAGACAAAAGTCGAAAAGTTCAGATGTAGTAGTTACAAATTAGAAGTAGTTTAAATATCCGATCACATGATATTTGTTTTGATTTATTTGTCAACCTAGAAAAGTAGAAAATGAAAATGTTTGACAGAGATAATGTTATGACTTATGAATGATATGATAAAAGTTTCTTGAAAGAGTTCTTTATTTGTATTTTCAAAACGTTAAGGATGATTTCCCACGAAGCATATGAAATATATCCGCTCATCTCATTATCTAGTCAAGTTGAATCAGTTGCTGCTTATGGTATGTTTGCATTCAATGATGGTCGCTTCTCTTAATTTTAATATATTTGATTTTTTAGATGATAATCTGCTTATTGGTACCCGACAGGGGTTTCTTTTCATGTACAATGTCGAGCCAGGCACAGAAGAAAAATATAATGTACAACTTATGCGATTGAATAAATCTTTCAGTAAAAAGGCAATTTCTCAGTTGGATGTTATTCCCGATTACCAGCTATTAATATGTCTTACAGGCAAGCACTCCTTTCTTCATCCAATGAGCTTTATTAATTTTTTCATTTCAGATAATATAATCCAGGTTCATGATATAAATTCTATAAATTTTAATTTACTCACACAATTACCTCGTACTCGGGGTGCCACTTACTTCACATTAAATATAAGGGTGAGTATCAATGTCAAAATGTATCCGATTTTTTTAACACATAAAATCTACAGAAAGAAAAATCCCTCACTGGAGGAGGTGCAGTTCTTGTTCGGATGGCAGTAGTTGTGAAAAGAAAACTTCAGCTATATTACCTGAAAAACAATGAATTCATGCAGTTGGGTGAGGATATCAACCTAACAGAGGTTCCAAGAAGTATTATTTGGTCCCAAGAATCTCTATGTATTGGTTATAAAGGGGAATATGCTTTGGTAGAGTTAGCCGATAATAAGCATTCTGAATTGTTTCCAACAAGCGGTAGTCGCTCCAGTGATCCCTGCATGGTAAAAGTTTCAGAAAGAGCTTATGCCCTTTGCAGGGACTCTCAAACCGTCTTTGTGAATGTAAAAGGAGAAACAGAAATAACCACTGCTTTACGTTGGTCTGATGTTCCTATTGCCTTAGCTTGGGATGAACCATATGTTTTGGCGGCCCTGCCTGACAAAGTTGAGGTTAAAACACCAGATGCTGGAGGACTCACACAAACATTGAGCGAACTTAGTAAGTGATTTTAGATACAGTATTTGTAATCCAGGTTATTTTCTACCTGAAAATTTCTAACTGGCTCGGGTAGTAGTGTAGAATAGGGTAATATACGTAATTTTTTGACAATATATGCCACCATCTCTGGATTTTGATAAATATTGGTCGTGGTCATGAATCCGTTCACGATCATTCAATTCCTTTTCTAGTTTTTTCAAGAGAAAATTCCCAAAGTTGCTCGAGGTTCGTTATTTTTTCTTCTTCGTTATTGGGGTTCAAAACATACCATTATTTTGTTTTGGCGTAGAAATCCTTAATTTTGTACTCTAACCAAATCCTTTTCTCAGAAACAGTAGTTGAAATTATCAATTCATGTCAGAAATATGTTTGTGTGAAAGTTTCACCTACATCTTACACAAATGTATAATAAAAAGAAACCGGATTATATGCATTTGCGTATTTGCATATTTAGGACATCTTCAGCAGTATTTGCATATTTTAGCTAAAATCCAGTTATGATGCATATTTTCAGTACATATTTTCAGTACATATTTTCTTCCCTGCATTCCGAAATGCGATAAAAGTCCTGAATCTGACCAAATTCCACAAAATATAAGGACTATTGAGTAATAATACTAATAGACTACAGGCCCGTGTTGAAAAAATTATGGGTCATTTGAACCAACAGGTGACCTATCTAGAACGATATAAGAGCATATAATAATAAGATTCAGCAATATGCCGTCACTTGTAAGCTGTCCAACTGAGTGCAGGTGAGCGTTCGAAAGTACAGGTAGAGTGGGTACAGTTTGGTCATATATTTTTGTACGGCATTCTCAAACACCGATAGATCCTTGAAAAATAATATGAAAACGCGCAGTGCCGTAAAAAAATTTGGAGCCACAAAGTCGAAATTTTTTTTTATTTTCCGACAATTACCAGGGTAAATTTGGTCATTTGATTTTGTACGGCATCAATGTCATACTATTTCAATACTGCTTCTAATCCATTATTCCGCAACGCCGTACAAAAATCATGCGACAAGGGGAAAAAATCGAGGGTTGCAATCCCCTCTTTTTCCGTGGTCCAGAGGGTGACTTGACACAACATGAAATAAACTTATTTTGAAAGTATTTTATGCATAGATAATATTTTTTCATATGCTGTACATTTTAGTTGGTCCAAAGGGGAAAAAATAAAAAATAAAAAATCCATATACAAACGAATGTAAGGTGAAATTTTTTTATACGGCATTTAGATAGTTTATTTGTACTAACTTTCATGGTGTTTTCGTGCTTATAGGTTCCCAATTAGAAACTTTGTTAAATATGGGTTTGTATACCATCGATTTATACCAAAATATAGACATGTTGTCACTAATAATTCCAAAGTACAACATATTTTTGAGAAGTACTCATGACACTGAAGTTAGCAGACACCTGTAAAATTTAAGAAAGTTTAAAGAATTTGTACTTACAGTTTTTTTAATTATGTCGATGTGCACTTTTTCTCAATTTCTAAAAAATAATTTTTTCAATTAAAAAAAAACATGAAAATTGGTACATGTCTGCTAATTTCAGTATCATAAGTACTCGCACATTTTTGGAGCAACGTTCTGTTACGACCAGAAGGGTGAAATTGCTAGTGCTATGTTGGAAACACGAACACTCAGACATACGTAGCTGAGATTTATGTGCAGCCATTTTCATTATTTTGAGAAATGATTGAAATGAATGTTTTGATTGAAAATAGTGAAAGTGATTAATGATTTTAGGCAAAATAAAGTGTTGTGATAAGATTCATCGTTTATGTTTCAGCAGGGATCTAATAAGATAAGAAGCATTTTGTTTCCAGCAGGTATGTTTTTCTTTGTTTTCAGTATCAACTTTTTTTATAATATAGAGAAACTTGTCTCTGAAATATACAGGGTATCCCAAAAATACCACGCGAAAGTGACACTGGAGATTGGCATTAGGTCTATCAGATAGCATCATCATGACCTCAGTAAAAGTCCGCTGGTTTTCGAGAAATCACCACTTTTTTTTTTTGAAAATTTCCAGTTTTCGGTCATTTACCGCATAGGAATGCTAGAAATTACTTCAAACTCATGTTTTTTTTTACCTAGGATATCCTGAATAGTTGCTTTAAACAATGAGGTAATAACTTCACCGAGAACTAGAACAAAAATGATTGTTTTATTTATTGACTTCATTACAATGAAACAAATTAATTATAATATATGTATGTATCAATAATGTTTGATGTATATACAGGGTTGGGATAAAGTATGGCACCAAACACATATCTATTGAACGAAAAGGACAATATTATTGAGATTTTTACCCTAAACCCAGTATGTGAGCATTCGCAATCCCAAGATCTATCAACATCTGCAAAGATATACAGGAGGTCCCATATAAATTAAAAAAGTTTTTGATCGAAAAGGAAAATATTTTTTAGATTTTTACACTAAACCCAGTATGTGCGCATTCGAAATTCCCAGCTCTTTCAAAATCTGTAAAAATATATAGGGTGTCCCATTTAAATTAAAGAAGTTGGTGGCATTTCCGGTTAAACCGGAAGTATCTCGTTAATGAAAATATGCTCATCAGATGCATTGTGGTCCATTACACTCAGCTGCCAAATTTCAAAAATATCGCCCGTTTCGTTTTAAAGATATTAGTTTGGTGCCAAACTTTATCCCAACCCTGTATTAAACCAAAAAGTATACAAAACTGTTGATTCTGGGATTGACAGTTTCAATTCTTGGACATAATATACACACTGTTCCAGTTCAGCTAGACGTCATAGTGATTTTATCATATTATCAATTGTTCTCTTCAAGAATATACAGGGTCTTTATAAATGATTGTAACAGCGCAGTTGGCTTTGTATTATGCAAACCACAGAATTCTGTGATCATGCTATGTTCTGATTGGTTAGAGATTGGTATTCTGTAATCCAAAGCCAACTGCGCTGTTACAATCATTTATAAAGACTCTGTATTAAAGCCGTACTGTATCAGCCTGAAAGATATGGCCTGCATAAAAATGTACGGCAAATTTTTTGTCCTAATTTATCAATGTTATTACAATTAAAAACAAGGATTAAATGTAGAAAATGCTATATTTCATTAATCTATGACATTTAAACTTTTACAATAATTTGCAAAATTTCAGTTTTTGTATTTCTCTTTAAATTTTTTTAGAACGGTTTTTTTTGAACGGGAATACTATATAACAATTGTATTCTACAATATAATGTTAAAAAAAAATTTCCCGTACAGAATCAAATGACTTTAAAGCTTTTTAAATCAAGGATACGAAAAAAATTAAGATAACTATTGATGTACATTCGAATGAACAATCAGTTTTTGACGGCATTATTTTCAATAGTACTTTTGAGTGCTAGATAATATTTTGGAACCGAAGCCGTACTTTTTCAAATCACCCTCTGGACCACGGAAAAAGAGTGGATTGCAACCCTCGATTTTTTCCCCTTGTCGCATGATTTTTGTACGGCGTTGCGGAATAATGGATTAGAAGCAGTATTGAAATAGTATGACATAGATGCCGTACAAAATCAAATGACCAAATTTACCCTGGTAATTGTCAAAAAATAAAAAAAAATTTCGACTCTGTCAGTTGCAGGAACGTCCATTAAAGTTTAAAGGTCCATAAAACTCTTAATCCTCCATTATTACAAGGAACTAATGGAGGATTAAGGGTTTAATGGACCTTTAAATTTTAATGGGCGTTCCTGCAACTGAGCATGTGGCTCACAATTTTTTTACGGCACTGCACGTTTTCATATTGTTGTTCAAGGATCTATCGGTGTTTGAGAATGCCGTACAAAAATATATGACCAAACTGTACCCACTCTACCTGTACTTTCGAACGCTCACCTGCACTCAGTTGGACAGCTTACAAGTGACGGCATATTGCTGAATCTTATTATTATATGCTCTTATATCGTTCTAGATAGGTCACCTGGTGGTTCAAATGACCCATAATTTTTTCAACACGGGCCTGTAGTCTATAATAATCGTGACTTTTGTCAGATTTGCGAATCACTTTTATCGGATTCTGGAACTCATAATTAGTAGCCGCGCGCTACAAAAGTATCTAAATAATAAGGAAAATACGTCAAATGAACTCCACGTTGCCATTGGCATTTCCAAATAATCTTCAAGAAAAGTTTGAAGGAAATCCAGGTTTCGAAGATTTGTCCCTTATCGAAAGTTTTATTGCTGGGACAGCAGAAGTTTTACCTGAAACTTTAAAGGACAACATAGCACCAAGGTTCAAATCCTCCCCAGTTACGTGATCGATTAACAATTGAACATTTAGAACAATATTTAATTGTTTACAAAAACATTGAATTAAATTTTAATAGCATATTATTGAGAGATGATTTTGAAATGAAAATTACTTTTCTTTTTTTTGAGTTTCCAGAATTCATTCTTCAATATTCCATATTTTGCCTATTTTCGTGCATATTTCAAGCATTTTTCATGCATATTTGCATGCATATAACAACGTTTTTATGTTGCATATAATCCGGTCTCTAATAATTAATTATAAGGTCAATCGCTAAAAATTTCAAACACCCAAAAGTTCTGAGAAAATGGACTGTCTGAATTTTTTGTATCTCATCACAAGGTACGAGGTGTTTTTTTTTGCAGATAAAGTCAGATTTTTGGTCTCCTGTAACCAAGGGCGAGTGTATGCTGCCAATCTAAGTCAAGTTTGGGCCATAACTGGTGTGAATATTGCCAAGCAAAGAAAACTACTGCTTGAAGCTAAGCAATTTCAGTTAGCGTTAAAATTAACGGTAATTATTTTAGTTTTTATAATGATAAAAACAATTGTATTGTTACTTGTAGGCAATCTCAGATGAATGTGAAGAAGATAAAAAAGAAAAAGTTCATCATATACAAACTCTACTGGCATATGATCTTTTTTCTAACAAACAATTTCATGAAAGCATGAAAGAATTTCAAAAATTAAAAACGGATCCTTATGACGTTATAAGACTCTTTCCTGAGCTTCTGCCACAACAAACTGGAGAAAATAATCCGTTAGCTGGACCACCTCTAGTAGGCAAGGACTTAGAAACAGGGTTATTGGCTCTAATCGATTATTTAACTGATATAAGGCACCCTTTGAAACTAGAAGTAGCAAATAATAATGACATAAAGAGTAAAACTGCTCTACATTTACTACAGATTATAGACACCACTCTGTTGAAATGCTATTTACAAACTAATGATGCCTTGGTAGCTCCTCTGTTGAGGCTTAATTATTGTCATTTATCTGAAGCAGAAAAAGTGTTGAGAAAAATGGGAAGACATAATGAATTGGTCATATTGTATCAAACTAAAGGTCAGCATCGTAAAGCTCTGGAACTGCTGAAATCTGAGAAAGCTATTGAGAGAACAATCAAGTATTTGCAGCATCTTGGTCCAGATCAGGTTAGTATTACCGGGTTTTCCAATAAGAGGTGTTATTTTGATATTCAAAGAAAAATGCCATTTTTTTTATATAAACGATCGGATGTTTATTTCATTATAAAGAAGAAGCTATTCTGTTAATAGTGGAAAATAACATCTGGCAAATGACCACCACGACCACGCTTACAGGATCATATGCTTTTAATGAAATTTTCCATATCCAAATCGCAAAGTGGCTGCCCTATGTCCTCGATAGCATCACGAATTCCATCTTTGAGCTCTTGATTCGACGATGGGCTATTGGCGAAGACCTTCTCTTTCACGTGGCCCAAAGGAAGAAGTCGCAAGGTGTTAATCACAAGATCTCGGTGGCCAATTGTGATCACCTCTTCGAGAGATAACACGGTCCGGAAACTTTTCCCGCAAGAGATCATTGGTTTCGTTGCGTGTGTGCCACGTAGCGCCGTCTTTTCGAAAGTAAACGTTGTCCAGATCAATACTATCCAATTTCGGCCATAAAAAATCAATAATATCGCAACCTGGGTTTTCTTCAACACTTCCGCCTACAGCAATATTCTCGGCTGTTCTTGAGCGACGTGCACAGGTTTTATTCTTCACATCACTAACTTATCCCAACAGCTCGAATTTTTCCACCAATTTCTTTATTGCGGTCCGACAAGATGCTTCACGACGACCCAAAAACGTTCGAGTTTTACGAACCGTCTCTGCCAAATTTTCACCATTTTTATAGTGAACTTTAATAATTTCAATGCGTTCTTGAAGCGTGTATCTTCCATTTTTACTAGGAGGATAGAAAAGAAATGGAGATGACATTATCCATTAAACTGTACGAACTAATCGGGAACGGAGTGGGGACGGTAAGATTTCGAAAAGCCACGCCCCCATAGCACCAGTTTCTCGGTAATCTGCGTTACTCGGTATTTTGTACTAAAGTAACGTGGTGTTAGCAAATTCCCCACCACTTGGACCCAGTTTTCTTTCACGATGTCATCTCCATTTGTCTTCTATCCTCCTAGCATTTTTATTAATGGCGTATTTTCTACTTGTCAAATGTCAAAAAATTACAGCTTCAAACGTGACATCTACCGAAATAGCGGGCTATTCAAAATAACACCTCTTATTGGAAAACCCTTTATTAAGTTAGCTCATGATGGTTTGAGTATAAGTCTTTTCAGCAGCAGTTGTAAAATTTTTTATTGTTAAAAGTAGCTGAATATTATTTTCATTAAATTCAAATTAATTAGTCAGCTTTAGAAAAATTAAAAATCTCATTTAAAAATGTCCACATTCAATAACTCAAAAACGATTTAGAAAAACTCAGACAGGTAGTTTTTTGATTACATGGGGAAATGATCTGGGATACAATGCTTGTTTCTACTAGCAACCCCCTGGAGAGGGTTGCAACCCCATTAGGAATTTGAATAGGGAAAGTGGGTATGAACATGCAGTTTGTGTTCTATAAAGTGAATATTCACAGGTTACAGGGTATGGTACCAATAAAACTAAATGGAACATTCACTTTATAGAACACAAACTGCAGGGGCCTATTGTACCAAAATACTTTGCAACTTTTCACTTTGCACTTTGCATTCTGACAAATTTCAAAAGTGAAAATTAGTTATGTTGCAAAACATTTCTCCCAATATTTGATGTCTGCGGAGTAATTTTCACTATGCACTTGACTTTTCACAATGTATTTTTCATTTATGAACGCGTTTCGTGCAACTCAATTCATTTGAAAAGTGAAAAGCGCAAAGTGAAAAGTTGCAAAGTGTTTGGTGCACTAGGCCCCAGGTTCATAAACATTTTAATCCATGCATACATTTGTGCTACAAAACTACCCACTTTCCCTACTAAAACTCCTGATGGGGTTGCAACCTTCTCCAGTGGGTTGCTAGCTTTGTATCCCAGTTCATATCCTACTGCCATAAAAAATCAACCTGTCGTAGACTTTAAATTCTGATTCGTTGTTGAGTTATTGAGGGTGGACACTTTTGAATGAGACACCCAGTAAACAGTTTAAACCAGAATATTGCTTGTGACATTATTTTTATTACTTCCATTAAGCATAGCATACATTTATCATTTTCAGAAATAAATTTCTTAAACTCATATTGGATGTGGGTATTTTTGAGTGAACAATAGTTTTGGTAAATATCGAATTTCGGTGACCAACAGATATCCACTAGATTTTGGTGTCATTGTATTTATTGTGCCTTCCTGAACAATAGTGAAACCAGTAGGTGGCGGTCTGTCTTGGTTTAGAAAATATGGGCCCCAAAGTTCCAAAAATGTTCCATATTCACGTCGCTTTTTTCACTATAAAACCACAAATTCACTGCTTCAATTTAGTCTATAAATAATCACCTGTGAACATTCAAATAACTACTAGAATAGTTTTATTTCAGGTATATTCAATAATTAAAGCAGAAACATCGAAATTCTGGAGGTATCACATATCCACAAATTCTAAGGAAAACCGTTCTTCATGGTAGGTTTGGCACCAGTGCTCCATCCTTCGGCGAGTGACATATCAAATGATGGCTGGAATTACGGGAAGGCATCGTATCATATTCGCGCGAATGAATCTGCGGCAGTGCCAAATCTACCATTAAAATCGGCTTTCCTTAGAATTTGTGGATATGTGGTGCCTGTAGAATTTCGATGTTTCTGCATTAATTTTTGAATATACCTGAAATGACACTATTTGAATAGTTATTTGAATGTTCGAAGGTGATTTATGGACTAATTTGGAGCGGTGAATTTGTGTTTTTATAGTGAAAAAAGTGACGTGAAAATGGAACACTTTTGTAACTTTGGGGGTCCATATTTTCTAAATTAAGCTAAGACAGACCGCCACCTGTTGGTTTCACTGATGTTGTTCAGGCAGACTCAATGAATACAATGACACCAAAAATCTGGTCGATATCTGCTGGTCACCGAAATTCAAATATTTACCATAGTTTTTTCTCCTACACAGGTTGGTCTCATCCTGGAATTTGCAAATTGGGTACTAATGGAAGCCCCTGAAGAAGGTTTACGAATCTTCACTGAATACAATCCAGATGACGAACAACCACCTAAACCAAGAGTTCTGGATTTTCTCTTGAGATCCCATCCTACAGTGGTCATACCTTATTTAGAGCATGTCGTTCATGTTTGGAAAGATACGAATCCCTTGTTCCACAATGCTCTCGTGCACCAGTACAGGGAAAGATCCATGACTGAGCAAACAGATGTATCCAGGCGATTGCTTCTGGAATTTTTGGAAAAGAGCCAATATTATGTTGCTGAATCTGTTTTAGCGCACTTTCCTAATGAAGGTTTCCTTGAAGAGAAGGCTGTGATTCTAGGGAGGTTAGGAAGGCATGATGAATCGTTGTCTATCTATATAAGAGTTTTAGGAGATATCGATAAAGCCCTTAAGTATTGTGATAAAGTTTATGACGCCAATAATGCAAAAAGCAAAGGGGTGAGTAGGAGCAGACTTAAACAAACATACATTCGGTTCGCATGAATACTAATCGAGTTAATGCAATTTCAAAATGATTATGTAGATTTCAAGAATTCCAAGAATTAGTGCATAACTTGGCAACAGTGCTTGTAAAGGTCGGGTACATTCGGCAACGTTGCCTTTGTTCATCGTTATGACAGCAAATACTGCCAATCTCAGATAAATAAACAAACGCCTACTTTGCGCTCAATAATATGTGAACGGAGTATAATTCTTCAAATGATATAAAATTATGGATTTGAACTAATTTGAAGAATTTCTTTTCTTTAAGAAACTAATATTCTTTCTCGTACTTCATTTGATAAGGCGATCAATTTTGTAGAAGCCGGACCGATATATAAACTACTAGCTGACCCGTGCCCACTCCGTTGGGCCTAATGTTAATAATCCTTCTTTAGTACAGAGTGTTATGTTTTGATTTCTAACTGCCAAAAAAGGGGGTTATACGCAGGTTCAGTTTGTATTTGCATGCTAATACAAAATTCGAAAGTAACTCTGTCTGAAAGAAAAAACATTTGAGGGATTTGCGATAAACGAATTCCATGAGGACCAAGTCATGGGATAAGTAAGTTTGGTAATGGTAATTTTAATCGTTCAAAACTTCTCTGTAAACTATATTGGATGTAATGTTATCATTTGGTAGCACTGGCGCAGCCAGAGGGGGGGGGGGCTTTGGGGCTGCAGCCCCCCCCCAAAGATTAATTTCTTCGTTATTTCTTTCTTCTTTATTTTTTTGCAACTTTCGTTATTCACTGTATCATAAAAAATTTTTCAGTTCAGCCCCCCCCAAAATAAAATCCGGGCTGCGCCACTGTTTGGTAGCAAAATATATTGTCTATCAGGAGTTCTAAACCGAGAGAAGCCAACATATAACTGCCCATGGGAAAAACACGGCTTTCTCAGGTCAATGCCCACCACAGAGAACGTTTGACCTTGGGACACGATCACGCTAGATTTCCGCGGGAATGAGGTATTTTCACGCCGTAAAAAGTAGCCTGTGTCCGTGCCTAGGATCCTATCTTTATATTTACCAAGTCTTATAAAATCCGTTCAGACGTTAAGGCGTGAATGGGGTAAACTTTTAAAACAAACGATTAAAAATCACTAACTTAATTAGTTTTCTGCCTACTGCCTACGCCTCAAGTACGACAGCATGAATATTAATAGCCCATATCCTTTTCTAGGTTACTATCTATCACCTAACTAAATTTCATCAAAATCCGTTCAGCCGTTTAGGCATGATAGAGCAAAACTCCCAGCAAAAACCATAAAAAAATCACGAACTCAATTCAGTTTTCTGCCTACTTCCTACCCCCTAAGTACCATGACGTGATCATTTTGATCTTATATCCGTTTTTAGGTAACCATCTATTACCTTACTAAATTTCATCAAAATCTGTTCAGCCGTTTAGACGTGAAAGAGCAAAAGTCCCAAAAAAGCGACTAAAACTCACTAACTCAATTTAGTTATCTGCCTACAGCCTAACCCCTAAGAACGATGGCGTGATTATTTATAGCCTATGACCATTTCTAGGTTATCATCTATCACCATACCAAATTTCATAAAAATCCGTTCAGCCGTTTAGGCGTGAAAGAGTAACAGACAGACAGACAGACAGACAGAGTTACTTTCGCATTTATAATATTAGTATGGATTCTTACTGAAAACTACTTGAAATCTTCTGAATTCGTTTCGTCGTAGTTTCATTCAAAAAATCTTATAGCTTCTTATAGTCCGTTCACGAAAGTTTGGGCCGTCGGTTGGCCATGGAAATTTAGCATATTCCACAGTGTATATTAAAATTTGAGGTTATGTTGTTTATTTTCTTGTCAGATTGATACGCAATGTTGTCAATATTGCATAGAGTTCTCTGATGACTCGCAAGCTCGTCGGACGAGGCCGGATACATTCGACAACTTGACTTTATTTTACGCTATGACAGCAAATACTGCCTCCTTCAGATAAATAAACAAACGCCTACTATGCGCTCAAACTTTCGTGAACGGACTATACTTGGACATTGATTTGTTAAGAATTTATTTAAAGATAAATTCACCACGGAAGTTATCACATAAGTGTAATTTCTGTTCAATTGTCCTAATTTCAGGTTTATGTTTCTCTCATCAAACAAATCTTGGATCCAGATTCGTGCCCGACGTCTACCAACATTTTATCACCAAAAACTGCTACTCCAGACGTGGAATTGGCATTGAAAATAATGGAAAATCATGCTACTCATCTAGATCCTCTTGAAACCCTGAATTGTTTACCTGCAAATGTACCCATCAGTAGAATTCAGTCGTTTTTGCTGAAGGCGCTTCATAAGTCCATCTCAGAAAGGAGAAGGGCTCAGTTGCTGAGAGGGCTTTTGTATGCTGAGCATCTACAATGCCAAGAGTTGAGATTCAGGTTACAGGCACAGAAGGTCCTTATTACTGAGTTGAATGTCTGTCCAGTTTGTAAAAAGAGGTTTGGTAACCAGAGGTATGTACTGACTACTGAGTTCTAATAACATTATTAAAATTATTGATTTTGTTGATGAAGCTAGCGAATGAACCTAAAGGGTTTTCCAATAAAAGGTGTTATTTTGAATAGCCCGCTATTTCGGTAGATGTCACGTTTGAAGCTGTCATTTTTGAACATTTGACAAGTAGAAACTACGTCATTGATAAAAATGCAACGATACACGCTTCAAGAACGCATTGAAATTATTACAATTCATTATAAAAATGGTGAAAATTTGGCAGAGATGGTTCGTAAAACTCGAACATTTTCGGGTAGTCGTGTAGCACCTTGTCGGACCGCAATAAAGAAATTGGTGGAAAAATTCGAGCTGTTGGGGAAAGTTAATGACGTGAAGAATAAAACCCATGCACGTCGCTCATGAACAGCCGAGAAGTGTTGAAGAAAACCCAAGTTTGTCAATTTCTCGTCGTTCTTTGGAATTAGGCATTCCACAAACGTCATTACACCGTATTTTGCATAAATATTTGGGTCTTAAGGCTTATAAAGTTCAGTTAACACTAGAACTCAAGCCGGCCTATCATCAACAACGTCGTGTCTTTGCTGATTGGGTCGGGACCGTGTTATCTCTCGAAAAGGTGATCAAAATTGGCCACCAAGATCTTATGATTCAACACCTTGCGACTTCTTCCTTTGGGGCCACGTGAAAGAGAAGGTCTACGCCAATAGCCTAGCGTCGATTCAAGACCTCAAAAATGGAATTCGTGAGGCTATCGAGGACATAGGGCAGCCACTTTGCGATTTGGTCATTTGTCTGATGTTATTTTCCACCATTAACGGAATAGTTTCTTCTTTATAATGAAATAAACATCCGATCATTTATATTGAAAAATGAAATTTTTCTTTGAATATCAAAATAACACCTCTTATTGGAAAACGCTTTATTAGTAACAATCATAAAAGTATTGTTCAATTCAAAAGATGTTGTTGATGCAGTTATTATTGTAATACAGGGTGGCCGGACGATTGACGTCCAAAGGAAAAAAACAGGTCCCTCGTCTCATGGGGTATTCGAATCACCCCATGTATGTTATGCGATTTTTCACGGTTTCCGAGTTATGAATTTTTTTATGAACTTTTGAGAATTTTCAACTTGACCATATCAAAAAAATATTAAAAAAAAGTACAAGAGTTTTCTGATATATTTTTTTGTAGATAAATCGCCATAAAATGTTCTTTTATACATAAAAGAACCAGCATCGTAAATTTGATAAAAATTATATAAATGTTGTTCTCAAGTGAAAAAGTTACGTATTTTGGATCATGATCTAAATTTTCAAATTTGAATTAAAAATGTAAACAGGCTACTTCATGGTTTCTCAGTGGGTTTAAAAACTGCGCTCAATACTCAGCTTTCAGAATCATTAATAAAAAATGGTACTCAACAGTCTACTTCTGCTAGAATTAGCCTTCAAAGTCAGCGAGGTGGAAAAAATCAAAGAACTAGACATTTACTCAAGAATTATTTTTTGTCATTTTAAGATTTTCCTGATCAAGTAATGATATAAAATGCTGAAAATTAATGGAAATTAGCATTAGAAGAAACGTTTTAGATGAGAAAAAGAAAAAGGTATGGCAATAAATCACACATCATGTAGATAAAAAGAAATTTATGTATAAAATTTACAATAGGTTTTCAAAAAGGTCACCTCCAGCCTCAATACACATTCTACACCTTCGCAAAATCTATTTATTCATTAATTTTTTTTATTGTAATTTTTATAAAAAAAAATTTTTATCTACATGATGTGTGAACTAGAGTTGTAACGAATATTCGCATTCACATTCGCATTCGCGAATATTCGCATATTTTTGAATATTCGCATTTGCATTCGCATCCGCAAAATTTCTGCGAATGTTTTGCGAATATGAATATCAGAAAAAAACTAATAACACAAAAATTGAGTGCAATTGAAACTAACAAAAACAAATCTATGAAACTTTTATCAGTCTTTCTTTATATAACTTTAAAATGTTTAAATAATCATCATCTTGAATAAAACTCTAAAATATGATAAATAATCAAAAACTATATTCTTCTGCATTAAATTATAAATATAATCTAAACAAACAAGAAATGTATAAACTCTCAAACATAATACACATAATAAACATATAATACATTCTTCTTTCTAAAAAATAAAAATTATTTATCTTATTGAACACTTCTACATTCGCATTCGCATTCGCGAATGTCAGTAGCAGACATTTGCATTCGAATTCGCATTCGCGAATGTATAAAATATGACATTCGTTACATCACTAGTGTGAACTGTGATTCATTGCCTTACCTTTTTCTTTTTCTCATCCAAAACTTTTCTCCTAAAGCAAATTTTCAGCATTTTCTATCATAACTTGATCAGAAAAATCTTAAAATGGCAAAAAATAATTTTTGAGTAAACGTCTAGTTCTTTGATTTTTTCAACCTCGCTGACTTTGGAGGCTAATTCTAGGAAAAGTAGACTGTTGAGTACCATTTTTTATTAATGATTCTGAAAGCTGAGTGTTGAATGCAGTTTTTAAGCCTACTGAGAAACCATGAAGTAGCCTGTTTACATTTTTAATTTAAATTTGAAAATTTAGATCATGATCCAAAATACGTAACTTTTTTACTTGAGACCAACATTCTATAATTTTTATCAAATATACGATGCTGGTTATTTTATGTATAAAAGTACATTTTATGGCGATTTATATACAAAAAAAATATATCAGAAAACTACTACTTTTTTTGATATCATTTTTAATATGGTCAAGTTGAAAATTCTCAAAAGTTCATAAAAAAATTCATAACTCGGAAACCGTGAAAAATCGCATAACCTACATGGGTGATTCGAATACCCCATGAGACGAGGGACCTGTTTTTTACTTTTGGACGTCAATCGTCCGGCCACCCTGTATATGGACACGAGTCGTGTCGTGAATCAGCTCCTTATGTGTATCGCAGCCTTCTAAAGCACATGCCGTATAAATATTTTTGATCTGATTGGCACACCCATGCAGCCCAACGTCATTCATAAACGCCTTGCCGCCAAATGTATTTTATTAATTTCGTGGTCACTCTTTTCATTTATTAGTAACTTGAGTGTTGCATCTGTATTATTCTGTCTTATGTGTTCCACAGTTAATCAACTCGTTGTGCGAAACCAAAAGATCAGTCTAAAAAAACAACTGATCGCCTATTTTCAAGATGGCTGCTGGGAGTTAACTATCAACAATCAGTTATGTTATTTGACGATATGCTATTTGTACAATAAATCACGCAACAATGCGATGGCACATTTAAATCAAAAAAGTGAAAATATAAAGGAATAAAATGATAAATCACTTCCAAATACATGAATGAAATTCGTTTGTTTACTCTTAGCTCCCAGCGGCCATCTTGAAAAGCTGATCATGACATATCATCATAGTGCCCTATGAAGTACCCTTTCATAGCATAGCCTCATATATATGGTGCGATTGATCTTTTCAATCCGATAGTGTATATTAATATCATACACGATAAATTTGCGCATTTTATTCTGCATAAAGCCCTCGAATTGAAACATTCGACTAAAAATGATCTGTGTAAGATAGTGACCAAATTGAATTTGTGAATTTTTACTTATTTGATGTTGAAAAGTTCGAAAAATAGTGTCTTAATTTTTTTTCAGTGCTCTGGTGAGATATCCAAATGGCGACGTTGTTCATTATTCTTGTCAAGATAAACCACTGAATTTAAATTCCGGTGGAACTTCAAAGAATACAGTTTAGTTATCAGAATAATATTTTTATTTTAAATTTTATTATAAATATTTATAAACAATTATCTATATTACAAATATACTCAGTACCTATTATAACCTGTTTATTATTGTCACTGCCATAGGGATAGCACAGTGCTATCATTCTGTGCTTGCTATTTATGAGTATAGTGTAAACATTTAATACTTAACAGTGCATTTCCAGCCCATGGGTGATAAAACTTAAGTCAAATGTACATATATCTGATTTATTTAAATGACCTCAGAGAAATTTCAAGGATGTTCAAAACTCCAGGGTGAATTTTCTTAAGTGTTTAATTAAAAGTTTTCAGGGAAGGAATTGTAATACAAAATCAAGATTTTGTATTTTCGTTTTAGAGTACATGAACTCAAATTGTAAAATATTTTCAGTTGGAATCTACTTCCGGTTCTACCGGAAATGAATGTAAACTTCGTTATTTAATTAAATCCAACAATATTTCTGTCTTGTATTACTATGTATTTAAAATTCTCAAGCTCCCGAAAAAACCTACACAGTAGGGTTATAAGTACTTATCTATTGATTTGAACTTTTGGAAAATTCCAAAATTTGGACTGTAAATTTCGAGATAGTATTCAACTTTTCCTTGATAGTTTATGACAACAAATTTGGATTATCAAAGTAATAATATATCAGATGTCCCAAACTATCGCTGAGTCTTGGAAGATCCATCCAATTTACATGATTTCAATTAATTATAACCTATACCTCGGGATTCAATATTCCAAAATATATTCAACTAAAAATTAACCGACGTTATATCTTACCATCCAGGATCATTCTCTTCATGGCGACTTTCTTTATTTTCCCAGTTGGAGTTTTAATAATATCGTTCACAATTTTAACACCTGCTCTGATTTTATATCTATCAGAAGGCACTCTTTCATTAACAAAATTCATTATTTCTTCTGGTGTGACTACACCGTTTTGATCTTCTTTCAGTTTTACCACTCCCATCGGATGTTCATTGTCTTCTTGATGAGGTATGCCTATAACGAAGCACTCGTGAACTGAAGGATGCTGCGCTAAAATATCTTCTATAACCGAGGGCCTGATGTTGTATACAGTGTATAGCAGGATATCCTTCAGTCTATCTACTACTACTAGACAGTTGTCCTTATTTATGTATGCCAAATCTCCAGTTTTGAACCATCCGTCTTGGTCGTAGCAGGAACTTGAATCTATCTTGTAATAGCCATTCATCATATATTCTGTTTTGAGTCTTAGTTCGCCTTGTTGGTTGTAGCCACATGTCTGTTCGGTGTCCACATCCACTATCTAATAGAGAACAAAATCGTATTCAGTATTTTCTAATGACGGGTATTTCATTTCAGCATTTTTTCACAAATAGGAAAGCTTTATGATTTTTAGAAAGTACCAACCAACAAAGAATTTTTGTCAAAATTTCATGCCATTTGAATCATTTGTTTAGAAGTAACTCCCTTCGCAGTGTGGCTACTTTTGGAAATTTGTTGATAATAATTATTCGTACTCAGTCCTAGGAAAATCGAGTACATCTACTGGTATGCAGAAAAATTTATCACAGCTCTGAAAGTCCGAAAGAAATCTACTCCGGAAAATCTTGAAAAAGTTCATATAATCATATTGGAAAATCGCCAAGTGAAGTTACAGGTGATAAGTTAAAAGTTGACGCTCACTTGGGCCAAGAGTTGTTTTCCGCCGGCACGGTTTGCACTGAATCAAATGGATAGACGCTAACTTAGGAGGCGTGAAGCGAAGAGCCGAATCGTTAGAGCCCGAGAGCTGGCACGAATTTTAGGGTAGGTATTTGAGGCAAGCTGAAAACTTGTCAGATACCTCTCCTATTATATCCCAACTCGGGATTGCAGACCTGGCTGGTGAGTAGCGGGGCTAAATCAACCCCTACATTTTTAAAAATATTTTTTTTTCTTCCCAAAAATATATTTGAGGCAATACGCAATTTATATATGTTGGAGTGTAATGCTTTATAAATACTAAAAAAAATAAGCCAAATAATTTAATCGGGGTTTTAACATTGCCAGACGCGTGCAAAAATATTTTACAAAAAATTATAAAAAATGTTTTTGAGGCAGCTGAAATTTTAATGGAGTGTTACTTATAACTAAAAAATAAGATTCCCAAAAAGACAGATCATTTCGGTAGGGCTTTCTACCTTCCAGGCCATTAAAAATGTAGGGGTTGATTTAGCCCGCTACTCACCAGCCAGATCTGCAATCCCGAGTTGGGATATAATAGGAGAGGTATCTGACAAGTTTTCAGCTTGTCTCAAATACCTACCCTAAAATTCGTGCCAGCTCTCCTACTATTAGACGCGGGGCATATTAAACGCGCACTTGGACGAAGCGAAGCGCTTGGAAGGAACGCGTCGTTTCCGCCGGAGAGCTTTGCATTGAAACAAATGGGTAGACGCTCATCTAGGAGGCGCGAAGCGAAGAGGCGAGTCGTTTGACGCGTGAATGATCCTTGGGGCATGTGCGTGACAAATTTCTCGAGGCCGTCCTCAAGTAGGTAGTCGGCGGCCGGAATCGGGTTCGTGACCCAAGTTCGGCGCGCTGTATTCCCAACTCGAGGAAATATTCGCGATTTTTATGAAAATGTTAAACTCGAATTTTGTCAATGGGGAAATACACAGTTATTTTTGTATTTGTGTGATGAGTTTGTTTTCATTGGCTCATGAGTGTTGATTAGAATTTTCTTGATTGAGTTCTGGAAAAACGAAATTTATATATAGGAAAATCAAACAACATTTTTGTATTTTGTACAACTGTGAATGTGAATTCAAATCGTCTGACATATAAGTATTACATTATGTAAATACAACAAAATAATGAAAAATACTTCTTCCAAAGGAATTAAAATATATGATAAGATTGTGGAATAATCCCTGCGAAAGATATATGTATAGAAATATACTATTATATTTTAGTATATTTCTATGGATATAGGGAAGCCGGTCACGGTAAATCGCCTTATGGTTTCCTCAATGGGAAGCTGAATTGCACCTCAACCGTTGTACCGACTGAGTGGAGCGAGTCTGAATTAGAATGAGGCCTTACAGTGCGAAACGTTGCGTTATTTCAACGGATCGACAAACAAGCTCCTATAGTCCATTTCAGGAGAGTATGAAGGGAACGATATTCATATTCAACTGAAATTTGGCATAGATATTACATTTGAGACTTCTCACCACGTGACATGGCAATTTCGATAGAAGATCTACAGGGTGATATTTTTTCTGGAACACTGCCACTTGTTCTTCTGCAGAACTCTCTGAGCAACTGTTAATTTGAAAAAATGTAAAAAGGAGCTTTGTTCTTATACTAAACTTTTCGGTCTCTTGTAGTTTTGTCGTACCTGCCAACGATTTCGAGAAAAAAATTTTTGAAACTTCAACACTCTGTATCTCGAAAACGAAACGTTTGCGACCCCATGTTTATGGGACTTTTTTTTCTTAAAGTCACTTGAGGAATCTCCCCTTTTCGTTTGTACGTTCAATTTAGGAACACCCTGTAGTGTAGTTTCGGTGCGACGACTGACAGTGTTCCATTTATTATATGTTCTGTGGTGTTCTACTGCTAGATGATAGGGCACTTGAGGTCATTACGGATCTCACACCTCTACATCTAGTGATTGATAGGGTAGCCCATGAGGCGATCCTCAGAATATCTAAGGAAGGTACAGGTAATGAGAGAATGAAGAATCAGAGAGTCCGGTCCTCTCTGAACAACTGCATCTCATTTGAGAACCTCCCTAGTGATGTCATCATCAAGAAAGTAAGCACTGAGAAAAACTTCAAGACACTGCTAATTGAAAGAGAGGAATGGAAACGGGAATACACCGACTATAATCTCGAAGAAAATACCGTAAAATGGTATATAGATAGTTTAAAAAACCTCCTCCTGTATGAGCGTCTTTCAAGCAGAAATCTTAGCTTTTGAAAGATGTCTAGATATGAATCTAGAAAGAAACTATCAGAAGTGCGATATAGCTATACACACAGATAATTAAGCTGCTATTAAAACACTGAGCTCCTACGTCATCGACTCAAAGATGATCTGGGAGTGCCGGAACAAACTCAATGAGGTGGGCAAGAAAAATAAGGTCTTTTTAATTTGGGTTCCCGGCCACTCGGGAATCAAAGGAAACGAAGAGGCCAATACACTTGTCAAAGAGAACTCACGAATGTCACTCCCTTCTGTGGTATAAGTAAATGTACCTATAAAATGGAAATTCTGGAGAAGGAGAGAGCCGAGAGAGAAAAACTCTGGCGGAATCTCCCAGGGATGGATCATTCCACTAAAGTTCCTTCGGAACTTTGAGACAGCGGGATCCAAAAGATATCTGGATCTTGGTAAGAAGCAATTACATCTCCTCAATGGCTTTCTTACAGGACACTGTCGCCTCAGGAAGCACCTGTTGAGAATGGGATTATCGGACACTGACGAGTGTAGGTTCTGTGGGGAGGAGGAAGAAAAACCCATTTACCTAGTCACGGAATGCTTTGGCATTGCGAGCCTAAGGAGAAAATGCTTCGGGCGAGAAACTTGTAAGAGTGAGGAACTATCCTCGTTGAAGCATTCACAGATATTAGATTTCAATAGATCTCTGGTTCTGAAAGGCGAGCTGTGAAGGGTGTGGCCAGAACAGCTCTGCAAGGGGGCACAATAGACCTTGAGGTCGCAGTGAACTGTAACCCCTTTTCAAACTAACTAACTAACTAACTAACTAACTACTGCTATGTACATACTCGGATTATTTTTCTTTTACACTAAGCGTGCTCAACGTGCGTTGACGCAACGATATCTAAAGGTGAAACCCGAAACTCTGATATTTTCCACAACACAAACACAGATGCATAAAGTTTGTTATAACCTGTAGAGTATAGAATCTACCTTCATTGTTGTTCCTCGAAGTATTTGCCCACAAGATTCGGGGTATTTTCTCTGTAGCTCCAAACTTTTGGGGTCATTCATGTTGAAAGAAGTTGTGAGGCCACTCGCTTCAGTCATACCGAGCATTTGGAATGTGGCTGCTTTCGGGAACATGTCATCTAAATACTCCAGATGATAGGGTCTTACTGGACCTCCTCCAGTTATGAATACTTTCAAACTCTCATCTGCCTCATAGTGGCATTCCTTCCATTTCAAATATATATCAACAACTTGGCCAGGTGGTAAAAATATTACAGTTGGCTGAAAATGATTGAAAGTTGCGGAAAAACAGGAAATAATCAAGAATATTCTAATAATTCATTCATCTAAACTCCGTTCAATTAAAAAATATTCAAGAGCACTTTAATTTTTAGTTCTTGAGCGTTTTTCTTAAGATTAAAAACATCGTGCTATAGTTTCGTTCAATTTTCTGTATATTTCGAATTTAGCAGAGAGCATTCTTTTTTGACTATGGTTGGATTCAGTGATGATGAATTGGAGGTCAAAAGTAATTCAAGGTAGTTGTCAGGTCAGAATATGTCGGTTGAGCCCCAATTTGTCGAATAGAGTTAGTATGATCGAATGTTTCAAATTTTCGAATATTCCTAAACTTTGAAATCCAATTGGCTCTAAATTTTACATTTGGCTCCTCAATAACGATAGTATTATTACCTTAGATCAATAAAAAGATTGATCTGAGATTATAAGCTGTTACTGACTTTGTTGAATAGAAAAAATATACAGTGGAACTTCCCTATAACTAAAGCGCTAAATCCGCAAAAAAATTCGTTATAAAGTAATTTCGTTAAACAGGACATTTGTTTCTATAGTCGCCAATGTGGCGGTCGACTTCACTGATAAATTTAAGTTTATTATTCAAACTTAAGCACTTTTAGTCAATTTCGCACAAATTTTCACACTAGCTTAATGGTTAGATTGAAGCCAAACAACCAGGGGTGTATTTAAAACTGTTTCAGAAGGATCTCTCTGCTCGCCGTACTGATTTAGTTTAAAGTCGAGATTTATTGCGTACGTCCGGAAAAAATTCGGAAAAAACCAACCCTTCTTCCTTCTTACCAATAACCATTCAAAGAGTGATGTTCTTTGAATATTTCGTTATAGAGAGAATTTACTTCGTTATAGAGGGTGTTTTCAACATGGAATTTGGATTCAAGGTGCAATGTCTTGTACGAAATTCGTTATACAGACGTTCGTTATAGGGAAGTTCTCGAAAAATTCGATATATAAGAAACAAGCCAGTTAAGTTTTTTTGAAATGTTGTTCATCGTACAGTGGAACCTCGATATAACAAATCGGAAGGGAACCAGTAAATATTCGTTATATCAAGTAATCCGTAAAACTGAGGTTTGTTATATCGAGGTGAGGTTGGTCCAAAATTTGTTATACCGAGGTTTTATTCACCTCGACATTACGTACTCATCTTGTTATAGCGAACTAATTTTGCTCATATAAATGAAAACTCATTTTTATCAAATTACTCATTTATTTCATATTTTCTTTTTCAAAACAATAGAGTGAGTAGGTAGGTTTTTTTCTTTTCAAAAATTCGCAGAACAAAATAATAAGAGGTGAAAAATCAACCAATTGGTACAAAAGCCTAAATCTAATTTTATTCATCTTGATTGGAAAAAAGTAATAAATTGTAGTTTGTTTTCCACGGTTTCAATCTTCTGATGTTTGAAGGCAAACCAATTTCGTCGGAAAACTTATCTTTAGATTTGAAAATTGTAGCCAATGAACTTGCGCGAATCCCGAACTTATTAGCTATGTCTAATTTTTTTGTAGAAGGATTTTTGTCAACATAATTAATGATGCTTCGCTTTTCTGCGACAGATAAGGAACGCCTTTTACGTTTCTGAGCCATTGCAAAAAAGTGAGGAGCAACACTGATTACTTTCCATCAACTAACTTCGTATTTTACGCGTCGAAACCTGTCGCGGCTGAATCACATATATACCTGGTTATTGGTGAAAACGTTATATAGAGGTTTTGAGTTGACGAAATTCGTTAAGTAGAGGTATTCACACTCTTTTGGGTAGTTGAAAATTCGTTATAAAGAGGTTGTTCGTAAAAAATTTTCGTAATGTAGAGGTATGTTTTACATTGACTCTTATGGACGATTCAAGGGGATTATGAAAAATTCGATAAATCGAGGAAGTCGTTATATTGAGGTTCGTTATATTAAGGTTGCACTGTATTAGGTAAGTACCTAAGGCATAAATAATAAGAAACCAAAAGTATTCCTTAGATAGAGAATGACATTGTGAATTAAGGGTCTATCAAACTACTACTAAATTCAATGTTACACTGGTATGGAAATTCACATCGGAAAGGTACGATATATTAGAGAGAGCACTTCGACGTCCAGTTTAAGAATGATATATTCGAAAGATCTACGTGCTACGTTTCTGACGAAATGAATGATTAACGGCGGATAATACTAGTTATTCTCTTTACCCACTTCAAATGAGATTAACTGAGACAGGAGTTTCTCAGTTAGGGTACGTTCAGATGATGGGCGTTCAACGCGCGTCGATCGCGCGTTAAGTTTTTGATTAGTGTTCATATGGTGCGCGTTTGGTAGGCGTTGAACGCGCTTTCTGTCGCGGCCGTCCCAGTACAGTATCAGTTTGAGTTTACATTTGTTGAAGATGGATGTAGACACAGTGTTAGCGGTGATTTTATATCGACGGCAGAAACGACGCGAAAGAAGACGGAGATACTGGGTTCATCCAATTTTTTCATACAGGCTGACTGAAAGTCCTGTTTAATGTGAATTAAACATTAAGGAATATCCTGAAGAAATCGCATTTGAATTTTAGGAATTCAAATTCCATGGAAAATTACCAGGAAGCAGTTATCGACCTCATGCATTCAATATTCCATATCTAGGCCAAATAATATGCGAATTTTGCAGATTCCAGCAACTCCGGAAGGCGGCCCATGACGAAAACTGTGTGTCGTCACAAATAATATATAAACTGTACTCATTTGATTCTTAACAACATTTATTGTTCATATTTTGTGCTATGTACACTAAATAAATCTCTCAAACTCCACCGCGAGTTTCACTCGGTTTGTAGGGGATTTACAACCCCCTACTCTCCATAATCTCACTGCTACTTCAACGGAGTTACGAACCGTTGAAGAAAGTAGAAACATATCTTTAGAGGATACCCTCTAAAGATACATGGTCCTTCGAGCCGGATTGAGATACAGGATTTACGCCCCTTATCTCGATCACTACACACTACACACTGCGAGGAAGCCTTCCAGAGCCAACGCCAGCGCCAGAAAAGAAGCCCTCCAGAGCTATTACCAAATCCGAGAAGAAGCCTTCCTGTGCCCTTCGAGCCCGTATACAAGCCTTCCAGACGAGACCCTACAAAGATACACAGTCCTTCATAAGGATTTCACTCAATTCAATAGACTTACAACCTATTGGATTCTACATTGCTACTTCAACGGAGTAACGAGCCGTTGAAGAAAGCAGAAACACGTCTTTAGAAGATACACTCTGAAGATACATGGTCCTAAGGACCGGAATTCACACAATTCAATAGACTTACAATCTATTGAATTCTTCATTGCTACTTCAACGGAGTTACGAACCGTTGAAGAAAGCAGAAAAGTCTTCTGAGGAATACCCTCAAATAATCCATGGTACTTCAAGCCAAAACAAGCCCAGGAATAGCCACAAATCCATTGGGAGATATCAAGCCGAGCCCCAGCCAGAAGTCACAGTATCAAATCTTCACGTCCAGGCTTACTAAGAAGAAATAGCAAAACAATTGAGAAAGAAGTCCTGAACTAATAAATCCAAACTCAAGGTGGCCCCCATAAAATACTAGAAAACTCCTTGTGTGTGCACATAACAATCACTGACCTGGGCATTCAAGAAATCTCTGTGCATGCATATTCCGAATCAACGATTACACTAGCTTGGATAACTGCTGATGCTACAAGGTTACCTACGTTTGACGGAAGTCTGTCTCCTTAAGTTTTTCTCTGAATAAACACTACTTGTCATGTCCCATATCGCTGGACGTTTTTCTATTTCATCTATAAATAATTCCGTATTAAAAGCTTCCTTTTCCATTGCGAACGATTCCTGCCCGGACCTTGAAACACGACTATACGCATCAAAAGCGCGCGTTCAACTGAATAGTTGCATAGAAAATTAGAAAACCAGTGATCTTGAAGCACGCGTTAGCGCGCGTTGACTACGGTACGGCGCTAGCGCAGCGTTGAACGCGCGTTGCATAGAAACGCGCGTTTGCATGTGTACCCCGAGAACAAAATACATGTAGTTGTAAACGCGCGTTGAGCGCTCATCATCTGAACGTACCCTTAATCTCAGTTGAAGTGGGTAAAAAGAATACTAGTATTGTTATCTTTCTTGAATCAAGTAGGTATTACTTGTGCCTGACGGATAGAATATCCAACGATTCAATGCGCCAGTAATTCTCGATTCAAGTACTTTATATTGTTTACCATACTGCTTGAATTGGGTCACTTTCATCAATAAGAGAGGGACAACAACATTATTCGCATTTGATCATTCATTTCGTCAGATACGTAGCACATAAATCTTTCGAATATACTGGACGGCAAGGTTATCTCTCTGATGCATTGAATATCGTATGTTTCCGATATGAATTTCCATATCTGTTTAATGCGTGCATACCTACTTTGAATTTTTGCATGGCTTTCCAAAATGTTTCACTGTCGAACTTAGCTCCATAGGTTCCAATAGTTCCTTGCAGTGTGGTCAAAAGAACGAAGGCTATTCCTGAAATCCAGTACAGTGGGGAATATGTCAAGGCATTCGAGTATGCGTCCTCGCCCATTGTAAAGGAGTAGTCGCTTAGATTGAAGGAACCTGTGACAATAACTCCTTATTTAAACTTGAAACTCAAAAATGTTCAACTCTCTAACGAGTAAAGTCAAGGTTGGCGCTCACTTGGACGAAGAGGCGCGAAGCGTTGTTATCCGCCGGAGAGGTTTGAATCGAAAAAAATGGGTAGACGCTCATCTAGGAGGCGCAAAGCAAAGAGCATCGAGGAGTCGAGCCATTTGACGCGTGAATGATCCTTGGGGCATGTGCGCGACAAATTTCTCGAGGCGGTCCTCAAGTAGGTAGTCGGCGGTCGGAATCGGGTTCGTGACCCAAGTTCGGCGCGCTGTATTCCCAACTCGAGGAAAAATTTGCGATTCTTATGAAAATTTTATACTCGAATGTTGTCAATGGGGAAATACATAGTAATTCTTGTATTTGTGCGGTGAGTTTGTTTCCATTGGCTCATGAGAGTGTTGATTAGAATTTTCTCTATTGAGTTCTGGAAAAACGAATTTTATATACAAGAAATACAAACAACATTTCTGTATTTTGTACAACTGTGAATATGAATTCAAATCGACTGACATATAGGTATTATATTATGTAAATACAACAAAATTTTGAAATATTCTTCGTCCAAAGAAATTAAAATATCTGATAAAATCGTGGAATGATCCCTGCAAAGGGGGGCTATAGTCCACCGAATGACAAAATGACAATTTTTAAAGGAAAATGTTTTTTTCCTGCTGCCGTAATAAGTCCCATCTATTACTAGTGCGGAAAAAGTCAAGTTGACATATGAGTAATTTTTTGATGAACTTATCATTGTATAAGTATTTTGTTATAAAAATTATATTTAAAGTAGATTTCGTCCTCGATAGAAAAGATATTACCATCCATATTTGTTAGTCAGAGAACTCTAAACACCGAAGAAATATCAGTTCTGACAACATAATGTTCTAGCTAAATCTATAAAGCATCTAATAGCAATGAATAATGCCTCATTATTTACTAGTGATTAATGGGTATTATCGTGACCGAGCAAACAGTCGTATAATGGGTCTATTCTCAGAGTAAAAAGTAAACCTAGAGATGACTTCGTGCATTTGTTATGCAGCCAAGTAGAATCTGTTTATGCACTTGAACAATATTCCGGCGTTGCGAACTCGTGTCGTCTGTTTATTCCGCATTGGGATAATTGGTATACCCCTACCCTATTCTGATGCTAACGGCTTGCGTCTGTTACAGACAATTCTGTCAGTTTGGCAACATCGTATGTTAGTGTTTAGTTTCTGGGTGCGATGTGTTTACATTTTCATTTCGATTTGACGTTCATAAACTGAATTATTTTACTGATTTGGTGGCAGTTTATTGTTGCTTAAGGCTATTCGGTAGTTATAGCTCCGGTAAAATTACGAAAATTTTGTATTATATTCAGGAATCGTAGAAATGAAAATCTATTCGATTGTTTACTTCAACCCAGTGCGGCAGTGTAATGCTTTCCATCTCACTCTAATGCTTGGTTAATTACAATGCAGTACTATTCACGCGTAGGGTTATATCTATGTTTATTTCTAACTCTGAGGGTATAATATACAATAGTCGTGGATAAAATATTTATATCATTTACCTGCGTACATAAAAATCTCTGTGACACTGACTATTTTTCCTAGTAAAGAGTAATGGCTGACGCAGATTCCCTTTGGTTTTCCTGTAGTTCCACTGCTGAAGAATATCACAGCCGTTTCTTTGGGATCTTCAACAATTGCAGGGGAAAATTTTTCAGGAGTAGGTTTCGAAATGATTTCGTTGAACGAAAGGTTTTTTTCGCTGTCCCCAAAAATGACTACATCAGTTTGTATATCGATTTTCTTGAGACATTCTCCGATTTTGTCCTCGAAATGTTTCGCTACAAAAATAACCTGAAGAAAAAAGATATGGATCAAACAAGAATACTCATACAATAAGCAATGGTTGTGTAGAAGACTTGTCGTTAATCTAGGGATACAGCACTACTGCTCGGTGTGGTTATTCAGGAGAAGCGTCTTCGCAAATACACTGCGCAAAAAAATTAACGTACATTATGGAAATCTCAAATTTATTCTACAACTGAAGGTGTTTTCCATGTTCATTATTTTTATCAGAATTATGCATGCGTATGTTATCCACTTTTAACGTTTTTCTTTAATACAGATGTTTTTTCCCAGCAGGAATAAAAAAAGATGAGATTATCAGATTTGTATTGTATTGGCTCCATTCTGAAATCAGTTGTTCTCGATCAATTCTCGTGATCAATAGTTTTTATTTCGTTTGATTTCCTACACTCGATCGCTATGCAACGCGAAACACGCAATTTGACCCAAGAGGAATGTGCCCAAGCGGTAGTTTTCCGAGAAGAAGGGTGGACATACACAAGAATTGCAGAAAGGTTTGGAGTTTCCCATACAAGTGTGTCCAGAATGTTGCAGCGATTCAGGGAGACAGGTATGAATGTCCGAAGACCAGGACAGGGTAGACCACGGGTAACAACTGCCATTCAAGAATGTTACTTGAGAGTTTCTTCGTTGAGACAACGGTTTACAACCGCTAGCCTCCTTCGAAATCAGCTTGAGCAAACTCATGGGGTGCAAATTAGAACTCAGACAATAAGAAATCGCATCAGAGAATATGATTTAAGGCCTCGTGTCGCTCTTACCCCAGCCCATCGAAAAGCGTGTTTGGATTTTGCGAGAGAGCATATCCATTGGGAAGAGGCTGATTGGGAAAGAGTTCACTTCACAGGTGAGTCTAGATTCTGCCTCTACCATTGTAATCGACGTTCCCTTGTATACAGACGTCCACATGAAAGTTATGCTCAGTGAAATTTCCTGAATACTACTGGTTTCGGGGGAGAATCGATTATGGTATAGGGTGGAATATCTTTGACTGCTCGCACAGACCTAGTGGTCGTTGATAATGGAGCTATGAATGCTGATACTTATATAAGGAACATTCTTGAAGAGCATGTAGTGCCATTTGCCCCATACATTGGTGAAAATTTGATTTTTATGGACGATAATGCCAGACCCCGTCGTGCGCGCATCGTTCAGGAGTACCTTGAAGAGGTTGAAGTCTCTCGAATGGAATGGCCAGCAAGAAGTCCAGATCTCAATCCGATTGAGTAGGTTTGGGACAACCTCAATAGAAGGCTGAGAAGTTCAGAAAATCATTCAACTACTCTCAATGACTAAGTGCGAGTCCACAACGGCGCACCGACCCTAGCCCATCGCACCGCGATGTCGATATTTGAAGTTTGTTACTAACTAAATACGTCATTTGATGACATCGCGGTGCGATGGGCTAGGGTCGGTGCGCCGTTGTGGACTCGTACTTAGGAATCCAACTCAGAGAAATCTTGGAAGGGTTAGATCAAAACATTTTAAGATCACTCATTTTGAGTATGAACCGTAGTTGCCGAGCTGTAATTAACGCAAGGGGTGGAAATACCGAGTACTAAATCACTTATCAGCATTCCAGTATTCTAAAAATTGTTTATTTCTCCTCTTCTTTCACATAAGATTCGGTGAAATCCTGAATTTTTCTTCCATTTGATGTGTCTTGTTTCGTTCAAAACCTTCCCGAGAGAACATAAAAAATAAGTTATAAAGTCAATGTAGAGTTAACTTTCATCAAAATTGAGATTTTCAGAATGTACGTTAATTTTTTGCGGAATGTAGGTATATTTATGTGTTTTTCATATTCGCGTTTAACCTACCTTTATGAAAATGAAAATCGTGGTGAAATGCCTAAATAATCGAATGACATATCAATTGAGTAAAGAACCCGCTGATAAAGATCAACAACTCAGACTGTGAAGCTAAACATGGATATCGCCAAAATAACCTACAGGAAGATTATACCATAATGAGTATCATTCATCACTGGTATTCGTGTCCTAGTTTTTAAATATTCAAATATGTAGTGGCCAAGAGGACTGGAGAAATAAAAATCCTTAATGGGATCCCGACGTTTCGACCGTTATTTCTAGTCTTTTTCAAGGCTGGAAACAAAAACGACAGTGTGAACATTCAGCGTATTATAGTGCCATAAAATCTTTCACAATAGTAAAACAATATAACACAATGCAGAACATAAACCACAATACACAAACATAAGGATACAAGATAGGGGGTGATATACTTAGAAACACATACCTTTTCATATGGAGTACCCCCTATAACAACCCGAAGTAGACATAAAACTGTGTCGTCAGTTTTTATGTCTACTTCGGGATGTTATAGGGGGTACCCCATATGAATAGGTAGGTGTTTCTTAGTATATCACCCCCTATCTTGTATCTTATGTTTGTCTATTGTGGTTTATGTTCTGCATTGTGTTATATTGTTTTAATATTGTGAAAGATTTTATGGCACTATGATACGCTCAATGTTCATGCTGTCGTTTCTGTTTCCAGCCTTGAAAAAGAACAGAAGTAAAGGTAGAAACGGATATCTTTTTATGGAAATATAAAGTTTTTTTTTCAATATTCCAATTGAATTTTCTATGGCTCTGTTCACACCATGGCCACAAAATTTTGCATGAGGCTTGTTATGAGAATCTTGCATGTGTCCGCAAAATTGCATTTCTATTGGTTTCTTTCTGTCTGAGATATTGAGGAACGAAAATTGTGAATGGCCATATTTCATGGAACACCCTGTACGATTTGGCTGGTTAACGAAGTTAACCGCGGCATTTGGAAACCGAACTCACCCTGAAAATCTCAAGTCCCTTGGATGATCCTTTCGAAAGTTATCGTCCTAACGGCCGGAGGGCCCCACAGACAGAATTGAATTTGCCTACAAGGCTTGTTATCAGGATCTTGCATTTGGCCGTAACATTTCATTTCGATTGGTATCGTATTTTCTGAGACATTAAGGAACAAAAAGTTCGAATGGCCATATTTCATGGAACATCCTATACGATTTGGCTGGTTTACGAACTTAATCGAGCCATTTGGGACCCGAACTCATCCTGAAAATTTCAAGTCTCTAGGAAAATCCCTTCGAAAGTTATTGTGCTAACGGACGGCCCCACGGATAGAATTGAATTTGACTACAAATTCGTCATCAGGGAGTCTAACCTTATCATTTGAGACAATTTTCGGCTCAAAATTCGAAAATTACAGACATTTAGGGAGAACGATATTATAGTACTCGTTTAAGTAGAACGAGCGCTCAAAAAGAAACAAAGGGGAGAACCTGGTGGGGGATGATTTTAATGCCATTGGCGAAAACATCTTCACAGACCTTCGTGACATCTAATACTTTCAGTTCCTATATGCTTAATTTAAGTTTTTGAATAAAAGTCGATTTATTGCATGAAAAAGGGAAATGATTTTCGGTGTATTTTGAGCAGTTGGCCACTCTTATGGTCCCTATAGTTCGTTCACGAAAGTTTGAGCCGTCGGTTGGCCATGACAATTTGGCATATTCCACTGTGTATATTAAAATTTTAGGTTATGTTGTTTTTTTTCTTGTCAGATTGATATGCAATGTTGTCAATATAACATAGAGTTCCCTGATAACTCGGAAGCTCGTCGGACGAGGCCGGGTACATTCGGCAACGTTGACTTTTTTCATCGTTATGACAGCAAATACTGCCAATCTCAGATAAATAAACAAACGCCTACTATTAGCCTATTCGTTTTGAAGGGTTTCGTGCTCCTGAGTAACTCAAAAGCTCGAAATACGGCTTGCCATTGGCTGCGTACAAGCACTGGAACAGCTCAGGAGCACGAAACACCTCAAAACGAATACAATATATGCGCTCAAACTTTCGTGAACGGACTATAGGTACTTCTTTATCACAGTCTAGGTACTCACTTTGGGTTTAACGTAATCTAGCAGATATATGAGGTCCTCTTCAGGCATGGTGGGTTCTATGGAGGCATATCCGACATCAACAAATTTGGCTGCATAAAATGGTATTGTAGCATTGATTTGGTTGTGACTGCAAAGACATACCACGTCATCTTTCTTGAGATTTTTAGACCGAAGATAATTTGCTACTTTTTTACTCTTATCGAGGATCTCTTCAAAAGTGCAGGATTCTCCACTTTCAATTATGTACTGAAAACGTTTATAAATAATTATTTGACCATGAAAATTGAGTGGAAGGTCGGATTGAACTTTGAAATAGGAAGTTATTCGAACGTGTAAAGACTTAATTGGTAGGTTTATTGTACTTTGACATGCGAGAATGATTGTTAACGATGATAGTAATTATCTAATTGAACATGAGTTCTCATGTGCAGATGTGAGGAATGGAATTCCATTCTGTCCATAAGAAAACTCCAATTATCTCGTTGCTTATTGGTTATATTTCTTCAAAAAACTCAACCAAACCTCCAATTTTTTAACATACGGAAAAAAAAACTTTATTGAAAAAAGTTTCATTATGTTCTCATATTTCAACATATTTCGGATAATACGATAATAAAATAAATAAATAAATATACAGTGGAACTTCCCTATAACGAAAGCGCTAAATACGCAAAAAAAATCGTTATACAGAAAATTTGTTTCTATAATCGGCAATGTCGCGGTCGACTTCACTGATAAATTTGAGTTTATCATTCAAACTTAAGCACTTCCTTTTACACATTTTCGCAGAAATTTCACACTAGCGTAATGGTTAGATTGAAACCAAACAGCCAGGGGTGTATTTAAAACTGTTTCAGAAGGATCTCTCTGCCCGCCGTAATGATTTAGTTTAAGGTCGGGGCTTATTACGTACGTCCGGAAAAATTTCGTAAAAAACCCATCCTTATACCTATACCCATTCAAAGAGTGATGTTCTTTGAATATTTCGTTATAGAGAGAATTTACTTCGTTTTAGAGGGTGTTTTTAACATGGAATTTGGATTCAAGGTGCAATGTCTTGTACGAAATTCGTTATACAGACGTTCGTAATAGGGAAGTTCCACTGTATATAATTTTTTTTGGAATGAAAGAGAACATATTTTTCATCGTTGGCGGGTTTGGGATTCTTTTTATACATATTTTATTTTTCATTGGTAAATATATTCCCTCTATAGAAATAAAATATTTTTATTTCGATATTTATTTTACTTCAGAATCAGTTAAAGAATGAATCGTGGAAATGAAGAAATATCTATTGTTTAAAATTGAGAGAATACGGTTCAAATTTTAGGATCAATCTCTTCGTCATTGATGCAGTTAACTAGGATGAATATCACCTTTCGGCTTTTTATTCCAATCTATCGAAATCAATGCAACAAAGTTCAAATGGGAGTAACTTCGAAACCCATAAATCGTTTTTACTTTTTATAAGAGCATATTGGAAGACTCAATCTATCGTTCGTGAAAAGTCTATAACTTCTTCTTTTCCAGACTTAAAGTGACCAAAAATTCGTCGGTCCACATGGTTAGACGAAATATTTTTTTGATTTCCTGATGAAACTATCCTTATTCCTTACACCTTATATAATTATGCACAAACTTATTGCGCGTCACTATTCTCTTTCTTAGGACCAAATTTCGGATTTATCGAATGAATGGTTACCGAAACATTGATGAAATATTGAAAAATTTTCAAATGTCGATATTTCCGAAACTGCTAAACCGATTTGGTTCGTTATCGAGCTCAACCGTAGCATTCTTAACCCGAATATACCCTCAAAATTTCAGAGTTTCAACTTCATCCGTTCGAGGGTTATCGTGTTCTCGGTCTGATAGTCATATATATCATTTTTGACCTCGGATGCCTCAAAATTAGAAAATTACAGACATTTCGGCGAACCGATAATACGCTGTTCCCCTAGGAACAAGCGTCCAAAAAACCGTATTCGGGACCTACTTGCGCCAGAACTTCAAATCTCGAATATTTACTACAAAGATAATGTCCTTCCCTAAATACTGAACAAGTATTTGAAGCCAAAGAAAAACATGGTTCACACGTGCCAAATAAAAATAAATAACCATAATTTCTAATGAATATTTCTCACTTCGATACAAAATCATTGACGGCTGTAATCAGATTATTTTTATGGCTTCATTTCAAAATTAGCCATTGTCAAAGTTTAATTTCCTATTGTTGTTTATTGGCAAACATAAACATCGTAATATTTCATGGTTTTCACTCACCTGAGCTATTTTATCCTTGTGTAAATTTAGCGAACGGAATAATTCGAATCCCAGACCCCCTTTTCCTGGATAGTAGAGAGGTTTCTCCCCATGCAATATTACAGGTTCTAAAAAATCGATAAAATTAATTGAGTACAATTCGATGAAAATAGTTATTTTCCTATCTAGAGCGGAAAGTTGTACTTTATCGCACGATTGCATGCAAGCGCCCAAGATAGAATAAAATATTATGCAACGAGCGTATAATGATAGCTATTATTCACGAGGTGAAGTTTAGGCAACGAGCCATAGGCGAGTGGCCCAAATCACCGAGTGAATAACAGCAATTATACGCGAGTAGCATGCTATACTATATTCGCGACTACTGAATATTTTTCTTGAAGATTTTAACATTTTGCGACCGCGACAAAACCCTTCTATGACAAGTGTGGAAAAAGTCAAGTTGACACATGAGAAATTTTTGGAGAATTTGTCATTGTATAATTTGAAAAGAAAATTGTTTCAATTGATGTAATAAAAGAGATTTAGCCCTCGAATGACAAGGTACACCCATATTTGTTATTTTATTATTATTACTCTAGAATACTGAAGAAATATTAATTAAAAGAATATAATATTAAATCTTAATCTATTAACCATCTGACAGCAGTGAGTAATAACTTGTGATTAATGGGTATTATTATAGCAAACAGACATAAAAAAAGTGAATTGTACAATAGTCGTGGATAAACAATATTTTTTCCTCAACCATATTATAAAATAAAAAAGTTCAAGCATTTATTTTAATCTAGATATTCAATTTTACAAATTAATTATGTAGTAGCCCAGATGCTATGATGAATCGTAGGCCAAGACAAGGAAATAAACCAGATCCATGGGTGCTATTGATAATTTTCGAAGGATGTCATGTCAATAATGTCAGAAAATTGGAAAATTTTGAAATAAAAAATTGAATAAATAATTATTATATCAAAGTTGAAATTTCATTATTCATAATTATGAACTAATTATACAAACGAGCAGATATATTGATCTCATTTTCAAGGTATCATAATTTACCAATTTTACAAATAATTACTTCTCAAAAGAGAGTGCGGGAAAGTTACTTCCTGCACAGTGATGGGAAAATTATACTTTCGGACACGAAAACAGTGCGAGAAAGTATTCATTTAGGCACGGTCGAAGAAAAAATGGTTATTTATTTCTGCTATCTTGCAGAATTAAACAAAATATTTATAAAAGCGAAATATCATTTTTAGATTACCCAAAATCAATTCTCATTGAACTCTTGGTTATTAAAATTAAAATTGATATCAAATATTTCTGTTGCAATATTCCATATTGCATATTATCGTGAAACATAACGAGGGAATATGTCATTCATTAATTGTATTTGACACGGCTAATGATCCAAGCTATCGATGCTGATAAAATTATAAATGAAAAAAGGGCATTTGAGTTTTTCAATTGATTTGATTTAAAGTATGTATTGTTTACCGGGTAGGAAAAGCCTAACATTCCTAGGCAAATGTGAAGCTACACAAAGTCATGATGTGAATTCTTTATAAATGTTTAACGTTTTTTCGTGGTTTTTCATTGATTTCTCCGACAATAATTTTGAAGAAGCAGTATTTACCACCTCGATCAGCTCTAGAGGAGTCCCAGGAATGAAAATTTCATCATTACTTCTTTTACTCTCAAGAACACCAGAAATTGAATTTATAGGTGTCTAATTTCACAATTCAACCAAATACGTTACCATATTGAAACCAAATAATTTCATTACGAATTTCAAAGCACCATTCATTTGTGGATGGAATTATTCGTGATTTTTTCAAAATTAATCGAGTTTCGAAAAATTTCAAACGATTTAGGAAAAAATAGTATTTTTACACCTCGTAGAAAAGGCGCAACACTAACAATTATAAGGAATTAATAGTTATATAATCAACTGCTTCATTAATGACAGCTATTAATGGTCAATATATTCAAATGCGTGTACAGATCGATTGCGTTAATAGTTTGAGACCATTAGTCGCTAGATTGATATACGAGTTGATTACAAGATTTTTCCAACGACCTCAATATGAATTAAGAATAAATTCTTGATTGGAATACATTCTTACTGTGCACAAGACATACGACATACATTTGACTTAATATAAATTTATATGTACTATGTTTCAGTAGAGTTATGACTTGACTGAATACTTTGTGTTTGGTTGCCCATGACAGTCGCACATTTAAAAAGCATTAATTCAATTTTAAAATGGATAATTAATGTTGAATTTAGTACAGAATAAAATGACCTATTAGTTTGAGGTCGACGGGAAATATCATTTTCCGCCAACCTCGAAATAAAAGGCGATTTTAATGTGTACAAAATTGAGCAATTTTTTAGCCATTTTAATGTGCAATCCTCATGGCAACCGTAGACAAAGTATTCAGAAGCACTACGAGAAATGTCAAAACTATACTGGAACATAGATACATAGTTTGATAGTTTAGAGAGGGGTTACAGTTCACTGCGACCTTAAGGTTTTTTGTGCCCCCTTACAGAGCTGTTCTGGCCAAAAACCTTCACAGCTCGCCTTCCAGTTCCAGAGATCTAATGAAATCTAATAACTGTGAAGGCTTCAACGAGGCTAGTTCCTCACTCTTACAAGTTTCTCGTCCAAGGCATTCCTTCCTCAGGCTCGCAATGCCAAGGTATTCCGTGACTAGGTGAATGGGGGTTTCTTCCTCCTCCCCACAGAACCTACACTCGTCAGTGTCCGACAATCCCATCCTCAACAGGTGCTTCCTGAGGTGACAATGTCCTGTAAGAAAGCCAGTGAGGAGGTGCAATTGCTTCTTACCAAGATCCATATATCTTTTGGATCCCGCTGTCTCGAAGTTCCGAAGGAACTCAGTGGAATGATCCATCCCTGGGAGATTCCGCCAGAGCTTTTCTCTCTCGGCTTTCTCCTTCTCCAGAAACTCCTTCTTATAGGTACATTTAGATATACCACAGAAGGGTTCTGGGCCAATGAGTGACATTTGTGCGCCCTCTTTGGCAAGTGTATTGGCCTCTTCGTTTCCTTTGATTCCCGAGTGGCCGGGAACCCAGATTAAAAAGACCTTATTTTTCTTGCCTACCTCGTTGAGTTTGTTCCGGCACTCCCAGATCATTTTAGAGTCGATGAAGTAGGAGCTCAGTGCTTTAATAGCAGCTTGACTATCTGAGTGTATGGCTATATCACACTTCTGATAGTTTCTTTCTAGATTTATATCTAGACATCTTTCAATAGATGGACATAGAAATTTTGTTTTGGCAAATGTGAATCTTGTGCAAAATAAGGATATATTTCAATCAAGAATTCATTCACAATTCATACTGAGATCGTCGGAAAAATCTTGTAATAAACTCGGTTATTCGAGCGACTAATGGTCTCGAACTATTTAAATATCTTGACCATTAGTCGCTGTGTTTAATAACCTAGTTGATTAAATAACTATTTTCTCCAAGAAATCATAGGGCCATTTTTTTTCAAGAGATCAACATAAATGTTACACTTAATTCTGTGTAGGAAATGTCAAAATTCCCTAGCAATTTGCTGAAGAATAATCAATTAAGAATCATCTGTCTCACGCATTGATTTTCACTCAGTGAATTTTATTAACAAATTGGGATTTTGCAGTTTGAAAATGACAATAATTTTCAATTAAGAAGTTCCTGAATTCTCTCATATATTTTTCCATAATCAGAGAATTCTATCAGCACAGATATTTTAGAAAAGTATGTTCCATTCATGGAATTTAAACACGCGATATAGTACAAACCCCATTAAAAAATTATTCACTTCGTTGAATTACTTTATAGAATCATTTCTTAATTAACTTCATATGAGCTTGATTAAGCCATATAAATTTGGAAAAGCTTGTTAACCAACCAAGTTTTTTGTTATCTATGGAATTATTCTAATATTTCTGGTTATAAAACATTTTTTCTTAATGATGATCCTCTCATGAAATTAGCTCTTTGATAGTTATTATTCTGTTATACTTTGAGAAAATAAAAGACCTTTATTATCATTATTGTAGTGACATTCACCGCATAATATGCTGAGCATGTGGATCATTTAAAATCAGTAATAAATACAAGTGTACCGAAAAATTTCAAAGATTTTTTTCCCTGGAAATATGTGATAGGATACAAAAGAAACAAAAACATGTTACTGTTCCACTCACCTTGTTCTTGTGCCATGATTCTTTCAACTTTGAATACTCCGCACTCACTCACTGTCTACCACTGGTTAGACCAAGTTGAAGGTACCTCTCAATCGTATAATCTTACACTACTCCTTTGTTACGTAATATATTCGTTGTGTTGATTTGATCTTGATATTATTTGCATTAAATGCTCCGTAATCGCTCCGAAGATAATAGAGATTCCTAAATATCGATAGATAAACAGATCATAAATAGATTTTAATTGTTCAAACAGTTGTACGACTGTTCAGTTTATGAATGATATGTGTTTAACTTTCTCTTTCAGTCCTGTCTTGAGTCTTTTCCAATCGAGAACGATCTGCCTTTGTGAATAATGAGAGAAACTTGTGGATCGCTGGACCCATTGTGAATTGCGATTAATAAAACTGAAGTCAACTGATTCCACCTCACTTGTTGCTATTTTGAGAATCGCTAATCTATTTTAATAGGGTTATATTTATTTTTGAAGAGAATCATCACAATTGGGTGATTTGATTTCTATTTGGTCGCAAAGGCGTATATTATTCAGAAAATCGCTAACCGCTGATTTTGAGCGCTCGTTCATTGGTGGAGCAATGAGGCTATTATCTAAAAATTTTGTATATAGGATTTGAGATGGATACTAAATATATGAATGCAAAATTTAAGCACGATCGGAATTATCTTCTGGATATTAATCAAAAAATAAAATATGTGAAAAATCAAAAATGTCACAATCCTTTTTGGAATTTTTGTTGGAGATTGAGATGCTTTGAATTGGTGTTGGACATTTTACTACAAAATTTCATCTCTATTGAATTGAAAAATTATGAATTATCCGTAAAAACTGATAATTTAGAAAAAATCGGAAAATATGATTCTGATTATACGATACTCTTGAAATTCTTCACGAATATTCAGTATAAGAACCTTCACCCTCAAAATATAAGGATAATTCTTTTCAATATTCCGATTGAACTTTTTATGGTTCTGTTAACGCTATGGTCACCAAATTTTGTATGAGGCATGAGGCTTCTTATGAGTATCTTCCATATATTTAGTAACCGAACCTACCCTGATAATCTCAAGTCTCTAGGTCCTAGAGACTTGGGATTATGGGCAACCTACGGCCCGCGAATAGAATTTTCTTGGCCCTCCAATAAATTTTTCTACACCGACAAACCTCATAATTAGCTCTTTGAATATGTAATGAGACCGAAGCAATTACGAAAGAATATAATTTAAAAAGGCATTATAAACTAACAAACCTTTGCAAACATTTGGAATTTGGACTGACAACTTAGGAATGAAAGTATAGAGAAGTTGAAAAAGAATTTGGTTGGACAGCAGAATATCTTAGTGAAAAGTAATGAAGAAGCTGAAGATATCGTTCAGGCAAGTTAAATCGTTAGTAAGAAAAGAGCAGGATACTCGAAGACATTTGCAGAAGGTGAATTTATGAAAGTGAGCTTGATAGAACTCGCTGATACTTTGTATCCAGATGAAAGAAAACGTTTGCAGAAGTAAGTCTATCAAGAAGAACAGTCGAAAGACAAATAGATGCAATAGCTGTAATTATAAAAGTCGCTTTGGAAAAGTGGTGGAAACATCTGTTGCTTTGTCCATAGCATTGGATGAAAGCACTTATATTATTGATACATCACAGTTAGCAATCTTCATTCGCGTCGTCGTTCAAAATTACAGAAGACTTGCTTGAGCTAAAGACAAACCTAATAATGATTCTCTTGCGAAAAAAACGCCATCTTAGGTGTCTCATTAGTTAAGAACTCCTGACTGATGAGTCACAGAGTTTTTTGGTGAATTATATCAGTTTAAGTTTTCTCATCTCTTCCATTGTGAGGAACATAATATAAGGTTTATTTAAATTCTGTAGAATTCAATTTGTTATTGTTAGAAATTTTATTTTGGCCCGAGTTCTATGAAAAATTTTTCTAAGTGACCCCTTACAAAAAAAAAAGATTGCCCATGCCTGCTCTAGGACAAAACTTTCAAGAGGTATTGTGTTCACAGACGGAGAGCCTCGTGAAATGAATTTAATGTAACCTCGGATTCAGATTCATCCTCAATAAATAAGTCGTTTGAGATAAATCTCAGCTCAAAATTCGAGAATAACAGACATTTAGGCAAACAATATCACCCGTTTCAGTAGACCGAGCGCTCAAAAACTATAATGTGTTACAGTTTGGCCAAATGTCTGAAATTTTAGAATTCTGAACTGGTTCCGGTTGAAATCATTGACGTCAATTCCGAGATCAAAAGTAATTCTGCCTGGCTGTGACCTATTACTTTTTTTGACGGATTGAACTAGAAACTTGAAATTTTCAAGGTGGGTAGGTAGGTTTTGAATATCTCGGAGAATAAATATTATTCTTTATTCAAAGTGCTTACCGATTCTCACCTAAATTTCTTTGTTTAACAACATGTGTGAAAACATAAATATACCTAACAATTTTATTGAAATCTTCACAGGCACTTGTGACATCTCATGTTTTAAGGACACGATTATGGAGTGTTAATTGCTTGATTAAAAGTTGATTAATTGCATGAAAAAATTTAAGAAAAGCCTCGAGCAGGATCATTTGAGCGCTCGTTCATTGGTGGTGCAATATAGCTATCACTTCAAAATATTGTATAGGACTTGAGATTGACACTAAATATATAAATGCAAATTCTCAGCACGATCGAAAAAATATTCTGGAAATTAATCGAAAACTGAAATATGTTGAAACAATTAAAAATTAAATTCTATTGTTCTGATGATGCAATCCTCTTGAAATTTTGCATGAACACTCAGTATATCAATCTTCTTTCACAAATAAATTTCACTCGAATCGGATATATTGTTCTGGAAATATAAAGATTCTTCTTTTGAATTTTCCAATTTAATTTTCTATGGTTCTGTTAACACTATAGCTACAAAATTCTGCACGAGGTTTATTGAGAGCATCTTGCATGTGGTCGCAAAATTTCATTCCGATTGGTTCCGTTTTGTCTGAGATATTGAGGAACAAAAATTTTGAATGGCCATATTTTATGGAACACCCTGTACGATTTGGCTGGTTAACAAAGTTAACCGCGGCATTTGGGAACCGAACTCACCCTGAAAATTTCAAGTCCCTAGGACAATCGCTTCGAAAGCTAACGTGCTAACGACCGGACGGCCCCACGGAAAGAATTGAATTTGACTACGAACTCGTCATCAAGGAGACAGACCCTATCGTTTGAGGCCATTTTCGGCTCAAAATATGAAAAAAATACAGACATTTAGGCAAAACGATATAGGTACTTAACACTCGTTTAAGTAGAACGGGTGCTCAAAAAATGGAAGTGATTTTCGGTCTATTTCAAGCTGTGTGCCACTCTTATGGTAGGTACTCATCTTTTGGGTACTTAGGGGTCGTTTATACTGGCCCGTAACTTATGCCCTTAAATTATTTATGAATTATGAATGAAAAACTTCTAGGTAAGGGAATAAGTTAAAGTTCGAGTATAAACCATAGCATGGAATTTCTATGTTTCAATTCTTAGGGTAAGGGAAAAGTTAAAGTTACGGGCCAGTATAAACGACCCCTTAGAGCTTATTTCGCTGTGGGATACTCCACCACCTAGGACTTTTTACTGTGTGTGAAGCTAGCTCTTGAACAACTACAACCCCTCATGTTATTGTAGAGTAATGGATGGCTGAAAATGAATTAGAAAATGCATTTGAATGATATTTTATGGCAATTATTAAATTTCTTCTGTTGAAATGGCCTAGTGGATATTTTCAGACTAGTAGTTTAGCCAAAATTACGAAATAAAGGGTTTTCCAATAAGAGGTGTTATATTGATATTCAAAGAGAAATGCAATTTTTCATTATGAATGATCGGACGTTCTTCTCATTAAAAATAAAAAGCTGTGGCGTTAATAACATCAGGCAAAGAACCACCACGACATAAACTTTCAATGATATTTTCCATAACCAAATCGCAAAATAGCTACCCTATGCCCTCGATAGCTTCATGAATTCCATATTTGAGGTCTCGAATCGACGCTGGGCTATTGGCGTAGACCTTCTCTTTCAAGTGGCCCCAAAGGAAGAAGTCGGAAGATGGTAAATCACAAGATCTCGGTGGCCAATTGTGATCACCTCTTCGAGAGATAACGGTCCGGAAACTTTTCCCGCAAAAGATCAATGGTTTCGTTGTTGATGATCGGCTGGACTGAGTTCTTGTGTTAACTGAACTTTATAAGCCTTAAGACCCAAATCTTTATGCAAAATACGGTGTAGTGAAGTTTCTGAAATGCATAATTCCAAATAACGGAGAAACCGGGGTTTTCTTCAACACTTTCGGCTATAGCAGCAATATTTTCGGCTCTTCATGTGCGACGTGCACGGGTTTTATTCTTCACATCACTAACTTGTCCAAACAGCTCGAATTTTTCCACCAATCTTTATTGCAGTCCGACAAGGTACTTCACGACGACCCAAAAATGTTCGATTTTTACGAACCGTCTCTACCAAATTTTCACCATTTTTATGGTGAATTTCAATAATTTCAATGCGGGCTATTCAAAGTAACACCTCTTATCCCCTTTATCTTTTTTATATCCGCATTGTATGTATTGTTCGCAAGAAGACATTTATTCAAATTGAGATGCCATTCGATTCGAACAATAATATGGACAGCCTATTATAACAAAAGTAAAAAAGGTCCACAGAGAACTCAATATTGAAAAATGTTCAGTTTGTTTCTCACATCATTGCTGATCCCTTTTGAGATAAACCTCCCATCAGCTATCTGAATCCCGGAACCGCATAATATTGCATTTTTGAACTCCATATCTTGTAAGATGTGACCCGAGCTCGCATATACAACTTTGATAACCAGGACATACCATCCTAAAATGCCATAGGTTATGCAATAATATTGCTTGACGTATGTCTGCTATTTGAAATTAATTAAAGAAACATAATTAATTCGACAGTTGAGTTGTCCAGACATGGCCTCTGTCTGCTTTGGAAAATTTCTGATGAAACACGAATGGGGAATGGGGAGCTTATTTATACACTCTTAAGATAGGAAGTCGTATCTACAAAAAGCACAATATTCAGGTTGAAGTCGATAATCGAAGACTGGAAATTCAAAAGGGTCTAAGTGCCACTTTCACGAAATTTTATATTTCATTCTATATGGGGTCTTTGTGCCAAGGCCAATAGTGTACAAAACGGTCCATGTGCTATTCGCTACAGCCAGACAGCAAACAATAAATTTTCTTGTTAATTTTTTTCATATGTCCTAGACATGTTTTATGGAATATCTCACTTAAACTTTAGACCCATTTGAATTTCCACTCTTCGATAATATACTAAAATTCGACAATGTCTGAGAGTAATAAGTGCATTATATATAATTAGTTATTTCGAAAGATAGTTATTCATTGGTCCTATTTCCGAAAATTCAGCTATATAGAACAAAAATTCGCACGTAGTTCTTTATACAGATACGCCTTGCTGTGTTAGCAGTGTTCTTGCTCTGGGAGAATAATAATTTGAAGTTGAATACAGTAGGATCTCGCTAATACGGCCCTATATTGAGATCGGTATAGTGCCGGATTGCCGAAATTGCCGGATTAGTGGAGATATGGTAAAAAAAGCTAAATAGACCATAAAAACATCGTATAATCACTACAAAACAAGTACAGTATAAAAATCATTACATAATATTATGTACAAATCGATAAAAATATTACATATAAGCAAAACACAGTTAAGGTCAATGTAAAAAAACGGTTTGTTTAAAACTAGATTTAACACCGCCGAGTGCCGGATTACTGGACGTGCCGGAGTGGCGCACGGCCGGATTATAGAGACTGTACTGTATCTTGAGAACCTCTTGGGCGCGTCCCATATCTAACTCGGGAGTATATAAAGGGTATGAGATAAAATGAGACCCATGGTTTTCGGAGTAGGTATTCAAATCATTTCTCTAATACGGGGGTTGTTTCTATATTTCGGAATAGGAGGATTGAAACAAATATTGATAAAATAATTTTAAATCACTCCATTATTATTGAAAGTCACTATAAAAATGGTGATAATTTGTCAGAGACGGTTCGTAAAACTCGATCATTTTTGGGTCGTCGTGATGCAGCTTGTCGGACCGCAATAAAGAAATAATTTGTGGAAAAATTCGAACTGTTGGGAAAAGTTAGTCATCCGAAGAATAAAACCCGTGCACGTCGCTCAAGAACAGCCGAGAATATTGCTGCTGTAGCCGAAAGTGTTGAAGAAAACCCAAGATTGTCCCTTCCTCGTCGTTCTTTGGAATTAGGCGTTCCACAAACGTCATTACACCGTATTTTGCATAAAGACTTGGGTCTTTTCTTTCAACCTTATCGTTTGTAACCGTTCTGGTTCGAGGTACGAAATATTGCAGAATGACAAAGATCTATTTCCAATTGAAGCACTCAAACGGTATTCAGCGTTGTTTACATTCTTACCTATTTCTACTTGAAAATTTGCCTAACTTATCTATCTGTTATCGCGAATTGAACCAAGCAAACACTTGAAAGAAGCCGAAACTGAATGAGACGTATTATCGAAAAATTACTTGAGAACTAAACAAATGATCATCTTGGGAATTTAATCGATTTTCCTCTCAATGAAAATCGATTTATAATCTACAATCAATCTGTACTGATGATATGTAAAGGTTTGTTACAAGAATAAGGCCTTTTTGTGTGCTCGTTCTCCTTAAACTAGTGCTTTATCGTTTTGGCTAAATCCCTGTAATTTTCGAATTTGGAGCCGAAAATGGTTCTACTCACCGACGACGAAATCGTGGTCAAATTAAATTCTGCCCGTGCGGCCCGCATATTTGTAAACGACGTCCATGATTGCGATTCGGTTGTAGCCCGAACGCTGCCGTAATCTCTTCCGTAAAGAGCCTACGATATCGCAAATCCTATTTTTTAAATAGCATCCGTGATTTCAAATTTCAACTGTCGTAACCCCTTTTGTAAACGGCAGACGATATCGCATCATCCATCTAGCAAATAGCATCCGTGATTGCAAATTCTGAAAGTGCTATAAGTATGCGCGATGTGTTAATGACAACTTCAATAGATTTTGGTACTTTTATTGCCAATTTAATTAAGAAAAAAATGCATTCTGGGTAAAAGGTTGTTATAAGAAGTAGGTATGTATGTATTTTGAATAAAAAATATTATTTAGCAATATTCCTTCTGAGGGACTTATTGTCTTTAACGCATTTTTGTAAATCACGAGGTGCTAACCTCTGTTTCTGAGTTCCATTTTTCGGTTCTCTCCCTGATTGGAATCGCCTTCTCCCTGTAAATTTAGTTTTTCTGCGCATAATTGTAGTTGGTTGTACAGAAATTTTCATGACCTTTCGAGAAGCGTTAATTAATCGTTTGGTGCTAGTACCCCTTAATTTAAAGGCGGTATGTGAACTACTCAAAAGGCTGAGAGAACTTTTCACATTCGTATTATTACTGTACCGGGTCATCCCTCAAATTTTTTTCGATATCGGATGTAAATTTCGTTGCAAATATTTTCCACTCATTCATAAGAGCACTGGTATTCACTTCCTCTATAGGGTTGTCATTCGCACACACTTCAAAATCATTATTGCAATCTATCTTTTTGAGATAGAGGTTGTGATGAGTCTGTCTGACAAATAATTTGTATTTTTTGTTAAACAGGTAGTGCTCGATTCCAGTTCTTTCACTAAAAGCAGTGGTTTTAACCACTGGTTAGGTAAGGAGGGTTCGTTCAATAATAACCGTTTGGTTTGCGTTGTATTAACATCAATCTTACCGCTTTTGGCGCATTTTTCTAGACTGATTTTTAACGAACATTTTTGCGATCACAGGTGTTAGTTACCCAAGCGATTTGCCATATCGTCTACTATTTACCAGAGATATTCGGGCGAAAGCCGACTGGCGATCCTGGGTGTTGTATACAAATATGCATGTAAGATGCTCATAATAAGCCTCATGCAAAATTTTGTGGCCATAGTGTTAGCAGAACCATAGAAAATTCAATTGGAATATTGAAAAGAAGAATTGCCATAACCCATAATAGGATAACATGATAACCGTGAAATTTATTTTGTGAATCAAGACTGATATACTGAATGTTCTTGCAAAATTTCAAGAGGATTGCATCATTAGAACCATAAAATTAAATTTTTTCAATAATTTATTTTTTATTATAATTCCGATTGTGCTAACTAATATTCTGCATTCATATATTTGGTATCAATCTCAAATCCTATATAAAATTTTGAGGTAATAGTGCTAATACTCCACCAAAGAGCGAGCGCTCGAAAGCTCCTGCTCAGGACTTTTCTTGAATTTTCTATAAATATAATTACAAATCAAATTGAATTTGATATTTATGAAACAGTTCGATCAATTCAAAATCTGTGACAATGTTCTGTCGTTTATATTGTTGACAATATCTTAATCAATTCGTGCGCTCGTTCACAATGGGAAAATAATAATTCAAGTTTAAATATCCTGAAAGCGTTAAAAAATCTTAAACATTCCTTTAAAATGTCAAGTTTTGAAGTAGGGTACGTTTCAAATTTGAATAGGAAAGTTCCGTTTCTACGAAATGAACAAGCGCCCAAAAGCATCTTACTCCACGTCCGAGGTTTTTTCGATTTTCGATACACGACAGGGTTATCTTACTGATTTTCTTTTCACCTATTCGACAAATATAATTGGCATCATTCTACTATTCTTCAAATTTGTAGGCAATAATTAATTATTGGATCGAGTACAACCTGTTTAAATATGAGAGCTTGATATGATAATTATCTTAATTCTGATATTAATCACTTTGCACTGAAATGAAAATGAGTAGATTTTATCTTATTGTTCAATTCAATATTTCAATCGAGTTTTAATAGATATATCTAATCAGGAAGAATGTAAAAAATGAAATGAATGGTTATTGATGGTAACAGAAATTCACGAAAAATATAGACACTGTTATTTATGAATCTATTCATTTAAAATTACGAGTAATAATTTACAAACATATACCATATTACTATCACTTTCTCACTTAGGTCCTAATTTTCAACCGAAAAATTTCTCACTAGAACTATTCGACCACCTTGCCACTTTAGACTTCCTTTTCTTGGATTTTGGTGGACACAGAGGGTACCCCTGTGGAACACAGTTCTTGACCAGCAGGGTCGCAGTTTCTCTGCTGTCATCTTTGACTTTCGTCACAGTTACAGTCGTGGTTTCATAAAGCCTTCTTCTTGTATAATGCGGTAGAATAGATTCAAGTTGATCTAGTCGATCCTCTATCAAAAGATCTTTGATTTCATCTTTGGTTAAAGATGGCGTCTTTAGTTGGTTTGAGAAGGGTTCAGAGCCTTCACTGCCTTCTACATAAAGGTCCAAGTTGTTGTTAAAAGGAGAGATGAATGTGTTATCGTCTGAATCTTCGTGATTTTTCTCTTGATTTTTGTTGTTCACGTAATATCCTTTGGAAACTGTGTATTCAATGTTCGTATCCTTAGAAACTTTTTCACAAGGGGATTTTTTTCCACTTATCCTCACACAAACAGGGTTTTTGTACACATACTTGGTTACCACGTTAAACACTTTAGTTTTCGCAACTTTTGTTGGTTGAACTGACGGCGGGAAATGCATCGAAGGTATAGGAAGTTCACTAACATATCCCAAAGAAAACTGTGGCAACCTCTGCAAATATTTGTTAGGATTGAATTGCCAACCTCGATTTTTTTCCGCGGAATTATGATCGATGAAAATCGCGGTCATAAGTAGCAAAATCATATTTCACGTTATAAAGCGGATTAAAGACTAGCATAAGGAAGTGGAGTGGCACTTCTTTTATAAGGTAAGTGCATGGAAGAAGTGGGTAATACACCAGTTGCTCTATGGAAATCATTTTGTCGTACTTCACGATTCTTTGTACCTTTGATTAGGCTTTGATTCGATCCATCGTGCTTTGAAAGTGTGAGAACACCCAATTTAGTTTTTGTAGCGAAACCTAATTTGGATTGAGTGTGACTTAGGATCACTTAATAGGCGTCTTTCACTACTGTTCAGGGCAGTATTGGAATATTTGTGACAGGCCCTGACTTGAGTGAGTTTGAAAATCTTCTAGATGTTGAGGAAACATCTTCGAAACGATATTTTCGAGGTAGGTTTAATAAAAGTTTAATTCATAAATGAATGTCATGTTATCAATACTTCTGGGTATTCAAATTGAAGGTATCGTTTTCCCAATATGAAGAAGCGCGCCAAAGCATTTGAATGTATGATGTTGGTTGATATGTCATTTGATTCAGATATTGTCAATTTATTATTTCTTTTGGCAATAGAAATAGGTAATTCATGAGTAATATGGAAATTTAGTCTGACAATTCGAATGAATCGAAGTTTTACCGAAATATCAATTTCCTTTCGGAGATTTAAAATCAATTTTTTTTCGAATTCTCTGAAAAAAACCAAATTTATATAAGTACCTACTTGCGATTAAGCTACGTTGTCAAATTGTCATTCGATTGATAAGTTGTCATTAATGAAGATCATTTATAGTTATCATTATTATATTCTGTCTGTTCGATATACAGGGTGTCCCAAAACTCGACGTCAACCCGGAACAGGGTGAAAAGGCAAGTAATGCTGGTTGTCAGAAAAATATAAAAAAAAATCTAAGTTGCATGATTTTAAAATAATGGGCGTTTAAAAAAACACGCAAAATTCCACACCCTGTGACAGTCTTTTCGCTCCTGTTGCCACAAATATCAACTTTTCCAACTTTTTTTTTGCTGTGTAACCTTGAATAATGCTTGTCTAAACTGTAATCAAAATTTTGATACCAGCTGCTCTAGGTTTCATGTACTACGTAAGTTTGGCATGTTTTGTTAAAAGTTGGCGCATTAAGTAAGGATTCCAAAATGGTTAATACTTGTTAAATTGTAGCTGCCGTAGTTCAAATTCGCTTTCGATTGCCTTTCAATACACTTCTTCTTTAACCACTTCCCAGTAAAAAAAAGTCCAATGGATTCAAGTCCGGTGAACGGGCCGGCCACGAGATTGGACCAGGACGTCCGATCCATCTTCCGGGAAAAAATGTTACCAGAAAAAAAATTTCCAGAAAAAATAATTTTTCCAGAAAAAATTTTTCCGGAGAAATTTCTCTGCAATTTTTTTTTCTGGTAACATTTTTTCCCGGAAGATGGATCGGACGTTCTGGTCCAATCTCGTGGCCGGCCCGTCCACCGGACTTGAATCCATTGGACTTTTTTACTGGGAAGTAGTTAAAGAAGAAGTGTATTGAAAGGCAATCGAAAGCGAATTTGAACTACAGCAGCTACAATTTAACAAGTATTAACCATTTTGGAATCCTTACTAAATGCGCCAACTTTTAACAAAACATGCCAAACTTACGTAGTACATTTTTTTTTCAATACAGTCAGTTGAAACCAGGCAATTGTTTATTTTGAATTATTTTTTCATAGAAGTAAGCCCTATTTTTATGAAACCTAGAGCAGCTGGTATCAAAATTTTGATTACAGTTTAGACAAGTTCGAAAAAGTTTATATTTGTGGCAACAGGAGCGAAAAGACTGTCACAGGGTGTGGAATTTTGCGTGTTTTTTTTAATGCCCATTATTTTAAAATCATGCAACTTAGATTTTTTTATATTTTTCTGACAACCAGCATTACTTGCCTTTTAACCCGGTTCCGGGTTGACGTCGAGTTTTGGGACACCCTGTAGACCGACAAATTTCTGCTCACTTCAAATATCGAGAAGAACGAGATTGGAATTTGAAATTTTAAGAAAAGCCCTGAGCAGGAGCTTTGGCGCTCGTTCTTCGGTGGAGCAATAAGATTATATATGGAATTTGAGATTGATACCAAATAGATAAATGCAGAATCTCAGCACAATCGGAATTATATTCTGAAAATTATTCAAAAAATGAAATATGTAAAAAATAAATAATTACACAAATTAAATTCTATGGTTCTGATGATGCGATCCCCTTGAAATTCTTCATGAACATTCAGTGTAGTAGTTTTCTAGTTTTCATTCTCAAAATAAATTTCACTCGATTCGGATATTCTGTTGGAAATATAAAGATTCTTTTTTCAATATTCCAATTGAGTTTTCTATGGTTCAGTTAACCCTATGGCCACAAAATTTTGCATAAAGATTCAATATATCAATCTTTATTCGTTGTTTGTCGTTGGGATTTTCCTTATGTTTGTCGATTATTTTAAAACTGCTCATCAATAAGCACCCTATTTGATGGGATGCGCATTTTTTAGTTAAGCTATAATGGAATATAATGAGCTTATTCAAATATCCCTACTACTCTTTAGAACACTCCACGAATTTTTGTGTGTTCACTGAAGCGTATTTTGTCATAATAACCAATTAATAAACAAAAGTAGTCACTTTTCACTCAATATCAAAAGTGAAAGAGATTAGAGAGTGAAAATGAATCTGTTCCAATTTCCCTTGAGTCATAAAAATTTTTCTCATTAGTCATTTCGTTCTTATTAATTTCGATATAAAGAACAAACATTTGTTCTATGAGAATCATTCTGTATTATGCGTTTTATAACAGACCTGATAAAGGAAAACAAAGATGATTTGAATTTCACACAGATGCCCCTTGGATGTAATTTGTGCTTATTGCAATTGTTCATTTCATTGTTTTTTCCCAGATAAGATCGATTGAATGGAAGATGGACTTGTACTAATTCATTAACAAAGGATTTAATTATGAGGTATCGGAGATTTCTTCCGATTCATCTTTTCTAAGGTTTATGTTGGAGGATCGTTATTAACTACAAAGTGAAATTTTAAGTGGATTAGTGAAGTTTTGCGCCACAATGAAATAGAAAATAACAATTGATTTGTGAACATTATTGCTCTGGGGCTCTTTACTTTCAGATATCTGTCGAAAATCGAGTCAAGTTCATCAATTGAGAAATATTTTTTCCCGGAAGATGGATCGGACGTTTTGGTCCAATCTCGTTGCCGATCCGTTCACCGGACTCGAATTCATTGGACTTTTTTTACTGAAAAGCAGTTAAAGAAAAAATGTATTCAAAGGCAATCGAAAGCGAATTTGAACACTGGCAGCTACACTTTACCAAGTTTTATACCATTTTGGAATCCTTACTAAATGCGCCAACTTTTGTCAAAACATGCCAAACTTGCATAGTACATTTTTTTTTCAATACAGTCAGTTGAAATTAGGCAATTGTTTATTTTAATTTTTTTTCTTAGAAGCTAGCACTATTTTTATGAAACCTAGAGTAGCTGGTATCAAAATTTTGATTACAGTTTAGACAAGCATTATTCAGCGTTACACAGAAAAAAAAGTTGGAAAAAGTGGACAGGTTGTCACAGGGTGTGGATTTTGCGTGTTTTTTCAAATGCCTATTATTTTAAAATCATACTAGATTTTTTTGATATTTTTCTAAAAACCAGCATTGCTTGCCTTTTCACCCGGCTCCGGTATGAAGTTGAGTTTTGGGACACCCTATATATACGAAAAGGGCAATAAATTTGCTACAAGATAAGAGAGTCTGTATGCAGAAAAACTCTTTTTGCGGGCGTGGTAAGGAGATAAATATCACGATTCTGAAGTTAACAAAATAAGTTCTATTTATCCAATAGGTTTTTCGATGAAATATTAATAATTATGCGCACGTTTTCAAGATTTAATCTTAATTCTTCATGGCATCGGTCAATACAAAATAAAATGAATAATTCAAACAGCAAATCCACTGATTTGCAATTATGTATATGTAAATAGACATATGAACTTTTATTCCTCTCTGTGCTCGGTTGGTTGTGAATGTCAAGATATTCTCCTTAAACTTATATTAAATGTGCCATAAAATTATCTAACAGATTATAATGTTGAAAAATTAATTTCAACAAAATCTTCTTTGTATCATCACTGAAAGTACTCAAGCTCTTGAAATAGAACAGAAACCTTAGAAATATCAGATGCTTATTTCAATAAACAAACGGATACAAATAATATGGTTTATTTTCTTTTGTTCTTCGATTCTATTCGAACTTTATTGGCATGATACGGTTTGCCCGTTTTGCATAGTGAAAGTTATGGTTATAGACATTTCCGTCATTCAACAAATTTGTGTTACATTTGGTTCATCCGACTTATATGGCCAACCATGCCTATCAGATGGTATCAATAATTTCCCCATAATGATGATTATTGTCATTGTTGACTTTTTTCGTTAAATTATTCGAAATCCAGTTATTCACGGAATGTGGACACACATGTCCGCTACACTTGAAAAACATCGATTGAGTTGTGAATTTTTTAATTTGAAATGGACTTAGCTGCACCTGTTGCAGGTCTTGTTACTACAATAACCGTTATTGCTACTATTTTATGTAAGTTATTTTTACCAATTCTCTTCTTCCGTTTGAAAACTGCAACAGCCTTCAACCCAGTTCTATGAGAACAGAGAGAGTGAGTTTTCGTATTCGACTTCAATTTTTACCCTGGATTCATCTTTTGAATTTTTTATCCTTTTTTCTTGAGAAACAGCGTGGTGAAGTTTTTTGTGAATGTCTTAACATTTCAAATTTTTAGCCGGAAGGATTCTTAAATATCTGGGTTTGATTCAATAATGAATAAATCTAGGTCAAAACAATTCTGCCTGCCGTCAGTAAACACTCTAACTTTAAAACGGAATGAACTAGATAGTGTAGAGTTTGCGTAGCCAATTCTAGAAGATCTCTTATAGAAAATAAAAAATATCAACTTTGTTACAAAATGAACTACAGATTTGAATATTTGCGAAAATTGATATCCTACCGGGTCAAAGTTTTATACCCACTCAGCTGCTGTCTGATACAAAGACTAGCAGAAAATTTTCAAGATCATTGGAATACATAAAAGGATGCCGTAGGTACTTCAGTCATGTATCAGCCAAAATCACTGAAATTTGGACTGTATATCGGATGTTTCAGTACCTAAAGGTACATGATATAGTGGATCATTTCGCAGTCATTTCCAAAGATATAAATTTGAAAATTGTATTTCCAATTCCTTCGAAGAATCATTCACTGTGAAAAACTGGAATTTAAAGTCACTTCCGGTTTAACCGAAAGGAACACTCACCTTTTCTTCAAAACGCAATTTTTTTACTCAAAATCGTGTTTCCAACGAAATAAAAGTAACAGTTCTTATTTCACATTTGATTTGACAAAGAAAACGACAATTGAAATTTCAAATAAATAGAATTGCACAAGTGAAAATTTTAAGAAAAGCCCTGGACAGGTGCTTTTGAGCGCTCGTTCTTTGGTGGAGCAATAAAATTTTATATGGAACTTCAGATTGATACCAAATATATCAATGCAGAATCTCAGCACAATCGGAATTATATTCTGAAAATTATTCAAAAAATGAAATATGTAAAAAAAAAATAATTACACAAATTAAACTCTATGGTTCTGATGATGCGATCCCCTTGAAATTCTTCATGAACATTCAGTGTAGTAGTTTTCATTCTGAAAATAAATTTCACTCGATTCGGATATTCTGTTGGAAATATAAAGATTCTTTTTTCAATATTTCAATTGAGTTTTCTATGGTTCTGTTGACACTATGGCCACAAAATTTTGCATGAACATTCAGCGTGTCAATCTTTATTTATAAAATGAATATTTTATCCAAATCGGATATTTTTTTATGTAAATATGAAGTTTATTCTTTTCAATATTCCAATTCACAATTTTCTAAGGTTCAGTTCACACTATGGGCACCAAATTTTGCATGAAGCTTATTATGAGCATCTTGCATATGGCCGCAACATTTCATTTTGATGGATTCTGTTTTTTCTGGGATATTGAGGAACAAAAATTTTGAATGACCCTGTACGATTTGGCTGGATTTTCAAGTCTCTAGGACAATCCCTTTGGAAGTTATTGTGCTAACGGGCGGACGGACGGCCCCACGGACAGAATTGAATTTGACCACGAATTCGTCATCAGGGAGTATAACCTTATCGTTTGAGACCATTTTCGGCTCCAAATTCGAAAATTACGGACATTTGGGCAAAAGATATAGCACTCTTGCAAGTAGAACGAGCGCTCAAAAAAGTATATGTACCTACTGGTAATTCCAAAGAAATCTTCGGCTATTCGAAAGTTATTGTGTTTAACCCTTTGAATACGGGGTTTTCTTTCAAAAATGTGACTCATTAGGTGTTCAAAAGATGCACCATATAATTATTTTCAATATTTATTCGAAAAAATTCACAAAAATATGTGGGTCCACTTGGAACCACTAGGAATATAGCAACATTTCATCTTTTATTCAGATTTTAGTTTTTTTGAAATTTCATAAAAACAATTCGACTTTTCAGTCAAAAAAAAGTCCCATAGAGCAAGTAGAAAAAGCCAATGTGTTCTGTGGGGTTTTGCTCGTGTACTGCAATGAGTACATCTCACTTTGTTTCCGTGGATTGGCATATGTGCACATTTGTCCAGCTTTTTTCTATTGGTACGTTGACTTTGAATCTGCTCACTAGCTGTTCCTCACTTTTTACGTACTGTCGGTCTTCGTTATTCAGATCGTCTATCAATTCATCACAAATCGACGAGAAGTCGTATTTATCGCCTATCTGGAATTTTCCAACGAAATTTTCTTCGAGATCATTATCCGATGGGGCTCCAGATGTGACAGACTAGTTGTCAGAGAGAATTTCAGATGAATGGCCTCGTCTGACGTCAAATTTTTCTGATCAATAAAGCAGTTTTTCCTTTCCTCTGCGAAGAATAGAATTACGAAGATGAATTTCTGAAATTGTCCACTTTCCTGGTGGTTCCAATTGGAACCTCCCACTTTCCTCGTACGAAATTAAATCTAAATAACACAAGATTATATCAGAGAATGTATTTATATTATCTACATACCTACATTAGCCATCCATATATACAGGGTGTTTCCTAAACATGCGGCAAAAATTCAGGGGATTGTTCCTTGGACTATTCTAAGAATATTTTGTCCATTGATGATTTTTGAAAAACCTCTTTGTTTCGAAGATACAGGGGAAACAAAATTTTAGATAATAACATTTTATTATGAAAAATTACATGAAAATTTAACTTAACCTACAGAAACTGTTGAAAATGACCACCTCTAGCCAAAAAAATGAATTCAAATGAAAACCGTGTTTAATCTGTATTCCTTTACCATCTGAACTTATCAATTTTAAGTCAAAAAACTGGCCGTTTTTAGTAATTGGAATGTTGTTAAACAAATTTAAAAATAAATTGTACCTAACTACCTACTTAGTAAACACAGTGCGGTACGCATTTTTATTTAAACTATTATTAATTTTAAAAATATGAAAATGTTGTTCGCCCTGTATCTTCGAAACAAAGAGGTTTTTCAAAAATCATCAAAGGACAAAACATGCTTAAAATAGTCCAAGGAACAACCCCCTAAATTTTTGCCGCATGTTTAGGAAACACCCTGTATAATAAGCACTTACCTGACATTATTCAAAAGAACAAAATTACATTGATTTCAAAGTAGGTAACTCTCAAAATAAGGTACTAAATCGTCAACCAGCTGATGGAAATGAGATTACAGATACTTACCCTAAGTTTATTTGAAATGCTAGTCACTGCCTAGGCTAAGAGATGGCTCTATAGAATATTCAGATGCTATGTGGTACCAACTATCGCTAACTAGGACATAACCAGAAATTTTTAAAAAGTGTGGTTCCATGGTGGAACTACCAGGGCTCAAAGGGTTAAGGTCTTCAAAATGGTGCTTTTCATTTATCGCTATTAAACTATCTTCTGTTCATTAGTTTTTCAAATTCAATTAACCGAATTATTTTTGTTCCATCAGATATGAATGGTTATTTTCCTCAGAAAAAATACGCAAATGTTACCGAAGAAAGTAACGGCTTGATTACAAATGGGCCAGATGTACAGTTTATACTTCACAAAAGGTAAGTCAAATTAATTTCTAATTTTTCAATTCAATTCAAGTCTGATCTTTTTCCAGTAACTCATACATATTGATGTAAAAAATTTGTTAGATTTTTTGCGACAAAATCTGAAATATTGCACACAAAATTGTCACAAATAATGAATCATCCCGTTTAGAAATTATTATGGTTCAAATATGCTTTGATCATAATAAGATTTCGAAAATTAACAAGATCAGGAAATAAGTTTACCAAATTCTTTCACCAAAAAATTGAACATACTATATATTTTCAACATTTTTTTTTCAATGTTCCAAAATATTTTTTCAGGGACTCTCCACCATTTAATCTGTTGATGCACGACCGAGAAAGATTTGATAAATCCAAATTCAATAAATCACTGCCGACCAAATTGATAATACATGGATTTCTCAGTAGTATCAAAGAGGAAGTATTCACACTGAATAAGGACGGTAAGATACATTTTTCGAAAAATAAATGTATGGGTTCCCTATACTGTATTCGAATATTAAGAACAATATTTCTGAAACTAGAATTCATATTTGCAATATTTGCCATTTTTATTCCATTCTAATCCATACTTTGTTTTTAATTTCCGGCGAATAACTGTACATACTCTTACCAGAGATAGAGTTGCACTAGCTGACTACTGATTGACTATAAAAAATTAATTTCTGGATTTCTCTAGAAAACTACAGGGTGTTTTTCCAACTTCATGGAAATACTTAGACCATCATAAAATCCAAACTTATTGACGGATATTATTGAAACTTAGGGGGTTATTGGCACATGCTAAGGTCGAGTCAGAAATACATCAAATATTTCATTATTCCAGGACCGGACTCACTAATCTTCATTTAAAGTGTTCAGGGTAAAAAAAGAGACTTTGTATTTTTACGAATAATTGATTCCCTTTTTAGAAAGAAGCTAAATTATGCTTCAATTTGTGGTATCGCTTAAAGTTGTCACATCAACAATTATTTTTTTATGAATTTTTGAATTTGGAAAAAGTTCGAAAAATTGAATTTATTTATCTAAACAGGACTTAGTCTCTTGTGGAGGTCGAAAATAAATAATAAATTTTCTTTAAAAAGTCACTGTGAGAAAGACTATGATAGTTTGTTGATATACTGGGTGGCCACCCTAGACGCGGATCTCATTGCGATGAAGTGAATGAAGGTATATTGCGAAAAAAAATCGTTATCGACATGTATAGGGTATACATAAAAATATTTCAAAATTATTCGTATGTATACCGGGTGTTCATTGGAAGAAGTGTCACTTTGATCTATATCTTTCTTGTCGAACACCCGGTATACATACGACTATTTTTGAAATATGCTTATGTATACCCTATACATGTCGCCAATAATTTTTTTTTTTCGCAATATACCGTTATTCACTTCATCGCAATGAGATCCGCGTCTAGGGTAGCCACCCAGTATATCAGCAAACTATTATAGTCTTTCTCACTGTCAGTAACTTTTTCAAGAGAATTTATTATTTATTTTCGACCTCCACAAGATGACTTAGTCCTGTTCAGGTGAATAAATTAAATTTTTCGAACTTTGTCCAAGTTCAAAAATTCATAAAAAAATAATTGTTGATGTGACAACTTTAAGTGATACCACAAATTGAAGCATAATTTAGCTTCTTCCTAAAAAGCGAATCAATTATGCGTAATTCGAAATACAAAGTGTTTTTTTACCTTGAACACTATAAATGAAGATTAATGAGTCCAGCCCTGGAATAATGAAATGATTGATGTATTTCTGACTCGACCTTAGCATGTGCTAATAACCCCCCAAGTTTCAATAATATCCGTCAATAAGTTTGGATTTTATGATGGTCTAAGTATTTCCATGAAGTTGGAAAAACACCCTGTAGTTTTCTAGGGAAATCCAGAAATTAATTTTTTATAGTCAATCAGTAGTCAGCTAGTGCAACTCTATCTCTGGTAAGAGTATGTACAGTTATTCCCCGGACAACCTGTATAAATATAATCCCGTAACAAAATAGGATTATTTCTGGATATATCTTCTTTCGAATAACTCTCGAAAATGTTCATTTCTAACAGTGACACTTTCTCCTTTTTTCTTTCGCACCTAGTTCTACTTGTGTCAATTATTCGAGGAAGTGGACAACTTTTTCTGCTTGATTATGAAAAACTAATTGGTGTAAATGTCGTTCCAAATAATTATCCTTATAAGTTTCAATTATAAACAGCAACTAATTAATTCGGCATACTAGGGTCGACCGAAAATTTAATACCTATAAGAGTGACGATTACCATACCTACTTATTCTATACAGGCTTGGGCATATAAGTCTGGAATAAAATTGATATATCTTAAAAATAAAAACATTGAAGCCGTTAATTTATTTCAAACTAAGCACATTTTTGGAAGAAATGTTTGGTGTTTTTCTTTGACCTCTTAAGTTATTGAGATAAAATGGATTTAGTATTAAAGCAAAGTAAAATGATTATATTATTACATAGTTCACCGTCTGGAAAAAGCATCGGCGACTATGAAGATTACCAGCACAAAGTCCAGGAGTGTTTGAATTATTGCCAAAGAAATCAGAAAAATTACGAAAAAAGGTTTTATGTAGGAAACTAACAGCTGTAAATATTCATTTCCAAAGCGTAAGGAAATCTCATTTCCAAAGCGTAAGGAAATCATATTTCCTTACAGTGAAGAAGTTTCAAATTTTTCTTCGAAAAATTTTGTCGGGAATGTATTAGTTTCCTGCGATTTGTGGAAAAATTATTTATACCTTCATCAAAAAATGTATCTCGATGCTGCGAAAATATGACCAAATTTCATAGAAATATCTGCAATATCATCATTCTGGTTATGATGAAAAACTTTTTTCTGGTTTTCTTTTTTTTAATGGCTTCAAAATGCTCCTTAAATATTAGTATTAAGAAAGACGAAGGACCCTGTACCTATACAGGGTGTCCGGTAAACCTTGTACAATATTGAAACTGGTGATAGACCAGGTCATGACTGTTCAGAATATCAGAATTTCACCTCAATAAAAATATCACCATTTTCGAGATAATGGTCATTTTCTAAACATCTAGAAAATCACCACCTCACCTCCGTTTTTTGAGTGCTATGTCTACAAATTGAGACTAATTCAAGTATCTTTGTTGCTGAAGATTAATGATAAGTGATGCTTTCAGAAGTACAAAACAGTTTTTCAGAACTTGATACATTTTTCAAGAAATCAAAAAACGAAGGTGAGGTAGCGATTTTCTAGATATTCAGGAAATGCTCGAAAATCTCGAAAATGGTGATATTTTTACTGAGGTGAAATTGTGATATTCTGAACAGTCATGACCTGGTCTATTACCAGTTTCAATATTGTACAAGGTTTACCGGACACCCTGTATGTACACTTCAAAGGTTTCTTACCTATCTGTATTTCCTTGTAGATGAATGACTTGCTCAGAAGCAGTGACCCAACTGAAAGTTAGCAGAATTGTTTTTTATATAGAAAAATAAGTTTTTTCTGTGTTTAAAACGAATTCTAGTCCAATATGATTAGGTGTCATATTATCATTAAAAATGTTGTAAAGTTTTAAAAACTATCTGAACCGACAGACGTTGTTTTGTTCTGCATAATATTTGAATGAAGGAGGCACAAAAAAGAATCAATTCGAGTACTTCCAGCCGTTTAGTCGTAGTATTGTTAAAAACTAACTGCAGCTCAATCTGCTGCGCTGATTTGTGATACTAAACTATGCAGGGCGCAACTTAGGGCCGTATTCATAGTTCACTCTTCAGGGTGAGTGAGAGTTGAGGTCACCTTTAAGGCTAGTATTCATAAGATAAGGGTGATACAAACTCTCACTCATCCTCAAGGCGAACTATGAATACGAGCCTTAAACGCATACAAAAAAATCATTCAAATAGGTCCAGCCGTTTAGGAAGAGTTCAGAGATCAACGTACACACGTAAATTAGAATTTTATATACAGGGTGTCCCAAGATGTTCCATACAAACAATTTGTCGCCTCTCAGACAAGGTAAAAAGTTCAATCAAAAATTATTTTGAATGGCAGCAAAAACCCTATCACAATGTACTCTTATATTTTTCCCAAATAAAAAGGAAATTATGATGACATATTTTTGTCTCAGAATAAGAGGTGATTTTAATGTGTACGAAATTGATCATTAATGGCCCATTTCAATGCTCAATTTATGTTATTTTAATGTTCAATCTTCATGGCAACCGTTCACAAAAAACAGAAGTATTACGAGAAATGTCAAAACTCTACTGGTACTGGAACATAGATACATAGAAATTTTATTATGTCAAATGTAAGTCTCGTGCAAAATGAAAATGTATTTCAATCAAGAATTCATACACACTTCAAATCGAAATCGTCGGAAAAATCATGTAATCAACTCGGTTATTAATCGAGCGATTAATCTCTCTCTGAAGCATGGTTCCGATGTCCAAACCTGTATTTCCACTTCTTCTACTTCCACTTATTCAGGGTTATATTATAAATTAGTGTTTTCCACTTGATTTTGAAATATTCATATTTTTATTTCCTAATAAAAAATAAGATTCCCATGAATTCCCATGAACTAATTTAAAATCAACAATCAATTTATAACATAGAAATGGAAATATATCCACGAAACGTAGGCACAGTTAGAAAAGTGTTTCAATCAACAAAAGTATAACCCGGTTAATCTATCACAGATATTTACAAGGAAGACGTGAATATGTCTGATTTTTTTATCATTTTATGTAGAACCAACGCTTGAAATCAACAGATATAAATAGCGGCGCATTCGCCATTTTGCGTTTCCATTCAGACAATAAAGAAAAATTAACACAAAAGACACCTTGAAACATAATACAACAACTTATCAATTGAAACAAATGAATAAGACAATATTTCAAAACCACAATTGAAGAGTAGAAATTCAAAAGGGTCTGAGTGCCACTTTCACGAAATTTTAGATTTCACTTTACATAGGGTCTATGTGCCAAGGCCAATACCGTACAAAACGGTCTATGTGCCATCCGCGCTACAGACAGTCATCACAGTATAGACACTAGACTTAGTGTCTATACTGTGCAGTCATCATTTCTTATGAACAAAACTGCGCATGGTCTAAGCGCCATCATCTTTTTAACTTTAAAAGGGTGCCAAATCTCAGTTCTACCTTTTTGGACCTTGGACTCTTTTGAATTTCCACTCTTCAATTTTTAATTATTGTGGAATATGATAAAAAATTGTTTCAACATATTTTTCTTTTACTGGGGATAATATGTATAAAGGTGCAATTTAAAAAGAATATCCGGTGGTAGTTTTTTAAGTCTGGTAATCAAAAGCGAAATTTTAACGATGGATTCTGACTTTCTGCGATATCTAAGGGTCGAGATGGACCCTTCAAGTATCATGGGAATCCTATGGTACATGAATATTCATAGAACCGTTGTCCCGTAGAATGTTTTTATTTTTCTTGATTCTCATGTTAATAAGACTACAAAAAGATAAAGCTATGTTTACCTATCTGTAATAACTATTTTTCAGCTTTTTTGGAAGCAGGAGACTACAACGTCATAGGAATGGACTGGTCTGCTTTGTGCGAATTCGAATATCTTTCTGCTATGCGTGGTGCTCGTATAGCTTCACAGTACTTGGCTGAAATGATAGAATGGTTAGTAATGCAAGGTGTCTCGTTAGCAGATGTCCATCTGATCGGACACAGTTTGGGGGCTCATGTGGCTGGAATGGCAGGAAGCAAACTGACATCAGGAAAGGTTTCTCGAATAACAGGTAATTATTTAATATTGATAAGTAAATAATGCACTTGGGTCTGAATACATAACATTTGTCAAGATATTAAGATCGATAGATGCTGTTTTTCAGCACATTCACCTATCTCTTATATCGGGTCCAGATGGGTGTAATGTAATATTAAAAAGACCTAATTTTTCTTGGCTACCTCATTGTGTTTGTTCCGGCACTCCCAGATCATCTTTGAGTCGATGACATAGGAGTTCAGTGCTTTAATAGCAGCTTGACTATCGGAGTGTATGACTATATTGCACTTCTGATAGTTTCTTTCTAGATTTATATCTAGACATCTTTCAATAGCTAAGATTTCCGCTTGAAAAACGCTCATACAGGAGCCTAGCGACAGTGCACACTTTGTACTTGGCACGTATGTCCCAGTGCCAGCTCCTGTAGAGGTTTTGAAACAATCTGTATACTATTTCACGATATTTTTCTTTGAGGTTATAGTCGGTGTATTCACGTTTTTATTCCTCTCTTTTACTTAGCAATGTCCTGAAGTTATAGCCATACACTCAGATAGTCAAGCTGCTATTAAAGCACTGAACTCCTACGTCATCGACTCAAGGATAATCTCAATGAGGTAGGCAAGAAAAATAAGGTCTTTTTTATTTGGGTTCCCGGCGACTCGGGAATCAAAGGAAACGAAGAGACCAATACACTTGCCAAAGAGGGCACACGAATGTCACTCATTGGTGCAGAACTCTTCTGTGGTATAGGTAAATGTACTTATAAGAATGAGTTTCTGGAGAAGAAGAAAACCGACAGGAAAAAACTCCTTCCATCCCAAAGATGGATCATTCCACTAAGTTCCTTCGGACCTTTGAGGCGGCGGGATTTAAAAGATATCTGGATCTTGGTAAGGAGCAATTACATCTCCTCACTGGCTTTCTTATAGGACATTGTCGCCTCAGGAAGCACCTGTTGAGGATGGGATTATCGGACACTGACGAGTGTAGGTTATGTGGGGAGGAGGAAGAAACCCCCATTCACCTAGTCACGGAATGCTTTGGCATTGCAAGCCTAAGGAGAGAATACCTTGGGCGAGAAAATTGTAAGAGTGAGGAAGTAGCCCCTGGAACTGGAAGGCGAGCTGTGAAGGTTGTGGCCAGAACAGCTCTGTGAGGGGGCACAATAGACATTGAGGTCGCAGTGAACTGTAACCCCTTTTTGAACTAAACTCGACTAAAACTAATATAATATTACGCGTAAGTTAGAGTGCAGCGTTTGGACGGCTCACGAATTTACAGCGAATTTTTAATCCGAATCCTTGTTGGTCAGCTACTACACTCAGTAAAAGAAAACAATTTTTTATCATTTAAGTAGACTCAATCGTCAAAAATAACAACTTAAAATTGTGGCATATTCACTTTGTTTCATTTTGACGCCTTATTTAATTTATTTGTTTTTAACATTAAGTTGTTTTATTGAGTTTCAAGGTGTTTTTGTGCCGATGTTTTGTTTATTATCGGTATTGAATACACAAAAAACATTTCACCATGAATCGCAAAATGGCGAAGGCGCCATATTTTATAGCTATCAAGTTTGATGATGGTTGAATTTACGTAAAATGATAAAATTAGTTCTGACATACCCATTTTTTACTGGACAATCGTTCAAAGGGAAACATACAAGCAAGGGCGTAGCCAGGAATTTTTTCGGGGGGGGTTTTGACATTTTGGCAATTGACTTTGTAGGTGCCGGGAATTGTGAGGGTCGCTTTCTGTAGCAAGTTTAAATAAAAAAATAACTCTGAAACATTTCGGGGGGGGTTTGAGCCCCCAAAACCCCCCCCCTGGCTACGCCCTTGCATACAAGGGTGCATGTTTTTGTAACGACCGAGGTATGCTCGGGACTTTCATATAAAATTACTAGGCCTTCTCAAAGCCTAAAGCTCCGGTTCAATCTTTTGCTTGCGAGCATAGTGCTTTCGAGCACATAAGCGCTTCAAGTGATTTCACGAACACTGAGCACAAAACTTTGGCACAGCTCCATAGATGATCATATGAGGTATATTGTACTAAAAGATATCGATATCATCAATATAAATAATCATAAATTGTAGCTTTGAACATCCTGTTCTGAGAAGAAATAGATTCCTTATTTTCATTACCTCTAAAATATAAGTTCTTCAGGATTAGATCCAGCCTTACCTGGTTACAACGAAAGAGGCCCTCATGTTAAGCTAGATCCAGGTGATGCAGAATTGGTAGAAGTTGTTCACACATATATGAAGATACTTGGATATGCTCAACCTCTTGGTCATATTGATTTTTACGCTAATGGTGGTAGGCATCAACCAGGTTGCCCAGATATATACGATATTTGTAAGTTTTGGATTGTCTAATATACGATAATGCTGAATATCTCACATATTCGACAGAAGGGGGGAAACAGAAATTGCCAATTTAAAACTACGAGGTAATTACAGATTTCTTCAAGTTTTGAGTGTGGGTATGATTTTTTCTTAATTTCACCCAACCAAGAGAAATCTTCAAATTTTCATGTTCAGAATGTTGACTTATAGATAAGAGAGACTAGACGTAAATTTTCAAATGAGAATGAAACACTATAGTCACAATTTTTATTTGTTGCTTCTTCAGGCTCTACACACATTTTCTCATTCTTTCACAGAAAAATTGATTCATCTTGAACTTAAGGAATGATACAAATTTCTTTTAGTTTCATTTCTTGAGTTGATCGGAAATATCTCGTGAGTATTTAAGTTAAGTAATGATACTTCTTGGAAATCAAACTCGATGAAGAATGAATTCATGACAAAAAAAAAGATTTGAAAGAACATTTGTTCTCCTGACTCCTTTTACACTCTCGCAAGCTCAGCAATTGATGAAATAGATAGGACACTTGACAGTAAATGCATGTTCAATTATAATTTTCAGGGAAAATCGGACAAAGTTTGCACTGCAACCATGCAAGGTCATATCAGTATTTCGCCGAGTCCATCTTAAATCCAAAAGCTTTCAGATGCAAAAGATGTGTTTCAGTTGAAGAAGCTCTTGGTGAAAACTGTTTCGAAGATACTGATATCTATATGGGAGAAATATCAACTTATGAGTAAGTTTGACGTATTTATCTGAAAAATGTTCTCGAAATTGTGATACATATTATATTTTCTAAAACTTTGGAGCTAATAAAAGCCCACAAGGATATCTTCACAATTTTTCTGTAAAATGTGCTTTTGTTTCATTCAATTAGGTCATACCCCTAAAATTTTAGAGCGTCTGCTCTACAAGCTCATATTTGTGAGAATCATTATTATTGTTCAAACTCGCCAGATGACAGAACAAGTTGATTTCCTTTACTAAATTCGATATTCTAGTTCATTGAAGAACTCGTATTTTCTCGGACTTTATTCGGAAAATTGTCAAGCAACAAATATATACAGAAATTATTCAGACATTTTTTCAATATATGAAAAGAATGTTTTCCAATTTGTTATTTTGTATTCCCAATGCACTGATTTCTGTTTCTTCTAATGTAGTTCTCTAAGAATTCTTTCGAATAATGAATCAAATTGAACTTTTTTCTATTTTATCTTAATTTTTTCATTATCTTTTACAGGACGGGATTATTTTTCTTCCGCACAAACAAAAGTCCACCTTTCGCACCTCCACCATAAAAACTATTTCATGGTCTGATTCAATCATTTCTTCATTATTTATATATTTTTTATGAAATAATAATAATAAATATATTCAATAATATTTAATATTTATAACCTACCTATAGTCCATTCACGAAAGGTTGAGCCGCCGGTTGGCCATGGAAATTTGGCATATTCCATTGTGTATATTAAAATTTTAGGTTATGTAGTTTATTTTCTTGTCAGATTGATACGCAATGTTGTCAATATTGCATAGAGTTCTCTGATAACTCGCAAGCTCGTCGGACGAGGCGGGGTACATTCGGCAACGTTGGCTTTATTTTTCATTATGACAGCAATTTCTGATAAATAAACAAACGCCTACTAGCGCTCAACCTTTCGTGAACGTACTATTCATACAATATCCTTGATATGAATTACAATTTCATTGAATCTTCGAATTCCACCAGTTATTGCGAAAAAATAGCTTTTCCCATGATATAAGAATACAGATTGGCGAGCCCACTGAACTCAGTAAGCATCTCTGTCAAAAAAAATGAAAAGAATATGATTGATGGATTGTTCGTGATTGATTAATTTTGTAGTTGATCAGAAGGAGCAACTTCTTTCAACATCCCTATACAGTATACATACTTACGGTATAGAAATTCACATCGGAAACATACGAAATTCAAGACGTGAGAGCGTGAGCTTAGGCCTCCATTCAACAGTGGCATATTCGAAAGATTAACGTGATACATTTATGACGAAATGAATGATCATCTGCGAACATTGTGATTGTCTTTCTCGATTGGAGTATCACGGGCAGCCTGAAGCAATGAACATCCAACAATGAACTGTTTACAGTTCATTGACAGCCACTGATTCAATGTGTCTGGCGATCCGTAATGCTCGATTCTAGTAGTTTGGGATGCCTACCAAACTGCTTGAATTAGGCCACTCTCAATAAAAAGAATAGGACAAAAACATTATTCGCAATTGATTATTCATTTCGTCAGAAACCTAGGACATAAATTCTTCACGAAGATAGCACTGTTCTAATGTTCCACTGGACGGCAGAGATTTCTATCTCTCTCTCTGAAGCATTGAATAGTCGTAAATTTCAATTAAATAATGGATGTTTATAAAATGAATCGTCCTTAGTTACCATTATTATTAAATATTACTTTGGTCATTAATTATATTTTCCGTTGATCTCAAAATAAAAGGTGATTTTAATATGTACGAATTTGATCATTACTGACCCATTTAATGCTCCATTTCTGCTATTTCAATGTGCAATCCTCATGGCAACCGTTCACAAAGTATTCAGAAGCATTACGAGAAATGTCAGAACTCTACTGCAACATTGATATACATAGAAATTCCATTACGTCAAATGTAAGTCTTGTGCAAAATGAGAATGTACTCCACTCAAGAATTCATAAACAATTCATATTGAGATCGTCGGAAAAATCTTGTAATCAACTCGGTTATTAATCGAGCGACTAATGGTCTTGTCCTATGTTGAGATCGTCGGAAAAATCTTGTAATCAACACGGCTATCAATCTAGCGACTAATGGTCTCGAACTATTAACGCGTTCGCTCCGCTCACGTATTAAAATAACTTGACCATTAGTCGCTGTCTTTAATAACCTAGTTGATTAAATAACTATTATCAAAATGCATTTGGATAAGTTCAATTAACTGTTGAATGATAATTTCGAACCGAAATCATTTCGAATTAGCAATAGGTACACTTCTTACACTCTTTATATTTATTCATTATAATCTCTCACAAATATTTAGAATTGGCACAAATATTCATATACATAATAAAAGCTTACAAGATAATCATAAATTATACGAATGGTTTCATTCTCGTGCAAAATATAACACCACTTGAAGAAAATGTGAAACCACAAATATATATTTGAAGTGAAAAGAAAAGGTAAAATTGGTAACTGAGGTAGACAACAACAATATAAAACAGAAAGAATGAAACCGACCGTTTGCAGAGTACTAGACTAAAATAAAATAACAATAAATTAGATAACAAATTAAACAACCCTCCAAGTAGGAGAAGCTCGTATCCTCTTGAAGTCATTGTTGCTATTCGCTAATTGAGAGTCACCAGCCAAATGGTTTAAAGACAATACTTTGGATACAATATTGAGGTTTTCTTGCTGCTTACCTTGACCTAAACCAGTTTGCTGAAGAAGATTGTTAAACCTCTGATTCAAAAATGGCTGGTCCACAGAGTACTGTACGGTATTGTATTGGTACTGAGAAAGACCATTAGGATTATTAAACCCTAAATTATTTCTCGGCGATTGAAGGACTTGCTGGGAAGAAAAAGAGTTGGTGTTGAATCTGTGATCCCTGAAGAAGTTGTTACTTGAGTCCTGAACATTGTATCTGTTGTTTACGAAGTTTCCTGTGCCAGATTCTTGTCTCAGGCTTCTGGTTCCATGGGATGGAGATGGTATAGAATTTCTGAATGCTGTTTGTGGAGTTACGAATGGAAGATTTTGATTGGTCGAAAATCCATTTTGGTTGAAGATTTGTGGTTGTTGGAAGATTGGAAGAAGTTGGGTTGTTGGTAGACTTTGATATGGGTTCTGTACAAGGTTAACTGATGGAATTATTAAATTCTGAGCTGTACTAATCGAAGGAGTTATCGAATTTTGAATGGTCTGCAGTGGAATCAATGAAGATTGACTAGGCAAGAAAGGATGACTGGTTCCTATTGGTCTAGATTCTGTACCAATACTGTTTTGAATATCGAATTGACCGAAAGTACGAGGATAAGGTGTCTTAAAGTCCACTGGGTTTTTTATTGGTAAAACTTGTGCATTTTGTGGCAGGGTGCTAGCAACAGGTTGAACGAACCCAACACTTGGCTGTATCGAAAAACTTGTTCCAGTGTTTCTTGACCTTTCCCTGAAGTTATTGTTGATATTATTTTGAAAACTAGGTTTTACAGTAGTAGTTGTGGTAGTTTGGGGAACGAAGGATTGAAATTTCAACAATCTCTGTTGTTCTTCGAACAACTTCCTCTGGTGTTCTAATAATTTCTGTTCGTAAATTAACTTTTGCTCTCTTATAATTGTTTCTTGCTCTTCTCTGAGTTTCTTCAGTCTTTTAATTTCGTCCTCAAGCTGCAATTGCTTTGTTCTTAACTCTATTTCTTGTCTTGCTTCTAGTTCTCTCTGTTGCTTCAGTACTTCTCTTTGAAGCACTTCTGGATTTCTCACACTTGTTACTTGTTGTTTTTCAGTGCTAGTAGTCACAGAATTTCCTTGGTTATAAATTGGAACAACACTATTTGGTAAACCTTTTTCATCTTGGTGTACAGTGAACGCAGCTACTAAAGGTGCTTGGAAAAATTGAAGGTTCTCAACGATGGCTTCACTTTCTTCAGTTGAGGAAGTTGGTTAATGGTTGTGGTTTGTACGTACTTTGATTTTTTCGACTTTCCTTCCACGGTGAGTGAATTCTGTTGTGCACCTCCGCTTCGGGATTTTTCTGATTTAGTAGATGCGAAACTGTTGGACGCACTTGCTATAATCTGTTCTGGAGTTTCCAAGACGTTGAAATTTTCATTTGCTTGATTCCTCTTGCTTTTTTGAATCACAACAGTCCGAGTTGGCTTTGATGTGGTCTTTTTCACTGTTACAGTCATATTAATGGGTTCGGCTTGGGAGAAGAATGACAAAGATGAAGCTGATGCTTTTTGCACGTTAGTTTCATCGCTATCCAGTCGGGTTATTATGTTGACGTAGTCATTTCTTGTGAGGTTTTCTTTTTCTTCAGTTTCTAGTTCGACAAGTGCTTTGAGTAAAGCTTTGCGAAGGTTTGAATCGAGGTTCTTTGGTGGCTTCACTGATGACGGTGCGATTATGACTTCATTGCTTTCATCTTCTGATGTGAATACAGCTCCAATGAATAAGAAGATCACCAATGTCTGGAAAAAACAAAAATTTGTTATAACACAAAATAATTTTTGGGTTACTGATGAAGAATCCGGGGTAAAAAATGATTCACACGATAATTCGATATATTCGTTACTTCAGAAACTTTCTCATATTATTATTATAAGTACTAAAAAGTACAGCAGAGTTGAGATTGATATCTATAAAGACAATTGAAAAAGAGTAAACATTAACACGAATTGCCAATTCAGAAGTTTTGAGTGTTCATATGTAAGATAACTTTTTTTTCGAACACAGCACTTTTCTTGAAAAGTGCAAACCTCGTTTTCTAATTAATGTTTATGATGTGTTATTCTCATTTGAAACATGAAAGTACATAGCAAGTGAAAGAGAATGAATATTTCAAACATAAAAAATTTTTGTAAAATTACTTTCAGCAGAAATACTCTGGATGTTTTTGAACTGATGCGAAAAATTTCAGGTGATGATTCCTCAGATCATTTTATGAAAAAATGTCCTATTGGATGAAGGTCTGAAAATGCTTTCTTTCCAACATACAGGGTGTTAAAGTTTTATTAAAAAACTGACTAAAATGTGGTACACCGCTGAAATATTTTAAACTCACAATTATTTTTGGATTCTTCGTTTTTTCTGCCTTTTTTCGCGTGAGGCGTTGTTTTTATGTAAGAGAATAAATCTTGACGCATATTTGTCGTAACTTCAACACAATCTGTACAGTAACCACGCTACGTTAAGATGTTTTATTTTTTCACATAAAAACGGCGCTCCATGCGATAAAAGGCAGAAGACATTTTTTTCAGTGAGTTTTTGAGTAAAACTTTAACACCAAAATTTATGGGAAGTTTGTTTCATAAAAAGATTTGAGGAATTACCTCCTCGAATTTTTCGCATCAATTCAGAAGCACCGTGTATAAAAACAGTTTTTTCGGTGACATTTCGATTGACCTTAATCAAACCAATTTCTTTTGTTAGAAATATCATCCAAGTCAGAAGCTTTTCCACATTTATCCATATTCAGTAGGCTATAATTAAAATTTTAATATCCTGACAACTATTGGTCTCATTCTATTCGTTTTCGAATTCAACGTTCCTCATCGAATATCAAACATATCTTGAAAATAAACAGTTGCTTCCTCCGGAAGTAAATGGATAGAATGCGACCAATAATTTCCAGGATATTCAAATCTAAACTATCCCACGTAGATTGTAATAACTTATACAAATAAATATCTCACTCGCGAAGTGTTAACTTCTTAATTCATCCTCTAGTTCCGTTTTAGTCACCACGTGTATACCTATATACACTGCTCAACATTGTAGGGATCACTTACTTATTCTAAATTTATTTCTGAAATATTCGCTCAATTATAAATTTAGTCAGATATCAGAGTATTTTCAGTTGATAATATGGTTCACTTGAGAAAAAATGAAAAAATGGAAAGTTGGAGAGAAAAAAGACTTTATTAGGAACACTCAAAATTCTGTGTTTGAATAACATAAAAATTTTGTGATGAAACCACAAGAAGGCTGAAGTTTCGGTTAAGCTAGTACCTAGTTGGTCCCCCACGAGCTCGTCTCAAGCATTCTACCCTACGAGGCATACTTTCGATCAAACGATTTATAAAATTTTGGGGCAAATTCGTCCAAATATCCTGTAAAGCGTTTGAAAGGTCCTCCAGGTTATTGATCGTTGTTCTCTAAGGTTGACAATTGTCAGGACATCTCAGACCAGACATGTTCGATGCAATTCATGTCTGGAGAGCGAGCTGGCCAGTCCATCCTATCAATAGCATGATCCTCAATGCTAGGAGAATCCCACTTACCCGGCGTCGCGGCTCAATAGATCACTGAGAGTTGCAACAGGAGTTCTAATTTCGAATCGGACTGTAAGACGACGACTACATGTTCGTGGTTTGAGAGCACGTAGGAGGGTACAACATCCCCGTTTGAATAGGGAACACCGGGTTCATCGACGGCAATGGGCTGAGGAGCACCGCAATTGGACACATGAAGATTGGAGCCGATGTTTATTTACGGATGAGTCTAGATTTCGTTTGGTCAACTCCGATGGACGTATTCTTGCTTGGAGGGAAAGAGGTCGAAGGTATGCAGAACAGTTTATGGTACCCACAACAGCTTTTGGCGGAGGTTCTATATGTGTATGGGGAGGCATTTGTTTGAACCAACGCACAGAGTTGGTTGTTCTGCAGAACACCACCATGACCAGCCAGAGATATCACGATATGATTATTGAACCCATAATTGTTCCGTTTGCGGCTGCCGTGGGCGAGAATTTCATTTTAATTGACGATAATGCCCGTCCACACCGTAGTCGTCTGGTTAATGAAGCGCTAGAAACTCATGCTATTGATAGGATGGACTGGCCAGCTCGCTCTCCAGACATGAATTGCATCAAACATGTCTGGTCTGAGATGTCTAGACAATTGTCAACCTTAGAACCGATCAATAACCTGGAGGACCTTTCGAACGCTTTACGGGATATTTGGACGAATTTGCCCCAAAATTTTATAAATCGTTTGATCGAAAGTATGCCTCGTAGGGTAGAATGCTTGAGACGAGCTCGTGGTGGACCAACTAGGTACTAGCTTAACCGAAACTTCAGCCTTCTTGTGGTTTCATCATAAAATTTTTATGTTATTCAAACACAGAATTTTGAGTGTTCCTAATAAAGTCTTTTTTTCTCTCCAACTTTCCATTTTTTCATTCTTTTCTCAAGTGAACCATATTATCAACTGAAAATACTCTGATATCTGACTAAATTTATAATCTTGGAGCGAATATTTCAGAAATAAATTTAGAATAAGTAAGTGATCCCTATCAATTGTTGAGCAGTGTATTTCATAACAGAACCATCTTCAACAGATATTTTCATAACTATAAATTATTAATATTATAATTAGGTATTATAAAAGACTGCATCATTTCCTAGAAATTTCTTAAAACGGAAAATTAAAGAAAATAATTAGGTATAAAGATTTCTTCACAAAATTCGTTAATAACCTGAGACCCTGTTAGACACTATTATTGTTATTATTATCATTCAAAATTACAGTAGAGTTGAGATTAACATTTCAAAGCTCAATTGGAAAAAATTATTCAATTTAATTCAGCATTGAGAACACAAAGTGTAAAAAAATTAAAGTAAGTATCTGAAGCCAGAAAATTAATTCCGATTTTTTTTCGAACATGGCAAATTTGTTCAAAGAATGCAAAATTATTTGTCTCATGATTCTTGCTATGTAATTATCATCTGAAATATAATAATAGTACCTAGTGTAGAATAAATCTCATCAGAAATAAAAAAAACAGAAAAATAGTATATTATGCAACGTGCGTATAATGATATATAACTATTACTCACAAGGTGAAGTTTAGGCTACGACATAGGTTATCTATGGCCCAAATCACCGAGTGAATAACAGCTATCATTATACGCCAGTAGGATACTATACTTTATTCACGACTACTGAATATATTTCTTGAAGATTTTAACCTTTGACGACCCTGAAAAAAACCCTTCTATTACAAGTGTGGAAAAAGGTAAGTTTAAGAAATTTTTGGAGAACATTGTACATTTTGTAATAAAAATTGCTTCAATTGATGTAATGAAGGTAGTTTTGGCCATCGACTGACAAGGTATTCTCATGTTTGTTGGATAGAGTACTTCAGATTACTGAAGATATATCAATTCAAAGTATATAATATTAAATCTGAATATATTAATGATTAGAATGAGTGATCAATGGGTATTATTATGGCCCAGCCAACAGACTTTGGGTGGATTATACAATAGTCGCGGACAAATAAATATTTGCGATGACAGTTCGATTGACATTAGTCGAACCAATTCCTATTGCAAGCAACATTGTGCGAATTAGAAATCTTTCCATGCTTATTTATTTCAGATTTCAGAAACCTATTATTCATACTTGCATAGATATCAGAACTATTGGTTTCATTCTATTCAATTACGAATTCAACTTTCCTCATCGAATGTCAAACCTTTAGAATTAAAAATTATTCCTTCCGGAATTTATTGTGCAAATGTGTAGAATGCGACCAGTAATTCCCAGGATCTACATCAGATAATTTAAATTTGAATATTATTATATACATATAAATATCACTCTAATGAAGTGTTAACTTCTCATTTCCTCCTCGTGTTCTCCATATAGTTCCGTTTTAATCACCACGTGTGTATATTTCATAACAGAACCATCTTCAGCTGATATTTTCATGAATATGTATTAGCATAACTCATTATAGTCTAACATTTGTAATTTATACAAGTCACACGACATTGGCTCATTGCCCTAGGTCGCAGACTAGAGCCGGCAAATATGTTTGGATCAACTAGTGAAAGTTATGTGAAAATCCTACTGAGCATCGGTCGTTATTTATACTTTTATAGTATTAGCATAAATGAAAACGATGGAGCATCTTGAATATCATAATTTTAATAGTCGATGACTTTTAATTGTGAGCAAATCTTCTATTATGATGTTGCTATTTGACATTCGGAGAGAATTCTCTATTTCTTCCATGGAACAGCTTTCTCTAATCATATGGAAGATTATCTTTTATTTGTTTTGGTGACTCAGGATGGTAATATCCATACAGAAGTCATAAAATCAGTTTGATTTCATGGATTTTCAACCGGTAGTGAGTAACGGGTATTGTTTTAGCTGCATGAGAAGTTTCGATGCATGTTATGTCTGGTTTGACAGTTGAGAATAGAGAGTTATCGAATAGCAAATAGAGGCCCAACTTAAATAAAGTTTCCTTTATTTTGACATCTGCTTATGGGCATCAAAGAAGGATTTTAAGGTGGTCTTTAATAAAAAAAACAGGCCTCACTTAAATGAAGAACGACCGTATTTAAATGAAAGATCCCTTATTTTGACAGTTCTCTCATACTTTTGGGTAATTTATGTCAGGTACCAGGTATGAACCCTGGTCAGGTACTACTTTCTTTTATTTTGGCGCAATGATCAATTTGAAATTCGTTAGTAGTGGAGAGTGAGTAGAACATTTGATATCGTATATTGTCAAAATTTTTCGAAAGAAATTAATAGCGAGATTGAAAATAAATGTCTTTGATTCATTTATGAGGACGTAGTAATATTATTGGTGGAAGTGTTGACGAAGAATCCCTTCATGAATGCTGAAATGTGGGAATAAGTGAGAAATGGACAATTTCATCCAATAAAAAATTATTTTTCGGCAACCGCCCTTCTTCTTTGAGAAATTTGCATTTCCTGGGGCCTATTGCACCAAAATACTTTGCAACTTTTCACTTTGCACTTTGCATTCTGACAAATTTCAAAAGTGAAAATTGATTATGTTGTCGAAGATTTCTCCCAACATTTACTTTGTGTGAAGTGTTTTTCACTTTGAACTTGACTCTCCACATTGTATGTTTCAATTATGAAAGAAAAATTGTCTTTTGATTGGGCTTATAGTTTCCGGATATTTCAATAAAGTATCTTCGGCAACACATGAATTGTCACAAGTGTTAAAATAAAGGAAATGCTTCAATAAAGTTGACAGAAAATAAGTCGTTCCGATAGCTCAAATGTCAGACCAACGTTAAGGGATCTTTCATTATTGATAAAGTTAGGCCTCTATTTGGGTTTCGATAACTCTCTAATGTCGAACTGCGGCCTTTCGTGAACACTTTAACTTTCGAACAGAAGAAGCTAAAGACTTGAGAATTGCGAATAGATATAGGGTCGGAAAACTCGGTTAGGTTTGTTAATGGCCAAAATTGGTCGAAGGGTTCTTCAATCGAGTCCAAATTTCATATTAAGGTGTTAAAAATGATATAAGGACTGGTGTGAAATTTCTTGAGAATTCTCCGGACTGAAAATCTAAAAATTTCCTAATGAAATGAAATACCTACTTGATATTTTAAAGTTACATCTGTGGATGCTCTCGATCAAGTTTGTTAATGGACCGAGGACAACAAATGGTCTCAAACTATAGGGTTCTACTCCCTGATGACGAATACGTGGTCAAATTCAATTCTGTTCGTTGGTCCGTCCGGGCGTCCGTTAGCACGATAACTTTCGAAGAAATTGTCATAGAGACTTGGGATTTTCAGGGTGAGTTCGACTCGGTTAAGTTCGTTAACCAGCCAAAACATACAGGGTGTTCCATGAAATATAGCCATTCTCAATTTTTGTTCGTTAATATATCAAACAAAACGAAACCAATCATAATGAAATATTGCAGCCACATAATAAGAATCATGCAAAATTTTGTGTCCATAGTGTATTTTTAATTACAGTAGAGCTTCCTTATAACGATAACGCTAAATCTGAAAAAGAAATGCAGAAATTCACTGATAAATTTAAGTTTATCATTCAAACTTGAGCACTTCCTTTTAGACATTTTCACACAACTTTCACACTAGCATATTGGTTAGTTTGAAACCAACCAACCAGGGGTGTATTTAAAGCTGTTTCAGAAGGATCTCTCTGTCTGCCGTAATGATTTAGTTTAAGGTCGGGATTTTTTAAGTACGTCTAGAAAATTCTCGGAAAAAACCCTCCTTTATACCTTCTTACCAATAGCCATTCAAAGAGTGCTGTTCTTTGTATATTTCGTTATAGAAAGAATTTACTTCGTTTTAGAAGGTCTTTTTAACATGGAATTTGGATTCAAGGTGCAATGTCTTATACGAAATTCGTTATACAGAGAAATTCGTTTTACAGACGTTCGTTGAAGGGAAGTTCCACTGTATTAATTTTTACATATTCCATTATCTGAATAATGTCCAGAATATAATTCCGATTGTGCTGAGATTCTGCAATTCTATTTTTGGTATCAATCTCAAGTCTACAACTAACAAGAGTAGTATTCATTTCTGGCTACCTTCTTTTGTTTTCGAGCTATAAGCGAAAATTGGAAAAGTGGCGATATCGAAAAAAATTCATATCTCCGCTAATACTGATGATAGAGCTCCGAAATTAAAACATTATACTGGCACTTTTTTACGTAGAATACAGTGGCGTGCTCGTCTTTTTTGCACCATTTCTAATTACGAAGCTATGACCCAAAATCATGTTTTTTTTATGGGAGCACTAGATTTTTGTGCCATTTTCTGATAGCTTAATTTCTTTTGATTTCAAAAATGTATAACATTGTATGGTTTGTATCAATATGAGTATTGAAAATGGTCGAAAACCTATTTTCATCTGAGTCTCAATATTTTCTATGGTTTCAACTGTTGATGAGCACAGTTTGTCTGAAACTCGGCCAAGCAACTACTATTTTTTTAAATCGCTATCGGAACCTTCCACAAATGTTTATTTATCTTGTCGGCATGTTACCATTGAACTCAATCACAATCAGGTACACAAAGCCAAAATCTCGAACACTTCGGTTATTCCCTTGAATGACAATTAGTTCTTATTCAGATCGATACAACGATATTTAAATCTTTTTGTTTTCACCTACCTACTATAGAAGTCATACGGGGTACGATTTATAGCCCAGCATTTCGAAGTTCAAGATCGACCTAGACAACGTGGAGAAAAAAATCTACGAGAGATAGGTTAGATCTGTTCTCAGATTTGAGTTAGTCAGGAAAAAAGAGAGAACATCTTCTGCTAGCTGTTATGGTTCTCGAGATCCCATCAGTAGAGAACGAATTTTGTCCACCCTGTACAACACAGTTTGTCTGTTTCTAGTTTTTAAATCGTCAACTCTACCTTCCACAAATTTTTATTTATCTTGTCGGCTAAACACCATTGAACTCAATCACAATCAGGTACACAAAGCCAAAATCTCGAACACTTCGGTTATTCCCTTGAATGACAATTAGTTCTTATTCAGATCGATACAACGATATTTAAATCTTTTTGTTTTCACCTGCCTACTAGAAGTCATACGGGGCACGATTTATAGCCCAGCATTTCGAGGTTCAAGATCGACCTAGACAACGTGGAGAAAGTGTGAATCCTGCTACGCGGAATTTCTCTTATACGCATACTGGATATTGCCCCTGGGCCCAATCATTTCCATTGATGTTCCGCCAACTTGTCGAAGAAGACTATGATGCAACGGAAACAACAATAATATTTAGTGTTTGTCACTGATCAGTGATTTATTCGGACGACCTTTAATCTACTGGAACGAATTTTTGCGATGTATTTCGAGAGAAAGTTGGATGATGAAGATAACGAAGCTCAAGGATTGTGAAAAAAGCCGATATATTTCTTTCATCCTGGCCACATATCGGTTTAGTTTAGTTTAGTTTAAGAAGGGGTTATAGTTCACTGCTGCCTCAAGGTCTATTGTGCCCCCTTACAGAGCTGTTCGGACCACACCCTCACAGCTCACCTTCCACTTCCAGAGATCTGATAAAATCCAATATCTGTGAAGGCTTCAATGAGGCTAGTTCTTCACTTTTACAAGTTTCTCGCCCAAGGCATTCTCTCCTAAGGCTTTCAATGCCAAAGCATTCCGTGACTAGGTGAATGGGGGTTTCTTCCTTCTCCCCACAGAACCGACACTCGACAGTGTCCGATAATCCCATCCTCAACAGGTGCTTCCTGAGGCGACAGTGTCCTGTAAGAAAGCTAGTGAGGAGGTGTAATTGTTTCTTAAAAAGATCCAGATATCTTTTGGATCTTGCTGTTTCGAAGTTTCGAAGGAACTTAGTGGAATGATCTATCTCTGGGAGATTCCGCCAGAGTTTTTCCCTCTCGGATTTCTCCTTCTCCAGGAACTCCTTTCTATTGGTACATTTACCTATACCACAGGAGAGTTCCGGGCCAATGAGTGACATTCGTGCTCCCTCTTTGGCAAGTGTATTGGCATCTTCGTTTCCTTTGATTCCCGAATTCAAGAATGATATCGACGAGAGAGGGTTTGGAGTGACCCAGGTATACTGAAGTGACTCAATTTCGCCCTTTTAAGGTGCATCATTAATTTTCTAGGAGCTTTAATGTTCGATCACCTTACACCTCTATCGTTGAACGAACAGAACTGGTGCCAGAGAATGAGCTGGCCAGCAAACTGCTGGACTTGAATTCAATTGAGCACGTTTGGGTTTAGTTATGAAGAGCAATATCTAATCGCCAAAACCCACCTTCAACTTTTCAAGAATTGAGTTAAGCGCACCAGGAAGAATGTAATGATATGCCCGAAAGTTGTTGCCTTGATTCTGGGATGCCAAGGCGTATTGAAAGAAGAGATGATATATGAACTATTGAATTTGGATTCAGTTGTGAAATAACAATAAGTAATAAAAAATGAATACTCTATCAATCTAGTTTTTTTCCATTTTGTCCGATCCTGCATAAAGCGTAGAGTAAGAAACAAAGGTTTCAAGTCAAATAAGAGGGTATATTGTAATAGAAAAAGGGGAAGATATTCATCTCATTATCAGAACATAGATTATTTATTTCTTGAGAAAGCAAGACTTTTGACGATGTGTGTACTTCAAGGACTCAATAAAAATTTGCAGACTGTAGTATTTTTGTAGAGGGGTAAGTTGTCTTTCAATTGAGCATGGGAGCCCGCAGAAATTTTTCTCAAGGGGGCAAAATAAAAATTAGTGAAAACCGATAAGGATTAAGGAAGTTCTATTGTGTACTTTGTGCTGGAAAACGATAAGGTGATCCAAATTTTAGGGGAGACCATGTCCCCCCTTCGGGCGAACATTCAATTGAGGTATATAAGACACCTTACTTCATTCGGAAATTAAGGTGATTTTGGCCTACAATTGGGTTCAAAATATGTCCCCCATGTTTCTGTTAGCTATTTTCCCTGAAAACATCTGTAACATAGTTGACCTGGCAAGTCTTCAAATTGCACACTATATATGAGGTAGCAAACTGACAAACTTCAGTCCGTATTATCAAATACATAGCATATAGTCCGTTCACGTAAGTTTGAGCGCATAGTAGGCGTTTTTTTATTTATCTGAAGTTGGCAGTATTTTCTGTCATAACGTAAAATAAAGTCAACGTTGCCGAATGTAGCCGGCCTCGTCCGACGAGCTGCAAGTTATCAAAGAACTATGCAATATGAACAACATTGCGTATCAATCTAACAAGAAAATAAACAACATAACCTAAAATTTTAATATAAGTACACAGTGGAATATGCCAAATTCTCATGGCCAACCGAAGCTCAAACTTTCGTGAACGGACTATACATGTGTTGTGTTGGGAGAATATTTCTGATATCAATTGAATGACAAAGAAAGCTCTCACTACTCGTCCACCTACACGAGCGATGCCGCGCGTAATAAAAAAGTTATTCAATATTCAGATTGAAGTAGGTGCTCTCGTTTCCCAATAAAAAAGTACTTTGGCGGCAAGAATGAACAAATAAATTGATGCTATACCAGTAACCATTTGATGAACTTTCATTCGACCCCAGGCGATGTAACGAATTTGAAGAAGTTCGAGTAGTCGTTTCATCAGAAAAATTATTCGTTTTTAACTTCAAACTATATATACAGGGTGTGGCATCTAGAAAATCACGTTGTTAGTTCGCACGGGTCAAACGTGATCGCATGAAAATGGTTTGTTGAAACAACGAAAATGCCGTCAGATATGAATTCCAGCACGATTTTTCAGATTACACCCAATATTACCAATTTGTGTTTTATAAATATCAGACGTAATTTGAATGTCATGGGAAAGAAAGCGTTTTTAAAGCATTCATAATTATTGTGTTTAAAAGCAGCGAGTGCTGGCGCCTAATATGCTTTTCAATTTATTTCAATTGATTTGCCTTAAGGGTCGTTTTTTGCACACTATATTTGAAATTTAAGGCGGGGATAGACACATCGTCGGAATGATTGATGGCTCCCCAGATTTCTCAAGAAATGAACAATATCTCAACTAAATATATTCGATAGAAAATCTTCATTTTTACTTTTGCCTTATGCAGGATGAGGCAATATAGGAAAAATGAGAAAAAACTGAGTTAATTGATTGTTTATTTTTGATTGATTATAGTTATTTCTCAACTTATTTTTTCAATTTACCCATAAGAGGTGCGCAGGGAACATTATACCCCTCTCCTCTGACCCCTTTCTCGTTCACTATCACTTTGTAAACGGGATCGCGATTCGTCCGATATTAGTATATTATGTAATGAACGTGTAATGATAGCTTTTATTCACGAGATGAAGTTTAGGCTACTAGCCGTAGGCGAATTGCTCAAATCACTGATTGAATAATAGCCATTATACGCCAGTAGCATACTATACTTTATCCACGGCTACTGAATATATTTATTGAAGATTTTAACACTTGGTGACCGTGACAAAATCATTCAATTACAAGTGTAAAAAAAAAATTCTTCTGTGTCAAATTGACTTTTGTCAATTTAACACAAAAGAAATTTTCGGAAAACTTGTCATTGTATATTTGGTAATAAATATTGCTTTAATGGGTGTAATTAAAGTGGATTTGGCCCTCGATTGACAAGGTATACCCATATTTGTTAGTTGGAGTACATTAGAATACTGAAGAAATATCAATTTAAAGAATATAATATTAAATCTTAACCTATGAAGCATCTGACACCAGTGAATAATAACTCATTATTCATTTGTAATTAATGGGTATTATTACGAGCAAACAGACTATAATGGGTCGATTATATAATGGCCGTAGATAAAAGTACATTGCAACATTTTTGTAAATGTAAATCTTTGTGTCATTCAATAAATGCATTTTAGCATACAGGAAAATCATATCATTTTGTTCTGGAAATGAATTAACGATTTTCGCGAACACTTCCACTATAACCGGACGAATAACAATCAATTTCAAAATATTTGACACTATTCTAAAATTACATAACATTCATGAAAGTGTATTAAAAACCATATTACACATCATGCCGAAAAGATATGATTATAATTAGGTACTTTACGGTCAGATTTTTCGACAACATATGAATTATTGAAATCAAATCCATTAATGGAAACGAAAGTCATTTCCAATCATAAATTTCAGTGAAAAATGTTAACCTTCGAAATATCCAAAACATATGCAATGTAAAACTTCATCAGTAGGGGAGAGTCGGGTAATTGTGCGCAGCGGCTAATCGTGCGCATACCTTTATTTCTACAATTGGGTAATATAATTTCGTAGTCATCATGCAGAAGCCATCTCTTGATGAAATTATGTTCTATCACATACAAGAAGGGTAAGTTACTGCACCTTATATATCCAAAATGACCACTTGGTTGTTCGCGTATGTGTTGCACTAGTTAGTGTCTCGGTGAAAATAAGCCGTAAGTATTTTAATTTTTACATTTTTAAAAAACCGTTTTTGTCAATAGATTCCTTAATTAGTCTTCTTGACACTGATATATTTAGTTTAGGCAAAAAAAGTTTTTTTTACTGTTTTATATAATTCGAAAGTTGAACTGCTCATTTCGGTTAATTGGGCGCAGTGCCCACGGTTAGCCGCTAGTGCGTACAATTAACCGCCATGTATTCAGCATTGTTGACATGGCGCTTAAAATAATCGCTTATGATATTTTTCATTGTTGAAGATGCCGAAATACCAACGTAAAACTTCTAAGGCTAGGTGCACTTCTACAACCAAGGGTAGCTAAACGACAAAATCGTAAAAGAATTGTATGAAATATTGACAGATACACCGAACCGAGAAAATTCAGAAAACCGCAGTAGCAAAAAAGTCATTTAGGCAGGGGAAATTAAAAGAAAAAGAAGAGCAAAGTAAAAAAGGAAAAATTTTATAAAAGGACCCAAAGCAAGTCAGAAGAGAAGTACAAAAAGAAAATTGTTCGAAGAGAGCAGTGAATCTGAAGATATATCAGAAAGTGAGCTTTATAACGATGACGAGTTGGACGATCTGGAAACGGAAGACGATGATTTTCGTTCATTTATTGTTTTTTCTCTTATTCAATAAAAGAGTATCTTCTCATGTCCAAAAAATTGTGTTATTGGTTCCTGTGTTCAATGCGCACAATTATCCTATCTATGCGCACCATTAGCCGCATACTTCGGGTAATTGTGCGCAATGTTCATTTTTCAAATTTTATATTTTAAACTCATAACGTGCATTTTTATTTTAAATATACTAGAGAAACTTATAGCCAAACCATTGAAGAATCTTGACGAAAAATCTAGAAGTTCAATCGTTTGTGATTTCTAAAATATTTCAATTTTGGCTTAGGTGCGCACAATTACCCGACTCTCCCCTATGCAAAATATGCAATCAATGATCTGGCACTTCCTCAATTTAATGACTAAAGTGGCTTTTTCTTCGATATCGAATTTTGTTTTGGCGATCAATTAGATTTTTCTGATGAAAGTTTATTGCTTTCACTGCGCCAGTTCAGATTAGAGCCATTAGAGGCCGAGAAAAGATACAGCCTTCCAGCACATTATTGATCAGCCTTGCAAATGCATAACATTCTGGCCTAAACCCTTTGTCGTCGACTATCACTTTGTAAACCGAATCGTGACTCGAAAAAAGTTCGTTTTGCCTTTATAGCAAAAGCCAGTCTTTGTGTCGTTCACTGAACCTTGTTTTGCATACAAGTAAATCATTTCATTTCGTTCAGGAAATACATGAACGACTTGAGTGAACACCATCACTATAGCCGGACGTATGTCATCGAAGATCAAAATACTTGAACTCAATGCTAATATTTCATTCATAAAATATTATTATCAACCACATGTTACACTGCATACCTAAAAGAATGGCTAATAATTACTTAACGCTGAGATTTTCCGAACAACTTAAATTATTCAAATAGAATATAAATATTAACATTCGAAATATTGAAAAAATATTGTTGTCGACATGCAAAATATGCAATCGTTCGTCTGGCACTTCCTCAATTTAATGACTAAAGTGGCTTTTTCCTACGATATCGGAATTTTGTTTTGGCGATCAATTAGATTTTTCAGATGAAAGTTTATTGCTTTCACTGCGCCAGTTCAGATTAGTACCATTAGAGGTCGAGAAAAGATACAGTTTCCTGCAATTACCTCTACAATATCTCGAGCTATATGTTATAATTGGTCTGCTTGCTCACAATATATTTTCTCAGAATTGAAGCTTAGGCGGAGAACGGGAGAAATAGAAATTAATTGTGGAATTCTCACAGCTACTACGTGATAATAATACCCCACGTACAGCTTCAATTAGATTGAAAAGAGTAATTCGTGAATGCACATAAAAGAAAAAATGAACATTGACTTGTTATGAATGGTTTTTTCTTGATCGTAAGACCATTGAAACCAGGAATCCATACAAGGTGTTAGTGAAAGAGATACAAAAAAATGTGTCATACAAAAATTTCACGAAATCGACTGAGGTGTTACAATATGAATTCACATAATGGAATATATACAAGGTGGCCAACATATTGATGGCAACTTAATTTTTTCAAATGAAACACCCTGTATATTTTTTCATATTTGGCTAGCTCTGTTTCCCCTGATTTCGAATATGTAACATACGTTGGTCTGTCTTATTTATTCTGAGTACCACAGAGTTTCAAATTTTAAGAACCATCTGGCAGGCTCAGCAATCACTTTTCAAGTGGCAGGCTCTGCGATTACTGAAAATGCCCGTTTTTTTTCTAAACAACTTGAGACAAGGATATGCACTATGTGTATTGAATAAATGTGGTCATTTCTAGCAATTTCTATAGTTGATGTTATTCATACCATACCTACTACCATAGTTTAATAATTTTTATTGGTTTAGTAATTGTTAAGTATTCATTTAAAAAAAATACTTTTAAGGAACTTGTCTGAATATAAAGAATTTCGTAGGTATTTCACATATTTTTCTATTTAGTATCATCATTTCAAAACTTTGAAACTCTGAAAATTGAAGAGACACACCTTCGAAATCAGGAGGAAATAGCCTATCAAAAGATAGAAGAATATACAGGACAGGGTGTCCCATTTGAAAAAATGTAGTTGCATTCAATATTATCATAACTCCTAAAAATGGGCATTTTCAGTTAACGCAGTCTGTCACTTGAAAAATGATTACAGAGCTTGCTAGGTGGTCCTTAAAATTTGAAACTCTGTGGTACTCAAAATGAAAAAGATAGACCAACATATATTACATATTCGAAATCAGGGAAAAAAGAGCTAGCCAAATATGGAAATATACAGGGTGTTCCATCTGAAAAAAATGAAGTTGTCATCAATATGTTGGCCTCCCTGTATATATTCCATTATATGAATTCATATTGTAAAAACTCGGTCGATTTCCTGAAGTTATTATATAAAACATTCTTCTGTATCTCTTTTAGTAACAAAGTTGAAGGGGGGTCAAATTGTAGTGAAAAATCCTGTACCTACCGTTTTCGAGAATTACTTTTTTGCGAATATCTCCTGAACCTTTTATTGTAGGGACAACACCTTTCGTGAACCTTTTCTTACAAAATGAGCAATATTTTTACTTTTGGCGGATTTTTTTCAACTCTTAATAGGTGAAGGTTTCGAAGGGTTAGTGAGTGTTTTTTCCGTCAACTTTTACGCTAATGGAACAACTAAGGTTTTTCAAAACACTCCATCTGAACCGCCAAAATTTGATCCGCAAAAAAGTATTCCGTTTCCGAGAAAAATCTACTCTCATGTTAAAAAAAATAGTCAATCTATTACTGTTAGTGAAGAAGTTTAAAATAAAATTATTTCAAGGAGAATTGACCATATTTTTCAACATAAAGGTTGATTTTTCTTGAAAATGATCGACTTTAGAGCGGTTATCGCGAGTACCTTTTTTGTGTGAAAAACATTAGGTTTTAAATTTTCAAAACCTTCACCTGTTAAGACTAGAGAAAAATAGTCCGCCAAAAACAGCTCGTTATGATTAGAACATGCTCACGAAAGCTGTTTTCTGTATTTCAGTAAGAAAAGCCCTGAGCAGGTGTTTTTGAGCGCTCGTTCTTTGGTAAAACAATACGGCTATTATACCTACATATTTTGTAGATGACTCAAAATATTATTTATAAAAGGAGATTTGCCGTGATTATCAAATTAGTAATGTATTTTTATTTGGGCTCTCGAAAAAGGGCTTGATTTGACTTACTTATACAACTATTGTTCTTTAACATCTTTATTTCGGTCCTTGGTTTGGGACATTCATCAGGAAATTATAGCACCCCGATGAAGATCCTTGGTTTAGTTATATAAATTAAATCAAGCCCTTTGCCGGACTTAAGATATACAGGGTGTCCAGGTGATTGACGTCAATAAACTATTTTCAGACCTTTAGCTATCCAAAAATACCCCATGTATGTAATGCGATTTTTTGTAGGTCTCGAGTAATGATTTTTTGAGTGTTTTCTCAAGGTATTTTGCCAGCTAGGTTTGAAAAATTAATATCATTCTATGCAGTAAGTATTCTGCAGTTTTTAAATTTTTAACGTGGTCGTCCTGAATGTTGCTTCAATAAAAAAAATATTCAGCTTTCTGAAATCACACTACCCAAAAAAGGCATTAAAGCCAGAACTTCAGTTTTCAGTAGGATGTAATAAAAAATTTATTTTCGATTCAGAAATAAAAAAGGCGTTTTTTAGCTTTTGGCAAAACTTTGCGGAGTCCTAAGCTACGAAAGCCATAGGAAAAAATGGTACTTGATCGGACTTTTTTATGGTAAATTAAACTTACTATTCACTCCAATAATTTTCAAAATCCGTGCCTCCAATTTATGTAAGTGACGTGTCAATTGCTTGAAGCTACTGAAATTCGAGAACTACAAAAAATCGCATTACATACATGGGGTATTTTTGTATAGCCATATGTTTGAGGAATCTAAAAATAATTTATTGACGTCAATCGCCTGGACACCCTGTATACTAAACATATGAATATCATATTATGGAAATCATTCAAAATGTGAAATATATAAAAAAACGATAACTGAAAATATCAAAATTCTGTATGGTTCCGATTACAAAATTCTTTTGAAAATTCGCATGATCATGCATTTCACCAATTTACATCCTTATACTCGATTTCATTTCAATTGAAAGTTTTTTATGAGGATATTAGAATTATTAGAATAATTTTTTGCGTATTGCTTTGAATTGGTATCGAAAATTTTACTAGAAAATTTCAGCTCGATCGAATTGACAAATTCTAAATTATTCTGGAAAAGTGGATAGTTTAAAAATAAAATAAATTCTATAGTTCTGATTGAGCGATACACTTGAAATTTTGCAAGAACAGTCAGTAGGTATAAGAATCTTCACCCTCAAAATTAATTTCACTCGAATCGGATATTTTGTTGTGGAAATATAAGGGTTTTCCTTTTCAATATTCCAATTGAATTTCCTATAGTTCTGTTAACACTATGGCCACAAAATTCCGTATGAGGCTTGTCATGAGTATGTTCCATATGGCTGCAGAATTTCATTTTAATCGGATTTGTTCTGTCTGAGACATTGAAGAACAAAAATTTCGAAAGGCTTTATTTTATGGAACTCTTTACGATTTTGTTGGCTAATGAACTTAACAGCTGTAGTTATTAGTAGGTATTAGGAATCGAACCTATCCTGCTGAAAAATCTTTAGGGCAATCCTTTCTATTGTTTACGGTCGGCTGACGTATGGATTCGAGTCGAACAGGGGTGTGAATTCTCGGGATCACTCGTTCGACGAACGTATACGTTCGTGATATTTTGAGTGTAGATTTTTGGAAATTGTAATGATTATATCCGATATTCTCGAGTATATCGTCAATTACTAGTTCCGACAAAAGTATACGTTCATTTCGAAAGCATAGATATAATTATTTCAATTCCCGAAAATCTACGCTAAAAATATAACTAACATATACGCTTGTCGAACGAGTAATCCCGAGAATTGACACCCCTAACGTTTTAGGCCATGTTCAGTTCAAAATTCGTATATTAGGCAGGTATTAGCATTTGGATAAAACAAGAACGAGCGGTCAAAAATAGGATGAATGAGCCAAACCAAAATATCGATCCTTCTAATTTTAACGTTAATTATTCATTTTGATTGAGCTGTTTGAACATATCAACGAAATTTCCTTTCATTATTCCGAAATAAAAGATACACTTCAATATAACAATATCCCTTCTTATCAATTAATCTCGACTGTAAGTCTGGCATAACGGCAAGACTTGTTTATTGTTTTCACTTTCAGTTTTGAAATTGCTCTCGCACATGTGTGATATATGGTTGGTGAAGATGACATCACTGCTGAAGGAATAGAAATTTTATTTCTGTGGTTGTCGCTAATACAGGTGTGTCAGATCTTGGAAATACGACTTTCAATTTCCCCAAAACCAAATATAGTATCAGCCATATGTAGGATATCTCGATTTCCAATCTGTACGGATGTAATAAAAGATATGTGTTGAAACAAAAGTTTGTGAAGCATCAATCTCCTGATCCTAATCACAAAAATCAATATTAATATATAGTCCGTTCAAGAAAGTTCGAGCGCATAGTGGGCGTACTGTCATAACGTGAAATAAAATCAACGTTGCCGAATCTACCCGGCCTCGTCCGACGAGCTTCCGAGTTATCAGAGAACTCTATGTTATATTGACAGCATTGCGTATCAATCTGACAAGAAAATAAACAACATAACCTAAAATTTTAATATACACAGTGGAATATGCCAAATATCCATGGCCAACCGACTGCTCAAACTTTCATGAACGGACTATATTGAAGGTTTTGCGGGCTTGATCATATTGGGAAAACGATAAATCGAATTTAAACAGCCTGAGTACTATTGGTTTCAATTAATTCATCAATGATTCCAATTTTCCTCTATAAATATTAATTCAACGTTGAAGTTGTTCCTTCCGGAAGTTATCGGCCGTAGAAAAGAAAAAGAACGACTTCTTAAAATTGAAATTTTCAGGGTAGGTTTCAAAATACGAATAATTTGAATCACCTAAGTATTGTGCGTATTATCCTAATATACTCATATTCACCTGAAAATCCCAGTATGAAACCAAGTAAATATCTTTCGACTGAAAAGGACAATATTCATGAAATTTTGCAGGTGAATGCAATGGCGCCAAATACATCTGATGTACAATATTCAAGTTCAGGAAAATCCTATTTTTCGAAAAAGAATCTCTTTTCATTTTCTACTATTCTGAAAAGAAATAACCTCACTTCAAAGGATAATAAATTTTACTTAGAACTCAAATAACATTACTGAATATGTCTGCAAATTTGGCTGATTTCTATAAAAAAATTCAAGAAAACCCTGAGCAGGTGCTTCCGAGCGCTCGTTCATTGGTGGAACAATGAGTCTATTACCTCAAAATTCTCGAAATGATCCAAAAACTGAAATATTTAAAAACTTGACAATTGGAAAAATTGAATTCTATGGTTATGATGATGCGATCCTTTTTAAATTCTGCATGAACATTCAGTATATCAACCTTCATTCACAAAACCAATTTTACTCTTGTTATGAAAATATGAAGTTTCTTCTCTTCAATATTCCAATTAACTAAGTTCTGTGCACACTATGCTCACGAAATTTTGCTTGAGGCTTTTTATAAGCATCTTGCATGGGGTCGCAAAATTTCAATTCGATCGGTTTCGTTTTGTCAGAGATATTGAGGAACAGAAATGTTGAATGGCCAAACACGTTGAATGGCTGGTAAACGAAGAATTATGGAACGTTAATTAACTTCTTTTAAGTTAACACAAAATATTTACGATTTGGCTGGTTAACGAAGAATAATGGAACGTTAATCAACTTCTTTTAAGTTCACACAAAATATTTGGATTCAACATTATGGAGCAGCTCCCCATTATGAGACGATGGATTTTCTGGATGCGAATTTTCCAAATCGATGGATTCGCCGTAGAGGGTTAACAGAGTGGATCTTAGCCTGTTAGATTTTTGAGAATATGTGAAAAGTTCAACTTGTAAGCCGATATACGTCTCGATTAAAAGACTCGATTGGACTCACTGATAAAGAATCCAGGTTCACAATTCGGTTCGGAAATGATAGATTAGGTCAAAGGGAAATAAAGTGGTTCTCTTATGATACGTACTCCATCCGAATTCACTTCTGATGCGTGTTATTTTTTTGTGAAATTATTAGTCTGAAGTATATTCACAGGAAATTTTCGAACTCCCTCTGACAAAACATAATAATGCTGTTCGAAAATTTCTGAAAGCAACTACTAAACTTTCAGAGGATGTTTGAAATTAGAAAAGAAAAGTTAAATTGATAAAAAATGAATACATACCTATATATTGTCAGATTTTCTATTGGTACAAATGAACTCAACAAATGACTCGATAACTCATAGTACAGTATGGTAAGTTCATCTTTCAATAGACCTCCAACAATGAACTCATTATATCCCTAATAGCCCCCAAATTAATTTAAAGTATTATACGAATGAATCCTGATTTCACTTTCGTCGGTTCACACATGAAAAATGGCCCGATGAATTATCCAATTATCAACTCAAACCTGTCGATTCTTGAGGAATTTTTACCGAACCTCCTGTGCGTTTCCTGTTTTGGCGGTGCACGATGGTACCTTTTTTTTATTTTTGTGAAAAGCCTTTCGGAGGTACAGAACCCATTCAATATTTAATGCATAAACTTGAAATTCGCAGTTGAAAATATAGTACCCTAGACAAAGAACAGGCCCTAAAATGAAAAGAACATATTTCGCTACAGTTTTCTGTGCTGTTTACAAACATTGAAGCATATATTGAAAATTCCAAAATACAGGCATACTAATAATATAATAGTACATTGTTTGTATATCCGGACCTGGATATTTCGAAAGATTGATAGCTAGGTCGCTTGACTCGCTTGTGTGACAGTAGAATAATGTACGTACCAAATATCATAAAAACATTCTGCTTGGTTCGTAAGTTATGGGCATTCGAAGAAATGATCCAAATTGATAAAACAGCCTGTGTCTTTCTAATGAAACATGTAAGGCCCATAAAATAAAGTATATTCGGAATCATCTAGAAGTGCATTATACCTACGTCGTCGACTTCTTTTCGTTTTCCAATAATGAAACACCATGTTTTATAGTTTTTCTATATGTGACCCCAATACAGGTAAGAACTATATGATCAACTATGAAAATTCAAAACTTGAACAGGAAAGTTGAATTCATAAAAATAAATATTGTTAAAATTTCTATTGATACAGATAAATCGTATGTTTCACTCGATAACTCTTTGTATATCTTGTACGTAAAGTTCATCTTTCAATAGACCTCCAACAATGAACTCATTATATCCCTAATAGCCCCCAAATTAATTAAACGTACCTATTATACGAATAAATCCTGATTTCACTTTCGTCGGTTCACACATGAAAAATGACTCAAAGAATTATCCAATTATCAGCTCAAACCTGTCAATTCTTGAGGAATTTTTACCGAACCTCCGATACGTTTCCTGTTTTGGCGTTGCACGATAAATTTGGTAATGATAATGAGTATAACAAAACCTGCCCAACTTAACTTTCTCTTGAGCGGATTCCCTACATGGACGGCCGGTGGATCTTGAGGAATGTATTCGAAGAAAACCCTTGACTGTGGAAGTACAAGCAGTGACGGCTCGTCTGGGTCGGCCCAGAAATAATCGAGAAATAGTAACTAACTAGCTATAATACATTAATTCATTGGAACTAATGCTGAATTACTCTTCTTCACGTTGTGATTGTATTGGATTATGGTCGATTCGCACTATGACTACCTGTCTACCCTGCGACCAATAAGGTCTTTTGTTCGTTACCATATTAGAACTACATTTTGGCCAAAAATGTAACGTTCTTCGTATAGTTGATTATTTTCCTAGGAGACTTCGATCTTATGAAGGCTGGCGTCAAGGTCGGGCTGCTCAGTAGAGTAAGTCTGGTTTGCGCCAATACATTGTGTTCACATAGGGGCTTTTCTATTTGGCTGATTAATTGAAGAAATACTTCGACTGAATCGACTAATAGAAACGCAGCATTACTGATTTCGCATCAGTTTGGAAGTGATGCAGCATCAAATAGAAAAGTCCAGTAATATGTGATCAGTTGTTTCTGCGTCCGATCCGCATAACCTACAGATATCGGAGTTTTTCTTACCAGTCTTGTGTAGGTGATATCCATAGACTTATAAAAGAATGGACAGGACGTATGAGAGAGAACATTGACTTCAGAATAGGATAGAGTAATATTAGTGCGGTGCACAGAACATATAATAAAAACATTGGATCGCATTAGATATTTTATAATCTGTCAGTTTCCCAACATTATGAGAGAGAGATACTGTGAAGGATGGAGTAATATTAGTTTAGTTTAGTCTATGCACCACACTAATATTACTCCATCCTTCACAGTATCTCTCTCTCTTATGTTGAGATCACGAAACTTAGAGCAAAAGTCACGTGACGCCCTGTCCATTCTTTTCTATGTCTATGGTGATATCTAACAAAACTGTGACCTATGAGAAGCCCAGTAAGCAGCCTTCACACTTTTTTTGACAACTATAGAGCAGGTTGAGCCGTTTGGAGGTGCAATCTGGAGAGCAGGTACAGGGTAACTCACTTATCTTGGTTTTTGGTATTTGGTACAAGTCAGTGTTGACTCAAGTCAAGATGTGCATAAAAGTCGAAGAAACGAAATAAGAAGCCTGATGTCGCAGCGCCTTCAAAATTTTCCTCTCCAGGAACATATCTATTTAATTCTTCTTAATACCATTTTTTCTATTTCTTATCGTAAATAACCTGTAGTGTGGTTTATGTTAATTAACATTAAACATGGAAGAGCACACCAGAAATTATAAGAAACATTTTATAAAAGCCAATTAATGCAAGCAAATCTAGAGACAATCCGAAAATAAACTGGGAATGAAAAAATAAATCCATAATATATTTTGTTATGTTATTCATACGACTGTCACTTCAAATCCTAAAGCTGAGGTGTTCGTTAACTTATAACCCGGATCCGTGATCAGAGTAGATCCGTTACGAGTTAGTAACCCTGAGTAAGTTTCCGAAAACGCATTATGCCTGCTCCTTGTCATACGCAGAGCTGCACATGAGAGTATCTGCAGAATATCTATTGAGGGCACAAGAAATGAAACATTAAAGGGTGCATGCTTGTCCTTTATAGGATACATCTTATTGGCAAATCTCCATAGAGACGAAATTACGAAGAAAGTAATGAAAGGAATTTTACTCAATGAATCAATAGTATTGGAAAGACATTTACACTCCTAACTCCTGTAATGAGCTACGCCAATGTAGTTCTTACTCCCACAACACCAGAGAATTATTCATGTCTGTTATAGTTCTCTGAGATTGCAAGAATTCTTGTTGTTTGCAGTATTTGTATGGATTTTTCCACGAGATTAACTTTTTATGGTGTTTCTACTTCATTTTTTCCTCGCTTGCATCTTGTACCTAATACGACATGATTTTTATGTATTTGAAGCTGACACATTTTTATGTTGTTCATGTGAAATTCATGATGATGAAATGGATATATTGCCATTATTTGGGCAGTTTCCATAATATTTTATTGATTTCATCAGTTTTATCGACATTCTAGCCAGCATAGGTAGGTACATCAGATCTTTCGTGGAATCAGGCCAAATATAGACTATTTGATTAAAAAAAGCAAAAAAGCTTCCCATCGAAAACTCATAAGATTTCTACTACTTTCGTGATCATTTATATAACAACTAGCTTTTACCCGCGACTTCGTCCGCACTAACTTAATTAGTTTTCTGCCTACTGCCTACGCCTTAAGTACGATAGCATGAATATTAATAGCCCATATACTTTTCTAGGTTAGTATCTATCACCTAACTAAATTTCATCAAAATCCGTCAAGCCGTTTAGGCATGATAGAGCAAAACTCCCAGCAAAAACCATAAAAAAATCACTAACTCAATTCAGTTTTCTGCCTACTTCCTACCCCCTAAGTACGATGACGTGATCATTTTGATCTTATATCCGTTTTTAGGTAACCATCTATTACCTTACTAAATTTCATCAAAATCTGTTCAGCCGTTTAGACGTGAAAGAGCAAAAGTCCCAACAAAATGACTAAAAATCACTAACTCAATTTAGTTATCTGGTTACTGCTTACCCCCTGAAAACGATGGCGTGATTATTTATAGCCTATGACCATTTCTAGGTTATCATTTATGACCATACCAAATTTCATCAACATCTGTTCAGCCGTTTAGACGTGAAAGAGCAAAAGTCCCAACAAAAACGACTAAAAATCAGTAACTCAATTCAGTTATCTGCCTACTGCCTACCCCCTAAGAACGATGGCGTGATTATTTATAGCCTATGACCATTTCTAGGTTATCATCTATTACCATACTAAATTTCATCAAAATCTGTTCAGCCGTTTAGACGTGAAAGAGCAAAATTCCCAACAAAAACGACTGAAAATCACTAACTCAATTTAGTTATCTGCCTACTGCCTACCCCCTAAGAACGATGGCGTGATTATCTATAGCCTATGACCATTTCTAGATTATCATCTATCACCATACCAAATTTCATCAAAATCTGTTCAGCCGTTTAGACGT